>OY748289.1:10375942-10750272 GCA_963556515.1 Nudaria mundana | reverse complement strand
ACGGGCAATCCGTATTATAGATTGTCCGGAGGTAACGGGAAAGCCTTGAGCCGCTAGCTCTGCGCCGAACAATAGCTTCCTTGGCCGCATTCTACCGTATTTACCACGGCGAGTGTTCTGAAGAGCTCTTCAATCTGATCCCACCCTCTTCCTTCGGATGCCGAACAACGCGTGCCGGGCAGAGATGCCACTCCCACACAGTGGATAGCATGTTTGCGAGAACCGAACGTTTTATACGTTCGTTTTTCTGCCGAACGATAGTGGCTTGGAACGCCCTGCCTGTGCACGTGTTTCCTCCCACAAATAATCCTGGGTTCTTAACGCGGAGCGTGAAGAGGCACATCAGTAGGTCATCAAGTTGAGGGCCACTCTCTATACTCACAATCGCTAGACGTCGTCACGACTTACCACCAGGCGGGCGGCGTCAATTTGGCGAAACAAATATTTAAAAAAAAAAGGTCCATTAAAGTGAGCCCTAAAATTTGTATTGAATGTCTATATGTTCAGAAACAGAAAGAACAGTTTTATTTACTTGAAATTCTAGTCAATACTCTATTGACTAGAATTTAATGTACTCGTATATTTGTTAAGTTGAACAATTATCCAATGCTAATATATATATATATTATAATAAAATACCTACTCTTCACGGTACATATTGGTATTAAATACTCGTATCATAATGTAACAAGTAGATCGTATATTTGAACTGCGCCGGTAGTGTGCATATGTGTATGCGACTGCCCGTACCTACCTGAGGTCCGGTGTTCGATTCCCGGGTCAAATCAAATAAATGTGGGATTCCCAAATGTTGGTTTAATAATTTGGATATTATCTATGTATATTTAGTATGTATTTAGAAATAAAAGTATGTTTATCGGAGTATGCTTAGAGAAGAAAAATCTCTATACAAAACCGTAAAAGTACCAACCCGTCCGGCCAGCGTGGTATTATTTAAGCTAGATTCCCACCTCTTTGGGGGAGGCCAAGTTATGGCCAGCAGTCGGCATCAAATGGGCTGAGATAATGTTGATGAAGAAGTTGCCTGGCTGTTATACCTAATGTAGATTAAGATTATGGTGCCTCCCCTATTATACTCGTAATAGGTGCGTCCAATAAAACTACTAGTAAAACATGGCTATGTAACGTACCTGTGCTTACCCCATCGGGGATATTGACGTGATTATTGTTGTATGTATGATCACAGAATAAGGAATAGAGTATGAGTTTGAGTATAAAATTATAATTTATTATACCTATTAAAAGAGGACTGCAGATGAACCTAATAATTTAAACCGTTCATAAAAGTATAAAACTCTACAGTTTTATGTACTATGTGATAGTTTTGGTTTCTATTTAATTTTTTATTTTATTTTATTTATATAAAGGAACATCAAAAAGCTACATTATGATATACTGGTACAAGTAATGACAGAGGAAACAATAACGTAGCCCACAGCGCTGTTCACAGATTACCAGAATTTTGGGTCATATAAGTCGCAACTCGTTCAAATTATATTGGTAAAAATTATAAATATCTTGTTAAATAGATTCTACTTAAACCGGCTGATATCAGTATAGTGATACCTACATTCTTTGCATAAATTATAATACACACATCACACACGCGTAATATGATTTATTTAAATCTGCAAACTGTAGTGGGCGATATCCGCTCTATAATTTAATTACAAATGCAAAAGATTAGGTATCTACATAGTTAACAGGCAGAACCAACAGTCAATACTAAGTAATAAGTAAGGTTATTGTAAATACTATAAAACAGCATTACTCGTATAATTATTTACTAATAACAAGTTAATTACACTTTAATCAATTGTGTTGATATGTAGTAGGTACGTTGTAAGCTCAAGAATGCCCTTATCGGAACATGCTGTATTGAAAGTTGTTTTAAAGTAAAAGAAGCGAAAGTTAAAAGCCAAGTACGTAGCGAGTGGAGCGCCGTTATCTCTGCCTATCCCGATGGGAAAAGGGCCTACCAATGATATCGCAAGAAATGTCGCTACTTAACACATTTTTTGTTATTCTCTGCGATATCATTGGTGCAAGCAGGTGGATCGACAATCTGTCGATAAGCCGTGCTCGCACTGCTGATTATATGTATGTACCTATATGTGTAGTAGCGGACGTGTCCGAAAATTAAGTCAATTTACATTGGTTATGTTTCTAACTTAACATTATGGCCTCAGTAAAATGTAAACATGTTGAAGCATCAGCTGATGTTGATAGTGGAGTGACATATTTACAATCGCCTAGTTATGTGGTGCTAACAATATTAATAGTCCTATTGAATATCAAATTGATCAGTCATATTAAAAGCAGTAGGTAATATATACATGATTAGTCCATAACAAATTTGTAACACGAGTATCAATGTGAAAATGCTTTTTCTGAAATTAAGTGTGAATGCGAAGGGTTTAAAATTTTTGTTAAAACAATGCTCTACGTATCGTGTTCCTATCCGTGAGGCCATTAAAGTACTTAGGTAGGGACATAACAATTATTTATATTTTTTTCTTAGTCAATTAAAGTAGTTCATTGCACGTTTATTACATACCTTCTGTAAAGGTTAGTTGTGGGACGATTAGTATTGGGTGTCGTGTCGATGAGACTAATGTCGCCCACAATACAAAACAGTGATTTAAATCACTTTATGGCAAACGGTATAGGTATCTTGTTATGTTATACGTAGAAGTAGAGCGTAAATACGGAGTTACTTAAGGACCAAGGATGTCAGTCATTAGGCCAAAGTCTCAGAGCTCGAGATGGCAAAACTATTAACTTTACTATTATCTTTATTCATGTAGGACACAAAGTAACACTTATGAACGTCAAAAAAAGAAAATGCTTCTACATTTACATTTACCGCCAGATTCGCAAGGCAATAGGTAGAGCCTGTGAGGAAAGAACCTGGCAAGAAAAACTTACGGCCACTCTTTTTATTCACCAGTAAATACAATGATTCTGTTACAACAATAAAAAGAGGGCAAGGGTAGTACGTGACCATGTGTGGACCAAGTGAACTTAAAAATTATGGATCTCTGTTATTCACAAAAAAGTCAAATAGTAGTTAAAGGTGCCACATAATCTCAAAGTACACATACCTAATAATATCATAATAATAATAAACAATAATAAGTGAGTTTCAGCAATAAAACAACATTTCAAACAGAAGTAGCCCCTATGTAGCTCGAGTGATGAGCAAGCAACTCATTGCCATTTCTCTGTATTGTTTAGATAATAGTATAATATGCCTTTTTTAGGAGGTGTGTTTTAACAGCCACTTTGAATTTATTCAAAGGGAGATTCATAATGTTTAGAGGAATTTTGTTATAAAAACGCACACCAAATCCTGCAAAGGAGTCAAGAACCTTCTGTAAACGATAATACGTCCCAACCAATTTATGCTTATTTCTAGTATTTATTGCATTTATGTCACTGTTCATACTGTATAAATGTATATTCTGTTTAACGAACATAATATTCGCATATATATATATATATATATTGTGATGCAACTGTTAAAATGCCTATTTCTTTAAATCTTTCTCTAAGAGAAACTCGTGCATTCAGTTTATAAATCGCACGTATAGCTCGCTTTTGAAGTATAAAAATTATCTCTTAATCAGCTGCCTTGCCTCACAGTAAAATTCCATACGACATGACACTGTGAAAATAGCTAAAATAAACCAATCTGGCAGTTTCTACATCCGTGAGCTGTCTGACTTTACTAATAGCAAAAGCCGCAGAGCTAAGTTTCCCTGCAAGACCCGATATTTGGGCGTTCCATTGTAATTTACTGTCTAGAGTAATACCCAAAAATACGGTTGATTCTACAAGATTAAGGGTATCACCGTTCAAAATAATATTAGTACCGTAGTTCTGAACATTAGGCACACTAAATCTAACACACTTCGTCTTTTTTGCGTTCAGAAGTAAATTGATGGTTGTAAACCAATCCAGAACTAGTGCAAGTGAACTATTTACTTCGTCAAAATTCCTCAGCTAGCGATCAACTTTAAAAAAAAGTGATGTATCATCCGCAAATAGAAAAATGTCGCAGTTCTGTACATAGAACGGTAGATCATTAATGTAAACTAAAAATAGAAACGGACCTAGAATTGATCCTTGTGGCACGCCCATAGCTACAGAAGCCCCTAAAGACGAATACCATTGATATCAACATTGAATTCTATCACTGAGGTATTAGGCAACTAGGTCCAGTGCCGAATCTCTGATACCATAATAATTGAGTTTCCGTAATAGGGTATTATGTTCAACGCAATCAAAAGCTTTGGAGAGATCGCAAAATATACCAATGGCATCTTGCTTATTCTCCCAGGCATTGAAAATGTGCTTCAGAAGCGTTACCCCTGCGTGAATGGTAGAACGACCTCTTGTGAATCCATACTGCTCATTATGTAGTAGCATACTGAGGGATTTTGTATAGGTAATTAGGTACCCATAGTGACCACAAACGCATCTGCCAACCTTTTCAGCGATTAAGATGAGATTCTGTGAAAATTTGTGTTTGTCATTAAACAAATTTGACTATAATTTCGAATATTTTCATCAGAGCTGCAGATTATATGAGTACGATATAATGTAATAAATCACAATTGCAATATCGTATTTTCGTCTATTAGCAATGCTATAGCTCCACTCCATCCCTATCCTTCATATACATTATGTTATTTTATCCGCTCACACCCACGTGACACGACGTAGATTGATCACGCGTCGCGTATTCATGATACACTAACAATGAATATCTTCGTACTTTTATTGTAGGTACTCTATTATGCCTAACTATTATAGAACAACACTAAGTGATACATAATCGGTGCCCATTATGTCACGGTGCTTTAACTTGTGAATACTTTACATGAATGAAACTGTAAAAAATCTTTTGAGCACATTTTAGATTATGAGAAATGTACCACAGACACTATTATTGTTTTTATGAAGTTACTGTACTGTTATGTTCGTATGGTGTTGAATAGCAAGACAAAATCACTTTTTTGGCGAGATAGTAGACCTGGGAGCATGCCAGACGTATGTACGAAATCATTAGCCCTACCTTCACAGTTTACTGGAATTTCACTTCCACTCTGGTTATACAAATTATGAACCCAATTTGTCCTAGGTTCTTAGGTTTATGTGTAGGGGTATTTCACTCTTACCACTCGGCTTATTAGACCCAAATGGACTGCCCACGTGTTCTGTTCACTGCTAGTCAAACATAGAAATGATTGTACACATGTGCCATCACTGGAAAATATGTATGGTAATATAGGCCTGGGAAGTGGGGCAGGAGACTCCCAACCTTCCTCTCGGACGGACAACGGCAGGTCATGGCTATCTGGGGTTCCATCCACAGAGGTCATTGCCTGTCGGTCTGCCTACGCAACAGTTGCACTGGTAGCACGGGGACACTACCAGTGATCTATCTTTGTCCTCCTGCGCTAGGGCCTGCGCAGTTGATCGCCGTACGCGGGGATGAAGGAGTCCTGGGGAGTTGAGGCGGGGTGGGTACCGTCAATACGCTCCCTTTGGTCCTAATTTCAAGCAAAACGGTAGACTCCATCTAGAGCCAAGATGGAGTAAACGGTCAAGTTTCCCGTCAGAGGGAAGCTGGCGAGAATCGTAGGGATGTGGGGGAGGGCCATGCTGAAGGCTCGCGGGATGTGATCAGACCGGAGGGGGTGTTACCCTTACGCCTTACCTCCGGCCACTGACCAAGAGCCTGATGTCGCGCCCATAACCCCTCCCTGCGATTCTATATCCTTTTGGTAATCCTAACACGCATAGCGTGTTCCCATGTTGCGGGCTCCAAGGAGGGTGGGAAGCCAAAAGGACGAATAAAAAGATACGTAAGACATGGAGAAAGGGAACAACAACTTTACATCAACCAATTTAGGGGAGGGGGCTAAAACCCCCTCCTCCACTCAGCGGACTGGAACAACCGCCTCGGCGGCCACCCCAGGCCACTCTTCACCAGCGGCAACGGTCAACTGACCAGCAGCACGCTCCACCTCGACCAGGGAAGGGCCTAGATACCCTTACCCCCGTAGGTCGGGAAATGCAGCCTCGGCGGCGTTTCCAAAACGGCATTACACGCCACAACCCAGACCCTACGAGGTGAGGGAGCGCCCTCATCTCGTCAATACTTTCGCGAACTCCTGGGACGCAAAAATTTCGTGGCCTAGGAGATCAGAATAGCAGACGGCACGTCCTGACCCTGACTCAACCCCGACCCGCCAGCATGATTCGGCGACTGAAGGTGGCGTCAGGTCCAGGAGCCGCAAAATAAATTCGAAGCGTAGGCATCGTGCCAGGCAACGTGGCCTGGAATCCGCCCCACTCGTGCAGCGGACGTCGGGGGGTGTTCAGACTGAGGGCGAAGTCCCTCGGCCTGACCACTTCGGCGGCGGTGCCCCCATGGATGGGGTGGAACATAAATCTACATCTCCCGTGCCGGGGACGTCGCGGGGTGGTCGGACCGAGGGCATCAACTCTCGGCCCGCTCACTACAGCGGCGGTGCCCCCACGTTTTTACAAAACTGTAACAATTTTACACGCGTATCTCCCGTGCCGGGGACGTCAAGGTGTGATCAGACCGAGGGCAAAGACCCTCTGCCTGCTTACGCAGTTGACGGTGCCCCCATGGGAGGCACGAAACTTAATAGGAGACAGGACCCCCCCCCATAAGGGATCCGGTCCCCATCTATACAAAGGTGCCCCTCACCCAAGGAAGGAGGAGAAGGGTGTAGGGACACCCTCCAAACGTACCCGACACGAGGTATCTTTACTACCTTGTGACGCAGACAAACGGGCCAAGGTAGATGATTCAGACCCTGGCCAACTCACATACGCTACGGTCACCAAAAAACCCATCTGTATGGCTCTAGCCACAGAAGGGCGGTGTCCGATGACGCAAAAGACAGCGGATGCGGCTACCCTCTTACTGCAGCAGCAGTTCATAGAGGGAGCACTCAGACGCAAACCGGGCGAGGAAGGTCCAGCCTTCACGGGGAGGCCGACTTTTTATGACGGCACCGTGAGGGTGTGGTGCGGGAACCAGGCGGCAGTAGCCTGGCTTAAGTCGAACGTCGAAGGTCGGACTCTTGACACCGGCGAGAAGCTGGTTGTGAAGAGTCCGAGTGAGATGCCCAGACGAGTCAGTTGCTGCCTCCTGGTTCCTGACCCACTAGGCGGTTATAAAACCGCCGGTATAGTGGGTGCCATACTCGCCTGGCAAAACCCGTGGGCTCTGGTGGACACTTGGATAGTCCATCGCGCACAAAGACGAGAGGATGGTTGGTATATGATAGCCTCCATTTAGGAGACTCTCACACCAATCATCATGGAGCACGGTCGCCGCTTGACCGCAGGCGCCGGAAGTGTATATGTCCGGTTCCTGGGGCCAGGTGGCAAATACTATGACAAGCCCTGGAAATGGGGGACTGTCACGGAGGCCGCGATGGGCGGTTCGGGTCCAACTACGGAATCCACACAACATACTCCAACCACTACAGCCGAGCCTACCTCGGCTTCTACACCCAAGGTTGGAGATACAATCGACGATGACAGCATGGGATCTCATCCCGTACATTCAAAAGTAAATGAGGGGGAGGACTCGTCCGACCACTCAGAGGATGAGATCACATCGCTGCTCGCGGAACTAGAGACAGGAGTAGAGGAAATAGCCTCCGATGGCTGCTGTCCCTCACACTCCACTTAAAATTCTACAAACAAACCTCCAGCACAGCATGTCGGCAACGGCGACATTGCGCAAATGGCTGGAGATGAATACCACAGCCGTTGTCCTGATCCAGGAACCGTGGATCAGAGGAGGTCGGGTGCACGGACTCTTCAATCTAGGAGGTAAGTTATACGTGTCAGGCCCCCAAGACAACGGTCCGCGTACTTGCATTTATGTCACTAGAGACATAAGTGCGCATCCACTCACTGAGTTCTGTTCCAGAGACCTGTACGCGGTACGGATCTCTACAACTCAAAACGACACCATGCCACAGCTTGTCATCGCTTCAGCTTACATGCCGGATGCTTGAAGACCTTCCGGCTCACAACCTAACGCAGCTTATCGGCCACTGCGATAGGACAGGCACGGAACTAATACTAGCGGCCGACACAAATGAACACCACACCTTGTGGGGCATGAACAAGTGCAATGATAGAGGTAATGACTTAGTTAATTACTTATTCAGCACTAACCTTAACATCCTAAATATAGGATCAGAACCCACCTTCGTGACAAGAAGATGCCAAACCATCATAGACCTGACCCTGTCCACAGATAAGGTAAAAGAACTTGTCACCAACTGGCATGTCTCGAAGGAAGCATCTTGTTCCGATCATCGGTGGATAAGATGTGATTTACAGGTAAGTATACCCCTACCCCCACCGGGCAGAAACCCGCGGAAAACCAACATAGGCAAATACGCAAGCTCTCTACAGACGAGTCTAGACGCACAAACTTTGTCAGCGTCCATAACCAGCATACAAGAAATTGAATCACAGGTGAGTGCCATCTCGGATATAATCACTAATAGGTACGAGTTAGCGTGCCCTCTGCACACCCCGAGAGTAGGTCCACCTGAAAACAAACAGAAATGGTGGGGACCCGAACTGAAGCGACTTCGGCAGACGGTGTGAAGACGCTTCAATAGGGCCATGAACACCAGATCAGAAGAAGACTGGGACTCCTATAAGGAGGCCAAATCCAAATACAAAAAACGAATCCGTTTTAGATCTACTGAATCGTGGAGAAACTTCACGAGTAACATAAACTCCGTTGACCAGACTAACCGTGTAAGGAAGGTTCTGGCCTCCCAACCATACCACGGTATAGGTAGCCTCCTAAAGCCTGACGGAAGCTACACCAACTCACCCAAGGAAGCGCAACAAGTCTTAATGAGTGCCCACTTCCCGGACTGCAGATACCAGCAAACCGTGGAGGTGAGCGAGGACCTGTCAGTGCCTACGGATGAGAGCTGGCAAAACGCCCAAACAGTAATTACGCCAGATAGATTATCATGGGCCATAAACACCTTTAAACCGTTCAAGTCAGCAGGCCCGGATGGCATCTTCCCGGCCCTGCTGCAATGGGGAGGTTTAAGATTACCGACACCACTCTTACAAATCATGAGACGCCCTCATGATGTCTGGCCTACAGATACATTCCGAAGAACTGGAGGAAGGTGAAGGTTATCTTCATACCCAAACCAGGTAAGAGTGACTACACCAATCCAAAATCATTTAGACCAATCAGCCTCACCTCTTTCCTCACAAAAACACTTGAAAGACTGTGTGAGAGGACTCTGAGAGAAGATTTGCTGATCAACACCCCTTTACACATCAACCAGCACGCCTACACTGCCGGTAAATCAACAGAATCCGCCCTCCACCAGGTAGTAAGCCGAGCGGAGGAAGCGATACAAAACAAGGGTATTTGCCTAGGCACCTTCATAGATATTGAGGGCGCTTTTGACAAAACCAACTTCAACAGCATCACCTCGGCATTAGAGCATCACGGTGCAAACCCAGTGCTCACGGGGTGGATCAAAAACATGCTTAGTAATTGGATCATCATACTAGATAATGAAGCAGAGGTGGTAGAGGTGGCCAGGGGATGTCCCCAGGGAGGTGTCCTATCTCCACTCCTGTGGAATCTAGTCATCAACAGTCTCATTACTACTCTAAACAAAAAACACCTCTTTACGGTCGGCTACGCTGACGACATTACTATACTAGTCACTGGCAAAGAAGCCAACATTGTCTGTGACCTCACTCAGATAGCACTCCGCACCGTCGAAAACTGGTGCAATTAATACGACCTCATCGTAAACCCAGGAAAAACGGAAATGGTTATGTTTACTAATAAGCGAGTGCTGGGAAACTATAGGGTGCCCAAGCTTTTTGGGACAAGTCTTACACTGTCCAAAGAGGTCAAATATCTAGGAGTAACCCTGGATGATAAACTAACCTGACCTGACGACAAAATAAACAAAGCAAGCGTCACCTTCTGGCATTGTCGAAAGATGATAGGCAAGTCCTGGGGTCTTTCGCCAAAGGTGACGCTATGGCTATACAACATGGTCATTCGGCCCATGTCATAACATGGGCCGAATGACCATGATAATGGCCACCAGACTAGTGCACCGTAGCATACTACGGTGCACTAGTCTGGTGGCCTAGATGCCAACTTACAACCTGCACACAAAAACTGCAAAAGTTCCAAAGACTGGCCTGTATGGCCATCACGGGAGCTATGAAAACAACACCTACTGCTGCCATGGAGGCCATGCTAAGCATCCCCCTGCTTCATATCTACATCACACAAGAAGCCGCGGCATCTGCTTTAAGGTTAAAGTCACTCCATCTATGGAGAGACACAAACACAAAACACACTACTATACTAGCCGCAATCTTCAACGACGTACCAATACTAATGGCAGGGTCGGACAGGATTCCGAAATATTTATCTTCGACAAAAAATACAAGATCCAGTTACATGAGGACGACAACGTCGAAGGCCTCAACATCCATGAATTCAGAGTCTTCACTGACGGATCTAAAACTTCATCTGGGACAGGCAGCGGAGTATTTTCCGAAGACCTCCAGATCAAAATAGCAACCCCACTAGGATCCTACAACACGGTATTTCAAGCTGAAAGCTATGCGATTCTAGAAGCGGCCACGGCAATAGCTGCCAGAGAGGTAAGGTACTCTAGTATCAGAATCCTCTCTGACAGTAAGTCGGTGTTACAAGCCCTTGACAGCAACATTGTCAGTTCGGGCCTCATCTACAATTGTCATCAGCGCTTGGCTGAGATAAGTAAGTACAACCACGTCACATTACAGTGGATCAAAGGACACAGCGGCTCTAGAGGTAATGACGCTGCGGACGAGCTTGCCAGAAGGGGCCAAACGTCCATTGGACCAGAGCCAATCCTACCAATTTCGGTAGGTACTATACGAACACTTCTGGCACACAAAACTAACACACAACACAACACACTGTGGACAGGTCTGGCGGACTGTCGGCAGGCGAGGGAGGCTATGCCTGTACTCAATCGTCGGCTAGCCGGCAGACTTGCGACGTTGAAAAAATCCCATCTCCGTCTATTCACAAGTGTCATTACGGGGCATTGCCTCCTAAACAAACTCCTATACACCATCGGTGTTACAGACAGTCCCCTTTGCAGGGCTTGTATGGCTGAGGACGAGACGGTCAGTCATTTAATCCTGCGCTGTGAGGAAGTCCAAATCTACAGGGCAAGGCATCTCGGGTCTCCAGGATCAATCCCTGAAGCTCTGCGCAACGTGCGGGGCCTGCTGGCGTTCCTGGAAGAGATCGGTTGGCTCTAGTGAGAGAGTCCCACCCACACGCAAAACCCGCGCACTAGACGTGGACTTGCGGAGATCAGCCCGTGACTACAAATACAAGTACAAGTACATGGTAATATAAAGGTATTTTACTTGAAGCAAAAATTGACCCAGATGTGCAGGGTGCGGGTAGTGAGAGCTACAAAAGCGTAACCTGTGGCTTAACGTTCTAAGCATTGGTACTTAGAGTCTTGATCCATACTGTCACAACATTGCTGTTTATCCATAATCCTGTACCGTCCTTTGGCGAATTTCTTAGGGTGCTGGAAATTGCGGATAGTACTTATAAGCAGAAACGGAATAGCTCCACTAAGATTACTGGGGCGCAAGAAATTCTATAAGTATAATTATTCTAAGTTATATTTTTGGATTTGGATATGCGGTTGTGTAGGTATTTAAATTTTTCATTGCGTAGTGTATGGTACAATATCATTTTACTTATTCCTAGTTATACTTCTATTTATCTCACACCTTTAGGTCGATTGATATGTTATTAAGGAACAAATGCGGCATCTATTGTGGTAATTTAAAAACGATAAATAATGTTCATTTACTGTTATGAGTGCGTCCATCAAGCGGCATGTAGAAAGTGAAATATTTGCAGACCGTATTATTCCTTCATCGTCGCCAACCATCCAGCGTATGCGTATCACATTGACATCTTCCAAAGGTACACAATTATTATGTTGTTTGAGTATTGCTCTACCTGAATCTAATATTTTCCGATTTAGCGCAAAGATACTGGCCGTCGTTCACTAGTTTTTGAAAAATATAGGTATTTGAGATTTAACAAATTAATCGTTGTGAATATAACCAATGTAATTTTAATGAGTTATTGTCAATTTTGTACTGCTTCGGTGGCGTAGTCGGTAGTGCATCTGCTTTCGACGCCGGAGTCTCGGGTTCGATTCCCGGTCGGGACAAACTTTGTGTGAAGATAGATACGTTTGTGCCGAAGTTTGGGTGTTTCCTACGTATAATATGTATGTATTTACAAAAAAAAATGTATAGAAGTATTTATATCAGTTTATCTAGTACTCATATCACAAGCTCTGCTTAGTTTGAGACTAGATGGCGTTGTGTAAATTGTCCTAACATATTTATTTATTTATTATTTAATGTAAAGTTAAAATATGATTCTCGTAACTCAACCGTTTCGACCATGTCATTTATCAAATTTGCATTCAAATCTGAACATAATCTGGTTTAACAATCGAATATGATGATTTCAACCAAAACAGTAATTAAATCATAAAATATCTTACGAACTGACGCTATACATAAAAGAGTATAGAAGTGAAGATGTTATGTCAATAACCTCTTTATTATAACGTATAAAGTACTTACCATCTGTAATGGTCTCTTGAGTAAAGGAAGAGAAAAGATAATACTTTTATTATAACATACTGTCAGCCCCAGAGGTGTTATTCTCAGTGACCATATCGTGACAAGGAAAAGTAATCTTACCTACTATCTGAACAATAGGACTTTGTTCTTAAAATAAGTAGCAAGGACGCAATTCCAAATAATTGTAGAGTTGCACACAAGTGTAAACGTTCTAAGAAAGAGATGGGTTACAAATTTAATAGATTTAACTTGGTTTTAAAAGCAGTAATTGTAGACGGCAACACTTTTTGAAGATATTTTGTTAGTGGATCATGCAGATGCTACGTCATCAAGGCTTATCCATACTTCTGGCGATGGCTCTGTGTACCCCGTCGAGGGAATAGGCGTGATTTTGCGTGTGCTTTATTAAAACTTATAATATATGAGTACAACATATTCGATGGTTCTGAGGTAAAGTAAGTACCTACTAAAGATGCCAGGTAAAATAAATGAGTTTACAAAACTCTAAAGCTCTGTAAAATCTTGACATAATAATTCAAAACGCTAACAATAATGTCATTTATCAAGAGGTTTTCTTAAAATGGGGACGAAGGCGTGTACAAAGGGAACTCCAGGGGTGCTAAATTTATATAATTTTATTTTTAACAAGCGGCCGGCTAACGATTTTCTTTACACCCGACTGCCTTCGATAATGTGCGAACTGTGAGGCATCCACTCGTATAAACAGTTATAAGTATCTACATAATTTATAGAGCTACTCAATTAAAAAAGATAAAATAATACTACACTACTTTTAATTGTAGTGGTCATTACGACTCAAGCTAGAGCTTTTAGCTTTTGTGTATGAGGTCGTGGGATTTAGGATTTAACCCCAAAAGAACGACATTTATTGTTGTTGTTTTATTGTTGTATTGAACATTAAAATATTAAGATAGAAATTATAAAAAAATAACAAAAACTGATGTTATCGGCGGGACTCTAACCCACGTCTTTCCCTAATAGGAGGAATGCTCTGACCACTGAGCTACGATGACCAATACCAACGACATTCAATTTTTGCTTCATATCATACACACACACATATCACGCCTATGTCCCCGAAGGGGCAGGCAGAGGTGCATTACACACCCACTATTTGCCGGTCTTTTTAGTCCCACTTAATAGGGGGCAATCTATTGCCGTCACCGGGCACATTTATAATGGGTTATGTCCAAATTGGCGAATTAATTTAATAAAAAGTAGCAGCTATATTGTAATTAAAAAAAAACTAATTTGAAACACGTTGCTTTGCGATGATATGTTAATGAAAGGCAACAAAATCTTACGTGCCTGTCAATTAAAGTCCTGGGCTTCTAGGACTAAAAGTCCTGGGCGTCTCGGACTACACATTTTCGTCATTATTATAAACTGTCGTTTGTGTAAAAAAATACAAATTACGAAGATATTTTACTTTCCTACAAAGTCGATTCTCAATATGAAGATGTAACCGGTTTGAAGGTTACACACTAGCTATAGCCTATATCTTATACGTTTATAGCTATTAGATTATCATTATCTTACCAGTTTTCCCTCAATCTCAAGAATAAAGTGATTTAAAATCTGTGAAGATATCGTCAACTGTTTGAAATATCGAGTAACAAAAAGGGAAATAACGAAATACAGCGCGTTTATTTAGTAGGTAAGGATATATTATTATTATTATATCCATACTACATGAATGAATACAAAATGAAATTCATTCCTATGCATGACGTTGATCCTCGCTTAGCGAAACCTTTTTAGAATAAACACGCTTCGTTATGTACAAAGTGAAATAATGAATATTATTCAGCCGCTATTACTTTTCTATTTTATATTAGTTTGAATTTTATATTAGCAAATATCGAATTTAACTGCCTAGGTGGCGTGGTCGGTAGTGCATCGGCTTTTGACTCCAGAGTCTCGGATTCGATTCCCGGGTCGAATCAAATATTTGTGTGATCCACAAATGTTTTGTTTCGGAGTTTTGGTGTTTTCTGTGTATATTATGTATGTATTTAGAAATATATAAGTATGTTTATCAGCTGTCTAGATCCAATAGCACAAGCTTAACTTAGTTTGGTCTAGATGACGTTGTGTGAGAATGTCCAAAAATATTTATTT
Organism: Nudaria mundana; assembly: GCA_963556515.1. Taxonomy (NCBI): domain Eukaryota; kingdom Metazoa; phylum Arthropoda; class Insecta; order Lepidoptera; family Erebidae; genus Nudaria; species Nudaria mundana. The sequence continues at coordinate 10,735,350 of OY748289.1, read as the reverse complement.
ATTTATTTTAATTTGACTTTTTTATCGCTCTATGCAAATTAGAGACGTGGTAGGTTTACGTTATATTCTTTTTCTATTGATACCTTTAATAGGCCATTGGTTACTAGTTTGTACCAATAATTGCAAAGGTTTTAATTGGTTTAGATAACTAACACACAATGCCAACCTTTGCCCATACGTGATTATGCTCGTATGTGGCTCTATTACGTATCAAATTGCATAACAAATAGTCTGAGGTACTGCATGGCGATGGGTTCTGCCCAGGTTTTTCTCATTTTAGTTTTAAGTGAGTACATTTTGCAATTTTTTTTACATAGAGTATTTCAAGTACTGTAGATAATCAGTCATCATTAATTACCAACACAATATCAGAAAGCCTATCAATTAAAAATATAGTTTGGGGTGTAAGCTATAAATTTATAAGTACACATTGAGGGAATATCATGACCTGATCAATCGTACCTTCCTACCCACTGGTTTAAGCGTAAGAGTTGCACCTACTTTACATATATTTTTTTAACTATTCCTCGGTCTACGTTACAGTTTACGGTTAGATTTAACCATTTTTGTTGGTGCAAGTAATATACTCTTTATATTATTTTAGTTCTTGTATTGTTATGATTACTAATAATAAGTATGTAGTAAAACAGCTTCGTTGGCGTAATTAGTGATGATACCTATATTATGTCACCTAAACTCTTCGTCACCTTTTGTGCCTATGCCTATAATTATCGTTAAGTTCATTTCCCATTGATCACCGATTTATATAATACCCTCACGACATGTGCGCGGGTGTTTGAAGTATGAACATGTTATAAGATGATGTCATAACATGAACACTTCGTATTACCTATTCACTTTCTGTACATAAGTAATGCCAAAAATTTGCAGTTCTTGATGACATACTACTCCACTGAACTTTAGTGTTATGCAAGCGACAAACCGGTCAGCTGTTCAACAACGGCATAGTCATTCACAAATGCGGTCCCACCTGTCTTAAAATACTACAATCTCATAGTATGCTAAACAATATACGGTAAGATAAAGGGTTCCTCGTAAATTCTAAGACAAGATACTAATATACGCTAAAGTTAACTTCGCGTATAACTTACAAATGCCCTTGTTGATAATAAAACAATACACTATTATACAAACTGAGTATTTTTAACACTGTTTACCTTTACAATGAGTAGTTAGACTCACATCACTAGATCTTTTATGTCACTTCACTTTGTTATCACTGTTATTAAAGGATTTAAACACATAAGTGTTCGAACTTAGAGTTGTATAAAAGCGAATGAGGGACCAACATGTGGTCAAGCGAGGCACTAACCGCGCTAAGTGACGGAGGCAGTACTAGCAGGTTGCGCGGGAGTGCCGCTCCTCTGCCCCGCGCTACAAGGCTGCCCCACCGCTTCACCGCCGCGTGCAGGCATTCCAAGTGTGACGACAACGTGCCCATTTATGTCTTTGGATATGGTTGATGGCCATAACGGCCATATGGTGTCGTGCACTGAGTATGATTAAGGTTTTCCAAGGAATTCAGTAATAGTTGCGAATTACGTCAACGTGTGGGAAATTGTAAAAGAACTTTGAAATACTTTTTCTTGTAGAGGTAATTTAGCTTTTGAAATGCAGTAATTTTCGCAGTATAAAACTATATTACTTAAAAGCATTTAAAGCCAGATGTCCCTTTAATACCTTCCATTAATGTAATTGAGACCATGTCAGATTTATGATCAGAAGTTCAGCATCTGAATTCCGACGACACACACAGTTGAAGAAGTCTATATTATTATAGAGTTTTTTGAGTTTTAAGCAAATATAATGATTTGTATGGAAAATAAGTACATTATAAGGAACTTTGTGTACCGCATGCCAAACTTGTAAACGCAGTATTAGAGGCACGAGGAGGCAAAACAAAGTTTTAAAATTCAAAAATTCGTAGTTGTTAAAAAAAAGTCATGTTTCTTATTTTTGTTGGGGAGATCAGCAGTTTTATTTCTTTGTGTAACTTTTTGTAAATAAAATGTACTTAGTGATTCATACATTTTATTACTTTTATTAAGGAGTATTTAATAGTCCATTAAACATAATTTATTTCATTCTTAATTTGCGAGATTTTTAAGATTCTTCAAGTGACCCGGATTCATTGCTCTTCAGTAAAGTGCCATTCGAGAATTTGTCTGAATCGCATTAAGTGACATAATAAGCATTGACAGTACTTACATACTTAGTGGTACTTCTTAATCTAATTACTTAAATTACTAATGTACAGTAAACTGCAGTTTCCATGTAGCACAAAAGATTATAATTTATTATAACAGAATTACAATATACATAATAGTAGATGAAAATACTATTTACACTTGCTAAAAACTATACTAAACACATTATAACAGATATAATGAAATGATAGAGGTGCATATAAACATTACTGTACAATAATAGATACACATGCAAACATTCAAAAGTTTATAGGTAAGAAAACAATTCAAAATTCCCGACACAAAATGTTTTTAAATTTTAATACTTAACACCAAATATTAGATCAATTGACTTGTAGACTTTAGTGAGATCACTTAATCATCTATGAGGTGATATTTATAGATATAGCTAAGAACCAGCACTATCACATCAGCTTTCCCAATCAAGACTCATCAAAATTGGTTCAACCGTATGAATAGTGCCTGACGAAATCGAGTGGTTTATACTTAACCTGTATGTATTATATAGGTTATAAACCACTCGATTTCGTCAGGCGATAAAAACAGGTTTAGTCACTAACTGGACACGAAGAACTCGACACACGTGTAGTCAGTTGGTAAAAATCAACTGTAGAACAGAATAGGGAATAGTATGTAAGTACTTACACACTTATACTAAGAGTGAACCTTTGGATAGATAAAAGCAGACAGAAGTTATGTGCAAAGTGGGTAGTTAGTAGTGCCAGTCACATAAATCACGTTTGTTTTAGGGGAACCCCCCCAATTTTGTTTTTTAGTGTTTGTTGTTGGTAGTGGAAACAGAAATACATCATCTGTGACAATTTCAACTGTCTAACTATTACGGTTCATGTGATAAAGCCTGGTGACAGAAGGATAGACGGACAGCGGATCCTTAAAAATAGAGTTCCGTTTAAACTTTTTGGACACAAAACCCTAAAAAAGATCCACAAGTTCTTAACGAAAAGTGCAGCAATTAATAAAGTATAGAAATACTAGAGAGATATACGTACCTTTAAATATATGATGATAATAGAAATTGTAGAAGCATTTTGCTCCTCCATTTTCTCATCCAGTCCGTCGTACGACAGTCACCGGATATTTAAAGGTTATGATGCAATTTTGTGTTTAATCCGTGACTCATACCTAGGTCTAAGGTCACTTATCGTACTGTCATTGCCGTTTTTAACAGTGATATTATCTTGGCCAAAGTCATTATCGACTTCTTGTATCATTATTACTACAAGTAGAACAATTTGAAACATATTATATAAATATTATATATTTTAATGTGTTTGTAAATCTATACTAATATTATAAAGTTGTTTGTTTAAAAATTCTTGCACTGATATGTAGCTCCATTATCCCTGAGTAACATAGGCTACATTTAATCCCGGTGATGTGTTCCCACGGGAACTGGGAACGATAAAACTATATCATGCAAGCGAAGCCGCGGCGAACTGCTTGTGCAAAATGTGTTACCTTAAAAACATACAGCACCAGTTTTCATGCTGTTTTCATCAATGGATACAGTGGTTCCCGAAGAAGGTTTTAGGCTATAATACTATTTCATGCGGACAAAGCCGTACGCGACCGCTGGTACCTATACTTATTATAAACGCGAAATCCTGATTATGATATGGTTTTTGCTATTGCACATCAAAACTACGTGGGCGAGTCAGCGTCGGGACTTCGTAGTGGGTCTGGACGTGGATACCCTCTCGCTGAAAACCATACTTCAAGCCGTGGTCTCCAGCGCGAGTAGGTGGAACGCGGCCTTGTCCTTCTGCGAGCAAGTCATGCACGCGAAGGAGGCGACCGAGAGGGAGAAGGAGCGTACCCTCCCCGCTGAATTCCGCAGTCAGCGGGCGCCGCAGACTCATTTACGCCCAGGAACATCGACCTCCATGATCGGGGCCTGAGGACGGCGGGATGGCCACCCGCCGGCCTTACAGAAGCACGTTGGAAGGGTCGCTTGCTGCGGGGCCTCAGCCCCACAGCACGCAACCAGATTCACTCACCGACGTGGGATAAAACCCAAACCCAACGACGCGGGATTTTCATTCCGACCTAACCCCCGAAGAGGCCACACAAGTGGCCAAAGTCCACCGGGCGCCACTGGAAATACTTGCCACGGTGTGTACCAGAGACGCCCGCTGCAATGGTCATGGTAGCGGCCGCGTTCTCGCGGAATTAAAAAAAGAAAAGAAAAAAGAGCATAAAAACTACAGAAACGATTTCTACAACCTCTTCTAGCCTCCTGTTACAGGACCAGCAAAGTGACTGACGAAATGTGGGAGTATTAAGTTTTGTGTACGTGTGTGTGAGTTCCTTTCGTAGGATTTATTTAATTTGTTATGTAAAGGAAAGGTGAAATGTTTTTCATAATTTATCTGAGCATAAATTATTACTATGCCACGCTCCACAAGGGTATGCAGCTATCTGTATAAGAGTTAAATTGTATTCAAGGGTCACAGAAGGTTTAATTTGATGCGGGTTTGGTCGAGCGAGACCCTTTATGTTAAAGAGAATGTCGATTTTAAATTCTTTTGCAATATTTCGTTGCTTTGACAGCAAATTTTGTCCGAGATATTCACATGGATTTTATTAATACGAATAAGTTATAAAATATAATAGAAGATATATGTGATACATAATAAGTAGGTATGTAAAAGTTATCTTTTTAGGGATCAGTAGTTCAAATCTCAGAAAACTAATAGTTTCGTCATCTCAGTCCACGGCTTTCTTCGGATATACGGCTATCGCTAGAAACACGAAACTTGATACGAATTACATATTTACCACATTACAACAGTGCGTGAAAACCCCCTCCCCCAACTCCAGAAACTAAACGGCTGGCGCGAAAAATATGTAATAATACATGATAGTAGTCCATGTAATGAACTTTGAAGGAAAACTGTAATAGGTAAGATAGCTTTGATAGTTCAGGGAGTTATAGAGACCATTACTGGTAGCTACAGCACCCTATTCTATGCATGGCGTGACACGTTTACGACCTACTTGGCCGGTTTTTAGTAACTTTAATTAAATAGTAGAAAAATAATGTGTCAGTTTATCACCTGTAGTATTATTCTAGGAGTAGAACGTCGACCTACACCTATCTAATAAGCAGATCAGATTTATTTCAGTGAGTCAAAAAGGTTTATTTTTATATGTCACTTATTGTAGGTATGGTAAACGCTAATCTCCAATAAGAAGCTATGGAATAATTTTGTTCTGGCGGTATTCACACTTAAACTAAGCTCAGCTTGGGGCTTCATCAAAATGGATTGTCAGGAAAAAGTTATCATCATAAAGATGTACGATTGTCTCGAAAATGTTGTTTGCAGAGACACGAGCTCTAGTTAAGTAGGTACCTATTAAAACATTTTATGTAGGTACAGCCAAGTGCATTCGATATCAACGTGCCCTGATCTTCAAAACGAAAATAGTAAGAACGTACGACAAAATATTTAATATAGTTTTTAGATAAAGTCTTTAAAGCTACGTTTTTATGTATTTCACATTATAGAAATGCGTACGCTAGTGCACGGATGTTGAGAATTGCCAAACGAGGGTTAAGCCCGAGGCATTCATGCTCGTGAATAAATTTGAATGACTGAACAGAGGACTCGATGACATTTTAGCCTACAGGTCGCAGGTGCTCTCTGTTTCCATAAAATCACCTCACTTCACCTACCTAGTATTGTAAATTTTGTATAAAGAATCCTACCTTTTAGGCATGAATGAATATTTTGAAAGGTTTAACATAGATCGGTACGAAGGTTACTAGAGCGAGCTTCTAATTTTAGAACTGGGTCTGAATTGCGTCGGTTTGGAAAATATATTATTAAAAGGAAGTACACTAGTGGTTCTGTGAGCCGTAGACTTCGGGAGAGGCTTTGTTTAGAAAATGTCTTCTTCAATTTTCTTTATTACATTTTCATTTGTCATCCAATCCATAAAATATCATTCAAAAGTTATTCATTGTAAGCAAGGAGTGTATGTAAAGTTTCATGCAAATCGGTTGATAAATACGGCCTCAAACATGATCTGACAGAACCCGTAGATGGGTACAGACGAAAGAAATTCTCCCCAGTCTGCAAGTTGAAAGTTTTGCCCCCATTGTACTGTGGTGCGGACAAGGCGAACAATCACCACTACCCGCTGTCTCCCATTATCCGGTCTTCCCCAACATCTTTCGCTTCTCTCACTTTTATAAGTAGGTAGCTAACTCTACTCCTACCTATAGTTAGGTACTTAATCATGCATACTCTCTTGAACTACTGATCTCTGGTTACAGGTACATACTCGTAACGATCAAAATATGTCGGACTAGGTCCATGGTATCTAGGTACTCTTACCAGCCTGTCGATCCTCACCCGCCTAGTATCTGTTTCATAAAGGGACGGGCAAACTCATCCTCCACATGCGACGTACACCACGCATTATTTCATCTGAACAGGATCTGGCCTAAACAATTTGTATGGTAACCCAGCCATCCAAGCAATCAGTAGAATTGTAGTAGGTACGTATAGGTTTTTGACAGACTATGTACTAATATAAATCAATAGCAAAGTTAGACGCAGAGCAATCATTGGCTGTAAATAGAACTGTGACAGGCGCCGAAGTTTACAAAGGCTTGATGTATATTATTGTTCCCAAAAAAAATAGTAGACAAAACAAGTCCTTCCATTAGAAGACTTGACAATAAGTAAACGAAGCGATAACAGGAAATTGTTTCGAAAAAGACAACGAACAATATTTTAGTATTGAAACTAATTAAGTAGGTAGAGGTACCTACCCTATATCGGTGCGCATATGAAATAATGTCAGTAAAACTGTTATGTCCATAAGAAATTCTATATCTTTGCTCGAAATTTATAGACATGAACATTCCTAGAATCGATAGATACAATTTAAACTTGGGGAAACCAAAACAAGAATTGAATTTTCGTATTTCACAGGACGCAGGTGAAATGTGCCAGGAGAAATTTCGATAAATGAAACATGGAATTGGTTTCGTACCGCAGAAAGTAAGATATGTCAGTCTTTTCCATTCTAGCATTTTCCCTTTAGACATGCTGCTCTTGTAAGTCTAAGACTTGAAGTATAGTGTTTCCTTTTCACGATTTGAAGAATGGTTTGTGTGTGTGTGTAAGTATTTTGAATAAATCTAAAACTCAAGTCACTTCGAATAGAAGTTCGCATTTCCGTTCAAGTCAGATCTATTGCATTCCAAGAACTTGTTTTTTAGTAAAGGGGTTTTAGTTTTCTCATAGCTACTAAGCTGCGACGCGACTCATCTACTCTCAATACCATCGACCATCGACTTCCATGATCGAGGTATGAAGAGGGTGGGCTAGCAACCCACCGCGTTTTCCTTATACAAACAAGCTAGAAGATTAACTCACCGACGCGACGCGGACACAACTTGAGCCCAATGATACGGGATAAAACCCCAGACAGAGGCCACATAGGTGGCCAAAGTCCGCCAACACCACAGGGAATTCTTGCAAGTACTTAGTTGGGGTACCCGGCAATTGACTTAAGGGCGGTCTGGGACCCGAAGAGGCCATGCAGGTGGCCAAAGTCCGCGGGCGCTACTGGAAATACCTTCTGCGTGCGTACCAGAGACGCCCGGCAATGGACGTGGGAGCGGCCGCGGAATTAAAAAAAAAGGATCGGAGTCATGTTGTTGAATCGCAAGTCCAACCCTTACCCACCAGGGTACGGACGCTTCTAAATCTGTCAACAATAAGTAAACATGGAATACACGATTTAAAACGTGGTTCAATAAAACCAAGTTTTAAACGGAAGCCTAGCTTTGAACACTGTTGCTATTAAACCGTGTAGCCAGCAAAGCGGTCGTCTGTCCTTTTTAATTTACAATGTTTTAAATCGTGTATGCGGTGCTTTATTGCAACGATGAAGTACACACGTTGCTCTATTAGTCACATTATCGGAGTCCCAAACATACTGACATCCAGTTCTCTTGTTATGGTACTTCGTGTGTAATGAAAAACGGTTTTGTATGCGCAGTGCGGTACTGTTCAGGCAGAAGTGAATTAAAAATTATGTTGACTTACAACAATATAAAATATTAAATAATATATAAAACTGTTAAGGGATCCTATGAACATTTCCGAGCACATCCTAACCTGCACACGGTACACCTGTTGATAAACAGACGAGTCTCCGACAAATTATCCAAAGTGGAACCAACAAAGTGACTGGCTGAATGTGGGTGTATTAAACGCCTCTGGATGCCGAACTATCGGGGATAAGGACGTTATTTTATTTGTGGTATTAAAAACATAGTTACAAAAACATAACAATTGTTCAGACCCAAACCCTTACACATTATAACAAATACTCTTCTTCGATGCTGTAACTAATAATTCCATTGAAATATCATATTTACCAGTCGATCCGTTTTATTTTATCAACAAAACCTAAGTAACTAAGTTAACATACATAAAGAGCTCGTGTTTATCATCCTTAATATAAAATCCCCAAATTATTGCAGTTTTCGTATCAAAGTGTTTTCGTATGCGCAGTGCGGGAACTGTTCAAACAAAAGTGAATTAAAACTTATGCGCGGCCATTACTTGTACGACTGCAGGGCTGTAACACAATTTATCTTTGATCACAATGATCCAAGTTTTCCAGCTGTAGTTACTACTTGTAAGGATAATGAGTGAACTTATTCTTTTGCACGTCCTAACTTAACACTTTCCCCGTATTCACGTTCTGTGTTAGTCCTAGTTTTAAGTCCTTTACAAAACCTTATTTACAACTTAGGTAAAATGCTAGGCTAGGCTGTTTGGTTACTAAAGGACCTACTGACATAATTAACCATGAACCCAATGAACTAGTAAATAACTAAGTCGTCCTCCAAATTGGCCACACCACACATTAGTAAAGTATATTTTCCTAGGAGCGGCGTACACACGCACGGCACACGGCGTACGGGCGTCGCACATTTGAACCTACAAACTGAAGTTAGCTTAGCCCCCGACGGATATTCTTTTAAATTATTTTATCCTTTTTCAATTACTGTTTAACGCGTCGTACCCACGACGCGTTAAACATTTAGAAAATTTGGAATTTTAGTAGTTAGCTATTATAATCGATATGCCAGTGTACACTTTTTATGGATTTTAACATTACAAAAGATGTTGTAATGTTAAAATCAACAAAAATCTCCAAAGTGAAAAGTTTTGATGTTAAGTGTGTATAAACAATTAAGGACACAAACGTTGTCTGCTCTTGTAATAATATAAAGAGTCGCGACAGAACTCTCCACATAAAATCTTTAGTTGGTACTTAAATTTCTGTGAGTATTGCCGATGGGGTTTTTACATAATGTTGATTAAATTCACTAAAAGTTTATGATGACTATAATCTTATGTATACTCCATGAGTAAAACAATGGGGTAAGATGTTGAATTTTTTTCGGATTCTTGAGAATTCTTGAGAATGCCTCGTGAGTAGGTGAAACATATGTCGACGTTTATAATGTCTTCTATATAGTGAAATTTGTGCAATTATATAAAAAATTCAACATCTTACCCCATTGTTTTATCATGGACTTTCGCCAGGTAACGCCTGATTCCATTCAATACTCCATGAGTATTCATTTCGATTACCGGGACGGGACCAAATAATTGTCGGAATGGGAAGCACTTACTTTCAATATTTTTTTTTCAAAATCGCTTCACCCAGTCGAAATTTACCTATCAGATAAAAAAAGATAAAAACAGGGACAAGATAAAATTTAATTAAAAATTTAAAAATCCCCCGACACAAAAAAAGTTATGTATAAGTTATGACCTTTCATTTGATACCCAACACGGGTATATTTGAACACATTCAATTTTTCATCACCACTTTCACCCCTCATATCTTTGAAATGGCTAAACCGATTTTTATAAAACATGGCTAAGAACACTCTCCCCTAACCCATCTTTCAAACAAAAGAAACAGAATCAAAATCGGTTCATCCGTTTGGGAGCTACGATGCCACAGGCAGGCTTACAAACACACACACACACACACACACACGTCAAATTTATAACACCCCGTTCTGGTTTTCGTCGGGGGTTAAAAAGGCAACAAAGATAAAAAAACATAAGTAGGTAAGTACAGTGAGATTGGGAACCTCCTTTTTGTTTAAGTCAGTTAAAAAAATACTGACATAACAAACACGTAACAAACAAAAATCTAAATAGGATAACTTTTGACTAACGCGCCAGGTGCTACAACTAAGTAATAACTTTGAAAAATATTTTTCTAATTTGAAATATAAATTATTCAATTCAAGTTATGCACCTAAACGTATTTATTTATTTTAAGCTTCGTGCTTAACTGTAGGTATAATGTAACTAGGAGGACATTATGCCATGGTCTTTATGTACTAGTCGAACTTCATAGTTATGCACAGATTCAACTAGGTACACTAACAATAAATTGTATTAAGAGCATTATTTTGTAAACCCTTTTTTATACAGGAGAGTTAGTAGGACCTATGTTCACTTAAGGATTTTATGTACCTATCTTAAAAACATACTGTCCACTCCAAGGTACATGAGTTGTAGCTGAAGTTGACCACATACCTACATTACTATCATAGCTTCGAAGAACGCCAACGTTGATAGCGCGATCTAGAAATTATGATAATTTTTAATTTTGTTGGTAAGATCGTGAAGGGGGGATCCCCTGTAAGGGAAAGACCGTGGGTTCGAGTTCCGCCGATGAGATTCAGTTTTTGTGATTTATTTATAATTTCTAACTTAATATTTAAGAAAAGCTTTGAATAAGTTGTATTACCTAAGGAACATATACTTCAAATAAAAGAATTCAACATAGGTATATAATTATTTGTTATTGGTTTTGAGTAAACTGGGGCTTTCATAAACATGCCTAAGTATCAACTAATTTTTTTTAACTGTGCCTGAATATTACCTACATTACACAGTACTATTCCCTATTCTGTGATCATCAGATAAAACAATTTATATATAAAAATCAACCTTTTTTTAAATCATTGGAGCTTAAAATAATTAGAAGCAACATTATATTAAACTAGCTGACCCGGCAAACGTTATTTTGCTTTAGGGGTGGACTACCCTTAACATTTAGGGGGATGAAAAATAGATGTTGTCCGATTCTCAGACCTACCCAATATGCACACAAAATTTCATAAGAATCGGTCAAGCCGTTTCGGAGGAGTATGGCATCGAAAACTGTGACACGAGAATTTTATATATTAGATATTAAAGGATAAATTTTATCATTCATTCATCATTCAAATTTTATCATATCATTTCAAACATTGAATAAACAATATTGAGAAGAGAGCGGCTGTCATGGTATGGACATGTTATGAAAAGAATGGAACGTAATGTGGTTTAAAACGTGCAAAGTATGAATGCTTTAAAAGTAGAGGTAAGCCCAAGAAAACATGTATGGAATGCGAGAAAGAGGATATGTCTCGGAAAGGAGTAACTGAGGAGGTAACTTTGTAAATGTAAGTAACTTCTTATTTTTTATTAGATACAAAAATGTAGTCCTAGGTTCTCTGAAAAATATAGGTAACGTGTCTTGCTAAAAAGTTAACATGAATAGGTGAAATACATTATGTAATAAAACAGAAATAAAAGTCATTAGTTACTATATGACATGTAAAATATTGTGCTATGAATACCTAGTTAAATAATAATATTGACGACCCGAATGCACGGTAAAATTCGAAGGAGTTTTTGTTGCATTGTATTGTACAACTCAAATGCAATATTTTTGTTGTAAGACATTTTTTTTTTTAAAACTCACTTGGTCACAACCACAATGGTGTACAAATTACACTAAAATTATAAATCTTAATTAATATTTGTGGAAAGGTGTACAAGTGGGATTTTTTTTTTTAAATGTATTAAGTAAGTTCCACCAAGTACCGACAATCGAAAGCATAAAATATATTTTGTTGTAAGCTTTAAAAATAAATAAAATATCCATAATTATGTTGATCGATAAAAATAAAAAAGACTTGCTAAGTAAGGATAAGCAATATATAGGTAAAACAGGATATTAGTTGCAAACAACTATAAGGTACCTCATCAATTTCTGTCAAGGGACACTGAGGGTTGGTTGCGGTGTCAGACTCCATCTACTTGCTCATAATGTTGTATTAATTAACTCGAAACATTAGCTGTGTGAGATTTATAGTGGTGAATATACCTAGATGAAACCACTACACTTAGTTATAAGCTAATTAGGATATGGTATGAAGATAATAACAATCTAATAATGGTGTTAAACCAATGTTCAACCGATTTCCAAAAATTGAAGAGGTTCTCAATTCAACTGTATGTTTTTTTATGTATGTTACCTCATATCTTCCGACTGGGTGAACCGATTTTGAAAATTTATTTTTTAATTGGAAGCTATTACTTCTCGAGTGGTCCCATTCTAATTTGGTCCCATGTCGGTAGTTTGAAGTCGGTTGCTGTATCAATTTTTGACGTGTATTTTTACGTGTGGAGTTCTCAGAGATTTGTCGTTATCTACTAATGAAACTCTTGGTATGTTTATTAGTACTAATTATAGTTAACACTAGCGGACGACCGCGGCTTCGCCCGCGTTACTTAGTTTTATGGTTCCCAATTCCCGCGGGAACACATTCCCGGGATAAAAGTAACCTATATTACACAGTGAAAGTCCTGTTAAAATCGGCTCAGCGGTTCCAGAGATTAGCGGGAACAAACAGATAGATAGACGAACAGACAGACAGAGAAAAAATTTAAAAAAATTGCATTTTTTATGTCAGTATCGTGTAATAATTATACTATCATATGCATTGAGTAAAAACCTGGTAAGTTCAAATTACACATACTTCAATTTTATTTATCTGTATGGATATGAGCTATATTTCTTAGCACGCTAATTTTTAAGGTTTCGTACCCAAATGGTAAAACGGGAACCCTATTACTGAGACGTCCGTATGTCGGTCTGGCGCAGTATCTCCTGAACCCTGATAGTAAGAAGGTTGAAATTTTCACAGATGTATTTCTGTTGCCTCTATACTAAAAAACAGAATATAATTAATATGTAAAGGGGCTTCCATACACTAAACGTGTTTTTTCTTGTTGGTACGGAACCCTTTGTGCGTGAGTCCGAATCGCACTTGGTTTTTATTTCATTCCATTTTCAGTACTTAACTAAATAAAACTGAATGAGCTTTATTTGCTTCGTAGTCGTTTAAAATCAATTTGCAATTAAACTATGAGAAGGCGTCGATGCACGATAGATGATAGCGTAAGCGGGATCCAAGGTTTCCTACTTCAGAGTATTGGTAGCTGTTCGATTTCTTTATTGATGATGCATCTGTATTCACAAACGACACTATGAGGCGAGCGAACGCTCTCAAACTATAGCGCTGTCAAAACCTGTTGCTTTAATTTAAGTTTGGTTTAAGCAGTTTACTCAGCCTTAGAAACTCTCAAAATAAAAAAAAACTAGTGGGAAATGAAATTTAAAATCAATAGCCATTCTGTAAACCGAACCAAATTTGTAACAGTTAGGACCGATTATGTAATATACCTTTATAGGTATGTTACATAATCGGTCCTGACTGTGAGGTTATCCTCAGCAGTCCACTAACCACCAGATGGATGGAAAACATCACAATGACCACACTAGAGACAATACAGCTGTCAGTGAAATACTGTGGGTTAACCCTTTAGGTGCCGCCGTTTATCCCCTTTAATGACGGTTCTACCTTTATTTCTACAAATCGGTGTGGAAATTTTAAAACTTTCCGTCTTATTGCTGTTATTTGTTACATAGGCGTTGAACTTGAAATCAAATTTTAATAAAAATATTGATAAATAAAAAAATAATTATTGTGTTAGTTAAAATTTTCTATATTATCCTATCCTCTGTGAAAAACCTGGGTTTTTCAACAGGGTAAATGTGCTATCCGATTATATCGAGCTTGCTAAATTCGTGGTGTGATGAATAGCATGAGAGATAAACACTTTGAAAAAATATTAAGCTTGTTTTTGTATAGGGACTCACCAAACCCCTCCAAGAGACCTGGTAGCGATAACCCTTGCGTCATTGTTTCAATGGCCCAAGAAGGCGCTGGAGCGGGACCACAGGCCTGCGTGTCGAGAATTCGAGGCTTAGCGGTCCCAACTCCGCCAGAATATTACGGAAACATGGACGGTGCGACTTGAGCAACTAAAGTGGGGAACCGCCACCATTGCGGCGGTGAGACCGATCATGGATGACTGGCTGCAGAGGCGGCATGGTGATGAGGTCACCATGCCGTGGTTTACAGATCATTACCGGGCATGGATGCTTCTGGAAGTATCTGTTTCGCACCCCAGTGTCAACACTGCGAGGCCTTCGACGATGACAATGGACTCCACACGTTAGTGAACTGCGCAGCGTGGGTGAGTCAGCGCCAGGACCTCGTGGTGGGTCTGGGCGTGGATACCCTCTCGCTGGAGACCATGCTTCAAGCCATGGTCTCCAGCGGGAGGGGGTGGAACGCGGCCGCTTTCTTTCTTCTTACTCATGAAGGAGGCGGGCGAGAGGGAGAGGGAGTAGAGCTTATTATAGCTACCATAACAAAGGAGCGTCTTGATAGACGAAAGCTTTTCATATGACTCTAAATAAAATGACGTTCTTTATAACCGAGTTTACTGCTCAGTAAAATAAATTAAAAACAGTTACATACCGTTGAGGTTTTATATTAAATTAATAATGATTTTATGAAATCATTGTCTAAGATCCCACTGCAGAATATTGCACTCATCGAGTATTTGCTGAAAACTAAATTTTTACTCATATTTATGATTAGGAGAATATATACCTACCAGGTTGCCTATAAAAATGTGGCTGCTAGTAGTTTTTTAGAAACATACTATGTCGATGAAGAATGCGTTCAATGAATTATGAACATAGTAAATCTATACCTTACCTGGTCTCATTTTATGTTACATGTCACTTTCATCCAATTTTCGCGAGCTGGGATTGGCTGGAATTTCTCACTGTCAATGTCATATCTTTCGAATTTTCGTCGTTAAAACCACGTCAAATTTTCCTAGTGAATTTAATTTAATTTTATAAATATTGATTTCAACTAATCTAAACAAGTTATAAAGGGTTTAAACAAATTAAAAGATGTTAAGAGAGATTAATCAAAGTTTAAACAAGTTAAAAAATGTATAGTACCTACAACAGCGCAAACGAAATGAAATGAAATGATTTATTTATTTGTATAGGTCACTAAATGGCTCTTACAAACGTCAGTAAGTATTTAAAATAAAAAAATGTAATTGCTTCTATATTTACATATATTTCTATGTATAGATTCCAGCCACTCCCTTAGATGAAAGTGACAGGTAAGATAAGATGAGACCAGGTAAGGTACAGAGTTACTATGTTATACGACATAATTCATTGAACGCATTCTTCATCGACATAGTATGTTTCTTCTTATTGTCTTATTATTAAAATTTATACCTACATATTTATTAAAGTCCTAGCAAAAAAATAAAAATATTTATTAATTTTAATTTTTTGTCGTTTTGAAAAGGAAGACATATCTTTTGGAGTATTTATTAAATTACTACTGTTTGCACCGGTGGTTGAGAACACTAGCATTCGACGCATGCGCACGCAATGGCTTAAAAGCGTCGTACAACGGGCAATCGCTATCCTCGTCTGACTGATGTTACGCGCCAACTCTCTTTCACTCTACCTTAAATAGTTACATCTTTAACAGCCCGCAACCCTTATTTACGGCCAGATTTAATTAAGCAACCGTATATCATAATAAACAGAAAAAAAATAGCTTTAATTTGATATATAAATAATAAATGTACGTTATGAACGTATAAATGTATCAAAATTATACCTGTTTACACCTGGCTGCGAAGAGGTGCGGTCAAGTGCGCAACGGCAACCGTGATTTATCAGAGTCTTTATATTATATTACCGTGAAGTGGACGATATTTTATTTAAAAACAAGTGAGTGAAATTTTGTACCTAAAATCAATTAACAATAATTTAATTGAAAATACTAGCGGCCACATTTTTATAGGCAACCTGGTAGGAATATATTCTCCTGATCATAAATGTGAGTAAAAATTTAGTTATTAGCAAATACTCGATGAGTGTGTGGCATAAAAAATAAGAGAAGCTTTAGCCTATTCGTAATAGATGTCTTGTAGGTGAATAATCTGAATTACGTACCTACTATTCATAGTATTCTATGTATACGCTTTATACTAGTCAGGGAGCCAGACATACATTACGTCTATATCTCAAAAGGGTAGGCAGAGGTGTACCTCACACCAACACTTGGCTTAATACCTAATCTTGTTGATGGTGAACTACCACCAACATAATTAATATACTTACACTATGTAACTACGTTACATAAATCCCTAAGCAGATCCCAGGTACACCACCAACATAATAACTAATATACTCACACTATGTATTATGTAACTATGTTACTGCTCATATATGTACCTATGCTCTGTGTATGTAGATATATTAATAATGTAATGACGTACAATAAAGTGTAAATAAATAAATAAATAAATAAATAAATAAATAACTCCCTAAGAGTTCAGGTACCTACCTCTATAGGATGACTATACTGTAGATAGAGGAGTACCTCACATCCACACTTTGTCAGTACCTAATCTTGCTGGTGGCGAACTACCACCAACATAATAATTAATATACTTACATTATGTAACTACGTTACATAAATACCTAATAGTCCAGTTACCTACATCAATAGGAAGACTATACTGAAAGCTATTCTCTAAAGATAGCTTTGTGATCGTATAATCGTATATCTAATCATGATGTGTATTGATCAGATATCAACTGGCAGAAGAATACTATTAGGTACCTATACCCATAAACATTGAAACACTAAAGTCAATAGACATGATTGTATTTATTCGTATTCCGCCCATTCGATTACCACAGAATCCCGAGAAGAAGGGCAAGAAATTCGGTAGGGTCATATTATAATATCTCACAAGTATTTAAACATAATAACAATACAATACACTTATCTTAGTATAGAAGCTCCTCAAGGATTGACAACAGTCGACACGTAATATCTAGTAGCCAAACTGGCTTATAGTCTTATATACACATTGTCTGCTGAACTAGGCTTTAGTACCTATGTCCTACATAGGTACATACTTCTGTAATGACTTGTGATTGTGAATAACTTAAGCAATACTTGTAAATTCGTAGACTAAAACTGAACAGGAACTGAGCAGGATCGTACTACAACACTGCCTTTTATAAAAGTCTCAATGGTGGGAGTCAGCAGACATTGACAGTGCGTTTTAATATTTAACTACCCTACAAATATTTACGTATAGGTATAGAACCACTTTTACCCACAAGTATAACAATATTTCAAAGAATTATGACGAAGCATCATCTACATATTTTACATAACTATATGAATATGACAAGTGCAATATTCTGCAGTGGGATCTAGTACTATCACTATATAATATCACTATCACTACATATTATAAAACAAAGTCGTACGTTCTGTATGTATGCGTAGAAATTTAAAACTACTTAACGGATTTTGATGCGGTTTTCACCAATGGATGGAGTGGTTCTCGAAGAATGGAATAGAATAAAACTTTATTTGTACACCAATACAACATATACATGGGACACACTAAAAGTTTTGCACTTCTAGCTAATCGGAACTATTTGAATTTCGAATGTTATATTTTTTTAAACGTTGCATCCTTCTTAGTAATAAAAAAAAACAATTGGCGGGAAATCATTTGTCAATTGTTTTTTATCACACATCAAAGTTCTACGTGTGCAACGAAAATGGAATTCAGTCGAAAAGATTTTAAAGCGATGATTTTATATGATTTTAAAAGTTCTCTCTCTCCGCAAGACTGTGCCGCTCGTCTTCAAAATGCTTTTGGGAGAGAAGCACCTTGTTTGAGCACCGTGAGGCGATAGTTTGCTGAATTTGAGAGAGGTCGAGTTTCTTTACATGACGAATTTCGTGAAGGGCGGCCTTCAACTGCCGTCAACGAAAATAATGTGGCTACTGTTAAGCGGTTAATTGAAGAAAACCCGCGGATTACCTATGAGATAATTTGAGGACTATTGGGGATTGGTATGAGTCAAATCTAGAAAATTTTACACGAAGAATTCTAAGTTCGGAAACTTTGTTGTAGTTGGATCCCTCATGAACTGACGGCGGAGCAGAAGCGGGCTCGCGTGGAAAAGTGCTCACAGATGTTACTGAAGTACGACCACGGACATTCTAATGCTGTTTATGACATTGTCACCGGAAACGAAACGTGTATTTATTGTTTTGAACCTGAAAAAAAAACTGCAATCTTGTGAATGCAATGTTTGAAAATGAGAACAAGTGAGGCAGGCGAGAAACGTTGGAAAAAAAATGATTGCGTTTTTTTTCTCAGCTACGGGTCCAATCTGTACAATTCCACTTGAAGATCAAAAGAGTGTTAATGGCGAGTGGTATTCTACCAGTTGTTTACCCAGGGTGTTAGAAAAAGTTCGCGAAAGACGACCCAAAAGCCGCGTTCTCCTACATCATATGTATATTTATGGGTGCAAAGGGGCCCTTCTTACATCTATCGGGCCCCAGTGACCTCACCTGCTAGTGGCGCACCTGCTGATTAACGGACGAGGTTCATATATTACGGTACCCATGTGGTGGCTTTGGCCCCTACGTGGATACCAGGTGGTACAACAGTGTTGGTCCGGGGGGGTACCACCGTGCAGCTGTGCTAAATCCCCCCAAGTAACCCAGCCCAGGCTGGGTTGCGTTAGGGGTTCAGCAGCTGCACTGCCGGGCCCGGGACGGTGTATGGTGCGGCAGGCAGGGGTCCAGTGGGGGCGAAGCGGAGTCTAGTGTGGGTGGTGTGGGTCGATTCGCCGGCCAGGGAGACCCTTAGCAACGGCGTTGCCGCGGCCGCCCGCAACATAGTCATGGGGCCCGCCTGGGACCAACCACCCCAGTAGGCTGCCCCACATGTTGCGCATAATCCTGTTGTGGGGTCGCCGCTCCGGGTGGTAACCGGTGTGGGGTAGCGGCGGCCTTGCATCAGGGGGGTTTGGGAGCCCTTCCGTCCGGCGGGTCGGCTCCGACCTAACCACACGGTTCTAGACGAAGCTAGCCTCTGCACTTTGTCACTTACTGCCGCACCAAATATCGCCCTGTCTTCACGCTTCCCCATATTTCACAATGACAGTGCAACAAGATAATAGACGGTACACAGCGGCCCCTAGAAACCCCACAAAGTTGACTTCGTTTGAGGTGGAGTTCGCGAATATCCGCGGATTCCATGCAAACCTCGATACCGTCCACCATCACCTGGAGTCGGCACGGCCTTCTGTGATGTTCCTAACGGAGACACAGATACGCCGCCCTGACGACACGTCGTACCTCTGTTACCCGGGCTATATCATTGAGGAACAATTCCGCGATAAAGCCGGGGTGTGCGTGTTCGTTAGGGCGGATGTTTGCTGCCGCCGGTTGCGCTGTCTGGAGAACCCCTCCTACTCCGTCCTTTGGCTGCACGTGGATCATGGCTACATGAGCCAGATCTACGTGTGCGTCTACCGCTCCCACACAGGGGACACTGGGACAACAAGGCTTTTCGAATACCTCTGCGAGATGGCTGACGATGCGCAGGTGCGGTTCCCGAACGCTGACCTGGTTTTCTTGGGGGGACTTTAACGGTCATCACGTTGAGTGGCTGGGGTCCCTTAGGACCGATCATGCGGGACGAACCGCCCATGCATTCGCTCTCTCCCACGGGCTGACCCAGATGGTACGGGGGATCACCCGGATACCTGACAGGTCAGACCACACGCCCGCCTTGCTGGATCTACTGCTGACGAGTCGCCCAGCCGAGTACAGTGTGTCGGTACGCGCCCCACTGGGCACTTCCGACCACTGTGTGGTGCACGCCAGCTTCCAAGTGCCACCACCTGCTCGTGCTGAACAAATGACTCGACGACTATGGCACTACTCGTCGGCAGACTGGGACGGTCTCCGCGATTACTTTGCGTCCGTCCCGTGGAGCCAGCGCTGCTTTGTACGGAAGGCGCCTTCGGATAGCACTGCTGCCATTGCTGGCGAGATCAGTCTAGGGATAGAATATTATATCCCTTTCACTGATGTCGCCAGCATCCGCAAAGCTCGCCCCTGGTTCGGGCGTGAATGTGCCGAGGCTGTCCAGAAAAAACAGTCGGCATATCGCGCCTGGGTCAGGGCTCGGGCGGCACGTGACCCGAATGTGAACCGCCTCAAAGCAGCGTACAATCGGGCCACTAGGTTCAGCAAGAGGGCCTTCAAGAGAGCGGATGCCCAGCGCGTCGCGCGGCTTGGTCAGGAGCTCACATCCCATCCCACGGGCAGCCGTGGATACTGGCAACTGGCCAAAGCCGTACAGTCAAATTTTTGTCAACCCTCGCTGCCACCACTGCGTTTTCCTGATGGATCACTGGCTCACAAAGCCCAAGAGAAGGCGGACATGCTCGCAGACCTCTTTGCGGCTAATTCCCGGGTCGATGACCGTGGCCTGCAGCCCCCCGCCATCGCCAACTGTGGCCACACTATGCCTGATATTGTTATCAGGCAATGTGATGTACGGGCAGTGCTGCGGTCACTCGACACGCGGAAAGCCAGTGGCCCTGACGGCATTCCGGCGGTGGTGCTACGAAAATGTGCTGCTGAGTTGTCTCCAGTATTAACGCGTCTGTACCGCCTGTCATACTCTACAGGCCTCGTGCCGGAGGCCTGGAAGGAGGCGAACGTACAACCGATCCCCAAGAAAGGGGATCGATCCGATCCAGGCAACTATCGACCCATAGCTGTCACCTCAGTCATTTGCAAGGTGCTCGAACTTCTTATTAATAAGCAGCTCATGCGATACCTGGAGGATCACTCGCTAATCAATGATCGGCAATATGGCTTCAGGCCAAAACGATCAACGGGTGACCTCCTGGCATTCGTCACGCATGTATGGGGTGAGGCTA
This sequence comes from Nudaria mundana, assembly GCA_963556515.1. Classification (NCBI taxonomy): domain Eukaryota; kingdom Metazoa; phylum Arthropoda; class Insecta; order Lepidoptera; family Erebidae; genus Nudaria; species Nudaria mundana. Next base: position 10,714,030 of record OY748289.1, on the reverse strand, counting down.
TGGAAAAGTTCGGCGAGTCCTTGGCTATTAGCCTGGACATCGCCAAAGCTTTCGATAGGGTCTGGCATGCTTCGCTCCTTTCCAAGCTTCCGGCATATGGTCTACCTCCTCAACTGTGCAGCTGGATTGCCAGTTTTTTAAACGAGCGCCGAGTGCGGGTCCTCTGCGATGGCCAGGCTTCTCGCTTCTTGCAAGTGAATGCCGGGGTACCGCAGGGGTCCGTACTGTCACCAACTCTCTTTCTTCTGCATATCAATGATATGCTTTCCCTCGGGAACATTCATTGCTATGCAGATGACAGTACATTGCACGGGAGTTACTCGGTTCGTCCGACGGCGGGGCGATCTGTGATAGAGGAGGAGAGACGACATCTCGTGGGTGATCTCGACCGAAACCTCGACAGTATCTCCCAATGGGGTGCCGAGAACTTGGTCGAGTTCAATGCCCACAAAACACAGGCGTGTGCATTTACAGCGAAAAAATCCCCTTTCCTTCCCCTACCCACTCTTCAGAATGCAATATTACCAATGAAGGACAATCTAGACATCCTTGGCATAGACGTTCGTCGAGAGCTCAATAACACAAAATACATTGAGAGATGTATTGGGCTAGCTTCGCGGAAACTAGGAATACTGAACAAGGTAAAGCGATTCTTTACACCGCACCAGAGGTGTCTGCTGTACAAAACGCAGATTAGACCCTGCGTTGAATACTGCTCTCACCTCTGGGACGGCTCCGCGAAGTATTTGCTGGACGCACTCGACGCTATGCAGCGACGCGCTGTTCGCATTATAGACTGTCCGGAGGTAACGGGAAGCCTTGAGCCGCTAGCCCAGCGCCGAACAATTGCTTCCTTGGCCGCGTTCTACCGTATTTATCACGGTGAGTGTTCTGAAGAGCTCTTAAACCTGATCCCACCCTCTCCCTTCCGATCCCGAATAACGCGTGCCGGCCAGAGATGTCACCTTCATACCGTTGAAACCGTCTTCGCGAGAACCGAGCGTTTTAAACGATCGTTTCTCTGCCGAACGATGGTGGCTTGGAACGCCCTGCCTGCGCACGTGTTTCCTCCAACATATAACCCTGGGCTCTTTAAGCGAAGCGTGAAGAGGCACATTACTGGGTCGTGTGTACTGTGAGAGTGAGAGACGTCGCCTCAGCTTACCATCAGGCGGGTGGCGTCAATTTGTCGACATAAATATAAAAAAAAAAAAAAAAAAAAAAAAAATCATGACAACGCTTCTTCACACACGGCCAACGAAACAAAGTCATTTTAGCTTCCGAAAAAGTACAACTCGTCACCCATCCTGCGCATTGCCCCGACCTAGCACCCTGTGATTTCTGTATTGTCCCCAAAATCAAAGATTTGATGATAGGTTTCACTTTTACCAACTCCGAAGAGGCAGTGATAGCGTTCAATCAGCACGTAGAAAATATGCCTTCAGATCTGTGGTCATCCTGTGTGTAAAGGAGAGTATTATGAAAAGCAATAAACATAATATTCTGGTTTTAACATGTTGTTTTTTTAAGTTAAGCAAAACTTATAGCGTGAGTTTTTGCTGTGGGTAGTTGGAAAAATAATACGTCTTTTAAGTTATCTCATATTTAATTTTAATTAATTTATATTAAATAATAGTGTTAAGTATTTTTAATGATAAAACTCACTGAGTAATACTCCATACCTGTTGGCTGAGTGTTATCTCCATATTTATCTCCTATAAATTTATTAGTGAAATAAATACAAATTACATCAGATAACTCCAATATCATCACAATAGTAGTGCAAAAATAATCATTTCAAAGAATTTTGTGTATATTAGTGTAAAAATAAGCTAAAAAGTGACGAATCAGCTGACCGTATTGTTCAATGTTATTTCACGTAAATACAATGACATAATGTTTCTCCTATAATAGGTAAAATTATTTTATTATACGTGTTTATTCATATACTCAACATTGAAAACAGGCGATCTATTTTCGTAAGTACAGAAAAGTTTTGATTTTAATTTACCGGTACCTAACATAACCTCGAACTACCGACTTGTATTTTCTAAATTGCGTTTAATTGCACTTATTTTTCGAGAATATGAATACCCGTAGCTGTAGAGAAACTTCAGCTGGTGTTGCAGGAACTTAAATCTAAAACAGAGCTCTGTTTACAATTAGAAAAAGAAAGAGAAGAAAATGAAAACTTGTTGATAGGTGCTTTAGACGATAGTAAAAAACTAAAATCTGAACTAGCTAGGCTTCATATTAGTTATGATGAAATTGTAATGCAGCGGAACCACCTTCAATCAATAGTAGATAGGTTTCAAGAGTGCAGTGACGAGTATGAAGGGACCTTGAGGAGGACTACCTTGCTGGAACAGGAGCTACGGGATGCCCAGGGGCGCATCTTACACCTGGAGTCAGCTGCCGAGCAAGTCGTAGTCCAACAAACGGATAACCTTTATAACGAGCTAATGAGTGGTACTCCGCAGTTTGTTCCTTCTGCAACAGTTCCAAACCTGGACTTGTCTACTATAGATCTTACCAATGACAGTTCATACCAACTGGACAAGCCAGTTTATTTTTGCAGCAGGAATAAACTAAAAAAATACCTAAAAATAAAGAAATTCATTTTAAAATCAAAGAAACAATTAAAATATCATAGAATCTTAATCAAAAAGTGTAAAAATGTTAACTCTAGTTTAAAATTAAGGGAACAAGCTAAATTATCTATGTTAGAACTTAAACAAAGTCATTTAAAATATTACACTGACACACAACGCTTAGAGTCACAAATAAAAAAATTGCAATTTGAGTTAGAGTATGTAACTAAGAAATATGAATGGTCTCTAAAAGACTTTAATAAGTGTTCATCAAGTATAGATAAGGTACTCAAAACATCTAATTATAATACTGAGCGCCTTAATACCTTTATAAATAACCACTCGTGTAACATCAACTGCACAAGTCCTCCTCAATCTTTGGAGCACCAGGCTTCTACTTCATTAGTGTATGAATTGTGTGACAGTGTAAAAAGTAATAGTCATACTGGTTATACTAAACTAATTCTATTTAGTGATGATATTGGAACTGATTTTGGTTCTTTTCTGATACAACAATGTAATTCAAATTGTTATTCAATTATTAATAACTGTTATCCAGGTGCATCTTTAAATGAAATTATGCAAAAGATATTAGAATATAATTTTGACTCAAACAGTAAAATAATTATTTTCTGCTCAAACAGGGGTAAAATTAACAAAAATGAACTATCCCTATACTTTGACAAAATGCAAAACTTAAATGTTGAACATGTAGTAATGTTTACATTACCATATATAAAAGGTGTGCCAGACGTGGAAAATTCTCTTAGATATAAGATAAATTTACAACTCAATTTAACTAGCCAATATAATAATAAATTCCATGTAATTGACTTTAATTCTGTTTTTAAGAGAACTGTATATAAATACAATTTGTCAACTTCGGACAGTAAGTTTAACGATAACAAACATATTGTTTATGTAAACAAAGGTAGGTATTTTCTACCAAAGCATTATAAGAGACAAATAGCGAGTTTGCTATTCAATTATTTTTACACTTCAGCCAAGAACTTGGCTGACAAAACTGCTTCTATTGAGCAATGTAGATTTAGTGTTAAGACTTTGGAATCTGTTCCAAGTAATTTAAATTAAGTTCTACGACAACAGAGGCAATATTACCCTTTAGCAGACATAGTCAATTAATTGAATTAAATTTAGTTACAAATATTAATTATATTAAAAAATGCCCTCCAAATCAAACCAAATCAAAAAATGTAAATTATATCAACATAGGGCATCAAAATATTGGTTGTTTAACACATGGCAAAGAGTTAGAGTTGGAACTGTTAATGAATTCAGATAATATTGATATTTTTTGTATTACAGAACATATGCGTAAGTCGAATGAGCTCATGTTCAATTTCAGTAATCACCGGGTTGGTAGTGCATTCTGCAGGGTGACCACAGTACGGGGGGATCTTTGATTTTATTAAATAAAAAACTTAAATTTAAAGAACGGAAAGATATTGTGTCTCTTTCTCTAGAGTGTAAAGTCGAACTGTCTTGCGTGGAAATGGAGCAATTCATAGTAGTATGCGTGTATAAACCTGGAACCTCGCCCTTTTGCGAATTTGAGGAACTTATTGACAAAGTTCTATGTAAACTTGGAAAAACTAATAAGTACCTAATAGTTCGTGGTGATTTTAATGTCGATTTACTTGTTAATACGCCTATGAGTTATAATATTTTAAATTTATTTAAATCACACAATCTTACAAACTTATTTTTGGAGCCTACTAGATATTGTGCTACAATAGCCACTTGCCTGGATAAAATATACAGCGATATGTTGCCAGAAAGTAAAAGTATTATAAAAAAGCTAGATTCAGACCATTGTGGGCAAATAGCATCTTTTAAAATCACTAAAGAAAAAGTTATAAAACATAAAATATTATGTAGACCAATAACTGGTGACCGCTTGGAATGTATGAGGGTTGGACTTTGCAATAAAATTCCATTCTTAGACACTGCCTTAGATCCTAATGTAATGTATAAATTATTTTTTGATTCTTTTTACAACGAGTTCAACTCTATATTCAAGTCTAAGGAGGTCATGATTAGTGATAGTCCTACTTTCAGTGAATAGGCCACTGAGGGTATACACAAAAGTAGACAAAAACTTTATGAACTATACTCAAAAAGACAGCTTAATAGATCAGTTGAATTTCTAGATTATGTTAAAACTTATTCAAAAAAGTTTAAAGCAGATTGTTTAGCAGCTAAATCAAAATATATAAGTGATAAAATTCTCAATAGTGCAGACAAAGTTAAATCTACTTGGAAAATTATAAACGCGGAAAGAGGTCAACAAAAATTAAATGGTAATAATTTTAAACTTAATATAAATGGTAAAATAACAACATCAGACTTCGAGGTTGCTAACGAATTCCTGTAGATTTGACAAAAACCCTAGGCTCTTCAACCCCCATTGCAGAATCTTTGTTAAAAGCAAACGTTCCTTGTTGTAACGTTATATTTAAATTCAGTAAAGTTAACATAAACACCATCTTAAAAACTTTTAAATCTTTAAATATCAAGAAAACAGCTGACCTCTGGGGCATCTCTGTGTATTTAGTAAATTCTTTTATTGAAATGGTTGCTCCTGAACTAGTAATAATATTTAATAATTGTGTTGATAGTGGCTGATTTAATGAAATCTAGTAAATTAATTCCCCTGTTAAAATCGGGTAGTACTTCAGATCCGTCCAATTTCCGTCCCATTTCTGTACTACCTACATTTAGTAAAATTTTTGAAAAAATTATGCTTAATCAAATGCAAAATCACTTTAACGTTAATAAACTTTTACATACAAAACAATTCGGTTTCACTCGTGGTCGGTCCACCACTGATGCCGGAATTAAATTATTAGAGTGTATATACAGGGCCTGGGATGAGTCATATGATGCTTATGGTGTATTCTGTGACTTATCTAAGGCCTTCGATTGCGTTCAACACCAGACTTTAATTAAGAAACTTGATCATTACGGAATCCGGGGGACGGCCTTAAATTTCAATTCTTACTTAAGTGATAGGGTCCAGAAAGTAGTGATCAATGGTAAACAGTCACCTGGTTCTCCTGTAGCAATGGGGGTACCGCAGGGTTCAATTTTGGGACCTTTTCTTTTTCTAGTATATATTAATGATCTCCCTCACCTCATAAGAGACGACCACGAGGTAGTTTTGTTTGCTGATGACACTTCTTTAATATTTAAAGTTAAACGTGGACAGCGCGAACTTGACGATGTAAACATTGCCCTCTCTAGGATAGTACACTGGTTTTGTGCTAATAATTTATTATTAAATGAAAATAAAACTAAATGTGTAAGATTCACCTTACCTAATGTACGACTTGTTAAAACCAGTGTTAAGGTTAGGGATGATATAATAGAATTGGTCGATGACACTGTCTTTCTGGGCATAACGTTAGACTCCAAATTGCAATGGGGGCCTCATATCGGGAAAATTTCGGCCAGGCTTAGTTCAGCAGCCTATGCTGTCAAAAAGATCCGACAACTTACAGACATTAAAACGGCGCGTCTTGTCTACTTCAGCTACTTCCACAGTATCTTGACATATGGCATACTACTGTAGGGTAACGCTGCCGATATCGAATGCATCTTTGTGTTGCAGAAGAGGGCTGTCCGGACTATCTATGGAATGGGGTCTCGGGAGTCATTAAGAGATATTCACAGTATATTTATGAAATTTTATTGTATACCCACAAGAACAAAAGCAAATTTGTGAAAAATAGTGATAATCATAATCTAAACTTAAGAAATAAGGATAAACTGGCTGTTCCTAAATTTAGGCTTCATAAAGTGAGTAATTCTTTTGCGGGGAACTTTATTCGAATGTATAATACATTGACAACCGAAATAGCAAATTTATCTGTTAATAAATTTAAAAAACTAATAAAACGTAAATTGTGCCATAAAGCTTATTATAGTATTAATGATTTCTTAGATGACAAGGCTGTAACACGAATTGCTCCTTTCTAAATAACTCTGTATTAGATTTAAGATGAAATATTTTGGAAAAAAGCCGAACTGAGTTTCTTGAGGGCTCTTCTCAGTCTCGTTGCATTTTGGAGCCCTCGGTAGAGTCACACCAACTTTTGACGAATCTAAATAATTTTCTAAAAATTTCAAAGATAATAAACGTTATTTTATTTATTTTATTTTATTTTATTTTTATTTTAACCACCAAATAAAAATATCCTACTAAGTATAATGCAAAATTCCATCCAAAGTATGCAGTCGTATTTTGAGGAGCGGATGGCCAAATTCGAGGCGGACTTACAGAAGAAGCCATGTTCGAGTTCCTCCAGTTTGGCGGAGGGAGGATTTTGCGGCGTTCAAGGCTTTTATCTTAGAGGCACTTAAGACCTTTTCACAAACAATTGACACAGTTGTGCGTGACCTAGATAATTCTGAGACGCGCAGCCGCCGTAGAATGCTCCTACTCCACGGTGTTGCTGAGAAGAAGGGAGAGGAGACTTCTGAAGTCGTTTCTCAAATAATTAAAAAACACCTTCAAGTGGATTCTTTTTGTTCTGGCGAAATCTCACGAGCCCATAGGTTGGGCCGACAGACATCAAGCGAAAAACCGAGATCCATCCTAATAAAAATCCACGATGTCGCTGTTAGGGACCAAATATGGTTTTCCAAGACCAAACTTAAAGGATCTGGCCTCACGTTATCTGAGTTCCTGACCAGATCACGACATAGTGCATTCATGGCTGCGCGGGAGAAGTTCGGTGTGGACAAGTGTTGGTCCAGAGAGGGATCCGTGTACGTCCTGGACTCTGATGGAAACCGGCACCGTATTGTTTCAATTGACGATCTCCAGAAATTAAAACAACCGAGTGACGATTCAGCCACGGGCAAGTCTACGGGTGTTCAAACACGACATGCGAAGAAGCAATAAAGTCAATCATGGTACTTGGTCGGGTAACATATTATTATAAAGTATTTACAGTGTATTTAAAAAGTTAGTTTTAAATCAAACTGTCTTCACTCATACATATTTCTTTTTATTCTACTTATTCTTCGTAGTTATTTATCAACAGTGTTATTGTTTTTACTTTCTGACATTAGTTGAACTGGGTCATAGATTAAACATTCCAAACTGATACAACAGAGTATCAATATATGTTGTCTATGATCAATACTCACTGCGTTCCAGACGCTGTGACATAATACGAGTATTTGTAACATCATAAATGCTAGTTACCGGTAGGTACTGATACTGTACGGGAATGACAGTACCTGTTGCCCGACTATTTTATTTTTTTATTATAGCTTGTATTATTTAGTGTAATTTTTAGAGTTAAGCGTTTGTCTTCCTGTTCAAACCCTAGTGGTTTATTCATAGTTACCTTTAACTAGCTATTTTACAAATGGCTAGCTACTATATATTTTGGCACGCAGCTTGCAGTTGGACTGTAAATAGGCTAGACCAGTGGTGGGTGACCAGTATTTAGGTTTTTATATATTTATTTTTGTTTAAATTTGAATCAATTAATACGTTTAAAAGTCACTCTTTGTCAGCTACAAGTTACACATAATTGTTATTTTAAGGAATGTCTGATTTTGATAGTAGTAATGACAGTTTTCACACTGCAAGCAGCCTCAATGACAGTTTTACTGGCTTACCATCACTTGCTGATACACTTCAGACGGTGTTCTCGGATGTCCCCAAGAATTTTAATGTAGTCCACTTTAACGCTCAAAGTATTTCTGCTCACTTCCCGGATATGCTGACGTCCTTTGACTGTAAGAATATTCATGCGATCTTGGTGTCTGAAACTTGGCTTAAACCTTGTCTGCCCTCTTCTTCCTATACCCTGCCAGGTTTCGAGCTGATTAGGAATGACCGTACTCGGAAGGACCGCGACGGTTATGGTGGTGTTGCCATATACCTACGTTCATATATCCCATACCGTATTATCTGCATGTCACCACAGCCGTCGCCTCCTTGCTCTGCTGAACATATTTTTATAGAGGTAGAACTTAATCATTCCAAAGTTTTACTTGGCGTCTACTATTCTCCATCTAGAACAGTGAACTATTTTACATCACTAGAAAATATTTTAGAAACACTAGTTCCCTCTTACAGTCACACGATCCTTATGGGTGATCTAAACACTTGCCTTCACCTAAACGATTCCCGTTCTTCCTCTCTCACAACTATAATAGAGTCTTGCAATCTCACCACTCTGCCTCTAAATGCCACTCACCATTTTCCCAACTGTATTCCCAGCCTTATTGACCTTATCTTTGTATCCTCGCTTCAACACGTGGCTAAGCATGGTCAGTACGCAGCGGATTTTCTTACCACGACTTACTCTACCTATCTTATCAGATTCGGCCACCAAAGTGTAGACATAAAATAATTTTACAGAGGAATTTCAGTGGTGTTTATCCACATAGGCTCCGCCACGACGCTAGTGTGATTGACTGGGCACCGCTATTTACCTCAAGCTGTATTGACACCAAAGTGGACATTCTAACTAATAAAATATTACAACTATACGATGTACATGCGCCTACTAGGCCCATCAAAGTGAAACATATAGTGGATTACGACATTCTGCTTGGTATACTTGGTTCTATAAACATATCTCCAACGGCTGTTGCATGGTTTCGTAGTTACTTGTTTGGTCGCCGGCAGCGTATACGCGTTGAAGAATCTTATTCTTCATGGTGCGGCACGACGGCTGGTGTACCACAAGGTGGCGTGTTATCTCCCTTACTCTTCGCAATTTTTATAAATTCCATTTCCGATAAACTAATTTCGTCCTATCACCTTTACGCTGATGATTTGCAGAATTATTCACAAGCTCCGTCAAATCAACTGACAGAGGCCTTTTGTGCAATGAATAAGGACCTTGAACGTATCTCTGAGTGGAGTATACCCAAACAAGACACAAATAATCCTTATTGGCAGTCAAAGGTTGGTTGCCAAAGTGGACTGGTCACAGTTGCCACAGATAGTTTTTGCAGGAGCTCCATTACCAGTGAATAACAGTGTAAAGAACCTAGGTATTCACATAGACCAGACGTTCTCATGGGGACTTCACCTTCAGGAAACCAGTCGCAAACTCTTTGCTGTAGCGGGATTTTTGAGACGACTGCGAAATTTCCTACCAATCTCCACTAAAACTGCTCTAGTCCATTCCCTTCTTCTTCCTATTTTAGATTACGCCGATGTCAGCTGTCCTGATCTTACCGAAGAGCAACTGGATAAACTTGAGCGCCTTCAAAACTTTTGTATAAGATTCATATTTGGCTTGCGCAAATATGATCACGTATCTGAATTTCGTAATAAACTCAAGTTTCTCCCCATTCGTCTTCGCAGGAATACACATATTTTAGCCTTACTTTATAACATTTTGTTCCATCCTTTTACTCCCACCTATCTCAAGGAACGCTTTAACTTCCTCTGTGACACACATACGAAATCCTTGCGGTCATCCGAGAATTTGATGTTGGAGATGCCAATCCACAGTACCATCTTTACGGAGAAATCGTTCACTATAAAAGCCATACGACTGTGGAATGCATTACCTTTGGATATTAAACGGGCTCAAACCATAAACTCTTTTAGAACGAAAGTGAAAGATCATTATTTGTCATCTACCGCTCAATAGAATGTTTTGTTTGTCGTATTATGTATAATTTCCTTTTTACCTATACTTGTACTCAATTTACTCTTGTAATTGCACCATCATCCACATGTGCGTAACCTCATTCCAGTCCATCCAAAGGTTGTCTGGAAGAGATCGCTTTAAGCGATAAGGCCGCCTATTGTACATTAATTGCTATAATCAATTGTTAACTTTGTTTGTTTACTATTATGTTGGTGTACAATAAAGAGTTTTCTATCTTCTATCTATCTATAACAAAATATTCAAGTTAAACATGTACAATTGGCGGCCTTATCACTAAAAGTGATTTCTTACAGGCAACCTTTGGATGAACAAGTAGAAAAAATAGAATTTAAAATAACCATAAGGGTAGGCATTGGTGGAGAGAGAAAATTATAAATAGTTTCTTGGGAAAAAGGTACTACTTAATCAGAATCAATAAAAAATACACATACTTACATGAAATATATAGATATAAGTGCATACATATACATACATACACACATACATACATACCATAAACTTATATACACTACTATAGGTAAAATATATATATGGACTATACATATGTAGCAGCAGCATAGTAATGAGACAATAAATAACGGCGTCTAAGAGCTCAAATAGTGATCATTGACCATTTTCTTGAACTCAGCAATAGTTTGTGCACGTCGGATTGACACGGGTAGAGAATTCCATAAACGGACAGCCTGCACGGTGAACGATTTGTCGTAAAAACCGGTTGAATGTTCAGGCATTGCTAATACCAGGGACTCCGATGACCGCAAGGATCTCGAATGTGTGTCATAAAGGAACGTAAAGCGTTCTTTTAAATAAGTTGGGGTACATGGATTGAACAAAACATTGAAAAGAACGGAAAGAATATGAGTATGGCGAAAGCGAATAGAAAGCCACCCGAGCGTTTTGCGATATTCGGATATGTGGTCATATTTGCGTAGGCCAAATATGAACCTGATACAAATATTTTGGAGGCGCTCAAGTTTATTAAGTTGCTCCTCTGTGACGTCGAGATAGCTGACATCTGCGTAGTCGAGAATGGGAAGAAGGATAGACTGTGCTAGTGCAATTTTGGTGGCTGTTGGCAAAAAATTACGTAACCGGCGTAAGGAACCCATTGATGCAAAAATCTTGCGACTCAACTCGCACATTTGAGGATTCCATGACAAAGTATTGTCCAGTCGTACACCTAGATTCTTAACACTGTCACTTAGAGGTAATGTAACACCGTCAAATACTATGCTAGGCAGCATTGCACAGTCAACTCGAGCCATCATTCTAGAGCTCCCTATAGCAACGACCTGTGTTTTAGAGGGATTTACAGTCAACCCATAACGCTTACTCCATTCGCAAATCTGCACTATTTCGTCATTAATAATGGAGAACGCTTCACTCAACTCCTCCACTGATGCCTGCATGTATATTTGTAAATCGTCTGCATAAAGGTGGTAGGAAGAAAGTAGTGATTTAGAGATAGAGTTTATGAATATTGCGAAAAGTAACGGAGAGAGAACGCCACCTTGCGGTACGCCGACAGTTGTATTACACCAATCTGAGAAAAAATCATCATAACGTACACGCTGTCGGCGGCCAAACAAGTAACTCTGAAACCAATCAACTACTGTTGGAGATATATTAATGAAGTGCAATATGCCCAAGAGGATATGGAAATCCACCGTGTTAAATGCATTGCTGAAATCTAGTAAGGAGAGTACGGTAAGATTCCCATTTTCCATACCAATTCTAATATCATTCGTAACATTGATCAAAGCACTGGCCGTGCTGTGACCTGGACAAAACCCGGACTGAATAGGTTTAGGTTGAGGAAGGAACTTAACTGATTGTACACCAGCCGTTCCAACACCTTGGATAGGAAAGGCAAGATAGAGATGGGTCGGTACTCAGAAAAGGAGGTAGGGTTAGATTTTTTTGGTGGTGGAATGATTTGTGCCTCCTTCCAAACCTTCGGGAACACAGTGCAGGTAAGGGAATAATTTAGGATGTGACACAATATAGGAAGAATTTCGTCCAGGATCGGCAGAATCATGTTACGGCTAATATTATCACTGCCGACGGCATTGGAACTTATAGACATAATACACTTCCTAACATCACAAGGAGATAGTTGATTAAAAAAGAACGGTGGATAAGCGGGTGTCGGAAGTGAAGAAAGATATTGTAAAGTACCATTTTTTTGGGTCTATTATATAGTATAGTATATTTTTTTTGAATCAAGGTTAGATGAGGAAGAGAAGTGTCGGTTTAACAGATTGATGTCGATTTTATTAGAATTAGATGTATTCACTTTATTTGTATTTCCAACCCCCAAAGTCTTGAGAAATTTCCAAATTTTTGCTGGGTCCCCGTTCTCGACCGATTTATGAACATGTTGGCGTTGAGCATTCCTACACACCTTACTGCAGAGATTTCGTATTGCGACATATTTTTCATGGTTTTTATTTGTAGGGCGAGATTTGTATCTTGACTTAGCCGACGCTTTTTTGACGATTAAGGCCTTAATCTCCGGTGTAGCCCAGGGGGCCGGCAAGTGCCGGATCTTAACAGCACGTATAGGCGCATGAATATCATAAAGACTGATTAAGTTATTTGTCAAAATGTTAATCTTTTCATCAACGCATTCTGCTGTAACGAGAGGGGTCCAGTCGATGTTATCGGCATCCTCGCGCAGCCTGTTGAACTGCATACCATAAAAATTGCGCTGCAAAAGGATTTTGGGTTTAGGTTTAGGAGGGCGGAGCTTATAGGATAGGTAGAGAAGTTCACGGTAAGAGAACTCACCCGCTGGATACTGTCCATGCTTAGTAACAAGATCAGCTGATGAGACTAGGATAAGGTCAAGGAGAGATGGGATACAGTTAGGAAAGTGATGCGTAGCGTTTAGAGGAAGGATAGACATGTTGCAGGATGCAATGATATTGGAGAAGGATGAGGAGCGGAAATCATTCTTCAACAAGCAGGTATTGAAATCCCCCAAGATAATGGTGCTGATATGATGGGATAAGACGTTCAAGAATACCTTCAAAGGAAGAAAAATAATTAATTTTGGAGGAGGGTGCAGTGACATAGGTCGATTTCAATAAATATATTCCCACTTCATGGCGGCGGCTGTGGTGAAAGATCTACAATGTTAAATGGTATATTGTTGCGCAAATAAATGGCCACACCACCACAAGCAGGATGCGTGCGATTATTTCTGATGAGGTTGAAACCTGGTAAAGTGTATGGTATAGTGGGAATGCTAGGTTTGAGCCAGGATTCGGAAATCAGAATGGCATGAATAAACTTGCTGTTAAATGTAGTCAGCATCTCCGTGAAGTGGCCTGGAATACCTAAAAGAAGGTTTTTGTATAAAATATTTGTCAAGCGGGCGAAGCCGCGGGCTGCCGGTAGTAATAAATATTTTTGGATATTTATACATTATATTACTTATCGCCAAGATGGCGTAGAAAGTAGAAACTTTACAACATAATAATATTTAAAATACAAATACTTGAACTGACTCTGAGATTGAACCCGGTTTCTGTTTGGTTTTTAATTTACTTTAGAACAATGTGTTAATACGTAATGTATAATACGCGGTAAGCGAATTACCGTTACCTCCTATTGATATAGGAGGTAACGGTAATTCGCTTACCGCGTATTATATGTATATACCTACGTTTTTTTCCGCTCTTACGTCCGTTGACGGGCGTCTCTGGTTCACACGCAGAAGTTATTTCCAGTGGCACCCGGCGGATATGGGACCTACTATAACGAACTACTGGCAAAATATGGTTGTTTATTGCTACCCTTCGGGGACATAGGCGTAGTAAAAACGAAAAGATAATACAAGAAACAAATACATTAAATAACATCGTAATGTCTGCAACAGTTTTTTACAGGAAAGCAAAATGTTTCAACAAATCTATCAAATTTCAACTCTGGTATCCAAAAAAGTTTCAAGAAGGAAAACATTTTCATTAAAAGCAAAATCACAGTGTACTTATAAGTTATTAAGTAAAGAATAAAGTAGCTAGTTATTTTAGGATTTTCAAAGCGGCCTCATTAATTCAAGAGTCTGTAGTCGGGACGTTGCGAAATGATTCAGCTAAATCCATTATAGCCGGCGGCTTTGTTATTTTTTCGCTTCGTTCTTTCAAATGAGCATTCAGCCAATTCCCAGGCGACAGTTCTACCGCCAGTTTGCTATCGATCTAAGCTAATTACCGGTTTTTGTGCAACAAGTCGTCGCTCCGCCCCTATGTATGCTTAAATCTACAACTAAAACTACACAACAGCTACACCCGCTTGAGAAATTAAATATACTAACGGCCGATTACAGAAACGTCACTCAAATATACATATACTCATAGTGACGTTTTTGTATAAAAAATTTGAGAAATTCGATATTTTTCGTGAAGCGACTGCCATCTGACCTTCACAACCCATGGGCGATATCGAAGTTCTGCAATTAGACCGGTCGGATTTTTGATTTAGGGCTCCAACTACCCCTAACGACTGCCATAGATGTTAGTATGACAACCGGGACCGACGGCTTAACGTGCTCTCCGAGGCACGGAGGGGTCTTAAGAAATGGTCACCCATCCTAAGACCGGCCTGAGTCGATGTTGCTTAACCTTTGCAATATGTTAACATTGTCGGTTACCACTAGACCACGAGCCCCTCTTGTTTTAGACTATGTTGTGATTTAATTAATCTTTGACTACATGGAATAATTGTACCTACCTACTTATCTATATTATGTTTAGATTTTTATTTGAATATTCATTAATTTATGGTATTATCAGTACCTATTAATTATTATTCTCAGTATATTAACATGTAAATGGCTTAGCACGAAGCGATGAAAAGAGACCGGACGGTATGTCGTTGCTACCGTGGAAGATGGGAAGGCGCGGTGTGGACTGCTTCATGCGTTCACACCTTAGAACCTTCACATCTTCCAAGCACATCCGGTTTTGCCGGCGCAGCTGCTGCATTGGCTGAAGGCCTCAAACGACGTAAATATGCTAACCTAGCAGGTGATTACATATTTGAGCCGTTTGGGGTTGAGACACTGAGGGCATGGGGTCCGAGTGCTCGTCGCCTTTATAGAGACATTGCTAAACGTTTAATCGATGCTTCTCAGGACCAGAAGGCTGGCTATTTCCTGGCCCAAAGAATAAGTATCGCCATCCAACGTAGCAACACAAATTGCGCTTAAAGATGAATTATTTTCCGGGGAGACTTCATTCTTGTCTAAATACCAATACTTAAGCCGTCCCACGTATCTACTGTGAGTTACAAAGATGGTGTTTTGGTATGTTAATGAAGTCCCACCACGATATAAATTTGCATATCGTTTGGAAACTTATATTTTTAACAAACTTTTGTCTACTTTCGCACTTAAACATACATTACGAATGAATTCGAAATGTATTTAAATATGTATAGATAAATAACAAAAACTTTGAAAAATAAAACGTTTTTCTTTGTAGTTTAACGACTGAGTTCTGTATGTCTTAAAAGTATTTTCTCCAAAAAGATACCTACGAATTCAGCACCTTCTTCCTTTTGACGTCGTCGTTTAAAAAGGAAATGAATACACCTTCAAAGCTGTCGATATCAGGGAGGAATAGATGTGTCGAATAAAATAAATAAGTCCGGCAGTTGACTGAAGTTTGTCGCTGTCAGAAGAAATAGGTACACTTTGAGAATAGACTTCATGTTTGTGGATAAAAAAGTGTTGTGTTATAAAACTGAAAACTTATGCAGTTGTACCCATTAGGATTAAAGCTTAAGACACACTGGTCCTTCACATACGACGTATTTCACGCGACGGGGGAAACAGCGACACACTGGTCCTACGTCTTACGACGTCTGACGTTTACATTATCAACGCGCTATGACACTTTAAACGTGTATGACAGCGTCCTACACGCGAATCTGGCGCAGTGACGCGTAAGACAGCGTGGTGAATGACTAGTGTGTTCGTTAGCATACAAATTGTATAGGCAATATCCTGTTTAGATGTCATGATGTCGCATGTGAAGGATGAGTTTGCCCGTCCCTTTAGGTTCGTATTACGGAACTAAACTTAAGACGTTCAAACGCAGAAGTTAGATACTAACTAACCTTCTTAACTACAACCTAACCTAATCCTTTGCAGGATTTGGTGTGCGTTTTTACATCAAAATTCCTTTAAACATTATGAACCTTCCTTTGAATAAATTCAAAGTGGCTGTTAAGACACACCTCCTAAGAAAGGCATATTATACTATTAAGGATTATCTAAACGATACAGAGAAATGACAATGAGTTGCTTGCACATCACTCGAGCTACTTAGGTGCCTAAGTAGCTCGAGTGATGTGCAAGCAACTCATTGTCATTTCTCTGTATCGTTATATCGTTATATCTCTGTATCGTACTTCTGTTTGATACTCTGTTTGAAATGATGTTATATTGCTGAAACTCACTTATTATTGTTAAATTATTATTATGATGATATTGTTAGATATGGGTACTTTGAGATTATATGGCACCTACAACTAGTATTTGACTTTATTGTGAATAACAGAGATCCATAATTTGTAAGTTTACTTGGTCCACACATGGTCACGTACTGCCCTTGCCCTCTTTTTATTGTTGTAACATAATCATTGTATTTACTGTCGAATAAAAAGAGTGGCCGTGAGTTTTTCTTGCCAGGTTCTTTCCTCACCGGCTCTACCTATTGCCTTGCGAAACTGGCGGTAAATGTAAATGTAGAAGTATTTTCTTTTTTGAAGTTCATAAGTGTTACTTTGTGACCTATATGAATAAAGATATTTTGATTTTGATTTTGAACCTTGATAATTTTTTCTACAAATATAATCTGACCTTAAGAAAATTTTGTCTAAAAATCTATAAGTAATATAACCTTACTTACTCCATAAACATGTTTGTCATAACAAAAAACGATTCAAAAATATAGAGAAAAATGCAGAAATGAGAATATACGGAAAAATGCAGAACTAATGCTAAACTTTTAGTTGTGTCTTCTAGTCTGCAGCCCATTTGAACTCCAGCGTAGATATAGTTTACTGAGAGTTATGGCACTATAATTGAAACATGTTCCAAACAACAACATAATGACTGAGACTTATGTTACTCGTATTTCTTACAAATTTCTTGGAACTTTTATAATTTTTATTGAATCATACTTGAAACTATTAATACAACTACCTTTTGCTGTTTAAAGTATGTCTCTCCCAACCCCGTCTGTGGGCAAAAAACGTAGAAAGAAAAGTGGACAGAGTTTATGTTTCAAAGAAAAGAAATAATTTTAACATCAAACAATTCCAAAGTTAGATGACCAGCATGAAATTTTCTGTGAGTTATTTAAGCTATGAATAACTCACAAAAATTCTAAACATTCCAACTCCGTCTACATTTTTATCCCAAAAGTTTCACAAAAATGTAGAAGTTATTCATAAATTGCCTACGAGACGAATATTTGTAGAATACAGCGCATGAATGAACAAAGCATGTCCAAAGTGATGTCTAGACTAGACTTCAGTTAGGTACGGGCTAGCGCTTCGCCGACGGGGACCTACACACCGACAGCTGTAGCACAATTCGTCAAGCCACCATTCATTCTATTGTACTCGTAACTAGCGCTCGTGTACCGCTTGGTTTGCAGAATAAAAAAAATCAAAATGCAAAATAAACGAGCGATACGATACTCTGGAACTGTGATACACAGTCAACGTTATTGATAGCGCCTGAAATATGCTCCGTCATTTTGTCTGCAACCGATGCGAGTTGTTAGACAAGATGTATTGTACGTATAAATTTGAATGAGTTATCCTATGAGCACAGCTTGTTTACTTTGTTTTGTAAATAGAACGGGCGAACACCGATGGAGGGTATACGACACGAATTGTTAATGATAGGTACAAGCAGTATAAGTAATAAACCCAATGGTGATTTTATACGAACGTCCATTGAAATATGATGACTCATGATACTACTAGGGCTAGGCCCTATAAACATCTTGTCGTCTTCACTAGTATGCCGTACACCTGCTAAGAGATATACCAGACTCTAGGTAATATATTTCAGTCGATTTCCTGCTTTAACTCTTTGTTCAATTTCATCGTCATACATCTTCCATCTCTGGTTATCCCAAGAATACTTAGGGTTATAACCTTAAGTACAAGAGCAACCCTAAGTACAATTGGTTTCAGTACTCGTGGAACTTCTGTGTGATATCAAAGCTCTGAGGCCCAAACTTTAAATGTAATATGTACGAAAGTGAAGATTAAAAGTGAGACTTTAATATTCTTAAACAGTGCAAATGAAGCCGTTTTTTTTGTTTTCCTGAAACATTCATTGTCAAGGCATTTTTCCGAATACGAGTATTTCGGAATAATAAAGAACCTAGGCAATAAAATATTCAGAATGAAACATCTTTTCTTTTTTTTTTCTGTACTGAAGGTCGTAGTAGGTACCCGTATCACTTGAATAGGTATCTCGATTCACGAATGGCGTTTATTGGTATATTTTAGTGAAATTTATGACAACTGTGATCTTTCTTTTAATATAATATTCAAGAGCTTCCATGTCGTAAATTAATTTATCAAATGTATAATAGGATGTTAATATTTGGGAACGTGGCAGTTTAGGGAGCTACAGTTTGAAGTTAAGTATATTTTGTTCTAATTTTCTCTTTCTTTTTTTAATAAATTTTTGCCTAAATACTCATTGGTACCTCTAGATATTTATTTAACTATCGATTAATTAACAGTCGGTTAAATTTAAAAACAAGCACAGTTCGCTAAATAGCAGATCCATCTGAAGAAAAGAAAAATTCTAGGTAGCTTTTTCTTTATTTCACAGTTTTGTTTCATTTAGTTGGCTCTTTTTTTTTTTTTTTTTTTAGTTCCGCGACCAAGGCCGTGGCCGCTCTAACGTCCGTTGCCGGGCGTCTCTGGTTACAAGCAGAACGTATTTCCAGTGGCGCCCGGCGGACTTTGACCACCTCTGTGGTCTCTGCGGGGGTTGGGTCGGGATGAGGATCCCGCGTCGTTGGGGTAGGGTTTTATCCCGCGTCAATGAGTGAATCTGGTTGCGTGCTATGGGGCAAAGGCCCCGCAGCACGCAACCCTTCTAGCCTGCTTCTGTAAGGACGACGGGTGGCGATCCCGCCGTCCTTAGGCCCCGATCATGGAGGTCGATGGTCTTGGGCGTAGATGAGTCTGCGGCGGCCTCGCCGCTGACTACGAAACTCGGCGGGGAGGGCACGCTCCCTCTCCCTCTCGGCCGCCTCCTTCGCGAGCACGACTTGCTCGCAGAAGGACACGGCCGCGTTCCACCTACTCCCGCTGGAGACCATGGCTTGAAGCATGGTCTCCAGCGAGAGGGTATCCACGCCCAGACCCACTACGAGGTCCCGGCACTGACTCGCCCATGCTGAGCACTCCACTAACGTGTGGAGTGCGGTGTCGTCGTCGGAAACCTCGCAGTGTTGACACCGGGGTGTGACCTCACGATGGATGCGAAACAGATAGCTACCGAAGCATCCATGCCCGGTAACGATCTGCGTCGCACGATACGTGAGGTCACCATGCTGCCTCTGCAGCCAATCGTCCATGATCGGTCTCACCGCCGCGATGATGGTGGCACCCCACTTGGGTTGCTCAAGTCGCACCCTCCATGACTCCATGAGATCCTGGCGGAGTTGGGACCGCCGGTCATCGATTTCTCGAGACGCAGGCCTGTGGTCCCGCTCCAGCGCCTCCTTGCGCCATTGGAACAATGACGCAAGGGCTCTCGCTTCCAGGTCCCATGGAGGGGTCCCGGCTAGGAGACATGCAGCCTCTCCGGAGATCGTGCGGTAGCCCCTTATTGTTTTGACGGCCAAGGTCCTCAACGGTCTGTTAAGGAGCGTTGAGTTGTTGGCCGTCAACCGCGCCGCCCATACGGGAGCCCCGTATAGGGCCATACTCCGCACGATCCCCAGGTACAGTCTCCTGCAGGAAGCGTTGGGTCCCTTTAGGTTGGGCATCAGTCGCGAAAGCGCGACCGATGCCTGTGTCACCTTGGGGACCAAACTTCGGAAATGTGGTCCGAAGTTCCATCGGCTATCAAGTACGATCCCTAGATACTTCATCGAGGGCTTGATGCCGATGCTAACGCCTCCCACATTTATGCTGGAAACCTTCAGGTGGACCGTTCCGAGGTCTGTGAAAACACAGAACCTCGGACTTGTGCAAGGCCACCTCCAGTCCCAGCCGCCGTATCCGACCCACGACTTGAGCAACACCCGTCGTGACCTTGAGTGCTGCCTCCTGGTACGTTGCACCCCGCGCCGTGACGAGGGTATCGTCGGCGTAGCACGCCCTTCCCCAGCTGGCCCGAGCCAGCTGGGGAAAGCTATGGCCCTCTCCGAGAGATAGGCCCCGACAAAACGACGGAGGTAGAGAGGCGTTTCGTGATACACGAGCGCCTCCCTAACGCAGCTCCATGGCAAGGTGTTGAACGCGTTGGCGATGTCAAGAGACACCGCCACCACCACCTTGCCCTGCGAGACTGCTTCCTCCGTCAGGCTCTTCACGCGCATGATCGCGCTCACGGTGGAGCGTCCCCGACGGAAACCGAACTGGTTATCCGCCAGGTCTGGCCCCACACTCGTGAGATGCTCGACGAGGCGTTCCGCGATAATTCGCTCAAAGAGCTTACACACCTCGTCGAGCAACACGATCGGCCGATATCCGGACGGTGAGTCCACCGGCCGCCCCACCTTACGGATCAGGACCAGTTTCCCCGTCCTCCACACCTTGGGAAACTGGCCCCTTTCGAGGCATGCGCTAAAGAGCCCCATCAGTCGAGGCCCGAGTTCTTCGAGGGCCAGGACCCATGTACGGCCAGGAATGCCGTCGGGTCTGGGGGCAGTGATTTTCCGGCGTTTAAGCCGGAGTACTGCCGCACCTAGCTCCCCCACCCTGACTTCGGGTACGTCGTCTTCACTGATGCTATCCGCGTCGGGCAGAGACGGAGCCATGCGCGGAGGGACGTGCTCCTCCGCGCTCGTCGGAAACAGGGAGCCCATGACCCGCTCCAGCTGCTGCGGCTGGAGACTCTGGGTCAGTGGGGGCGCCATAGGTCGGAGTTTCTCCCTGACCTGTAGGTACGGGCGCCCCCATGGGTTCTGCTGCAGGGTCTCCAGGAGCTCCTCGCGGGCCGCCGTCTTGGCCCGCTTTATTGTCTCCTGGAGATTACCTTTAGCCTCCCTGTAAGCCTGATAAAGCTCCGCCTCTCGGGTTGCCGCGTCGTCTGGGCGGCGATGCCTCCGGCGAAACCTGGTGTACCGGCGGCGGGCGGAGATGCATGCTGCGCGCAGCTGTGCAATCTCCGGCGACCACCAGTACACCTGCTTCATTGCCGGTCTGGGTGTAACCCTAGGCATCGCCGCATCACAGATTTGCGACATGGCTCTCCTGAACCACTCCGCCTCGGCATCCACATCGGCAGGCCGGTCCGGTGCCGGAATCCAGGCCTGCACGATGGATGCCTCCAGGAGAGCCTCCCGATCCAGATGGTGAAGTGCCCAACGCGGATCCGGGGGATTTTCTACCGGCTGTGGGAGGTCAGGTGGGGGGACGACATCGAATCGGATGTACCGATGGTCCGAGTGCGTCTCCTCACCCTCCTCCACGTGCCAGCCAGTAATACGGGCGGCGAGGGCAGAGGTCGCGAACGATACGTCCACGACCGAGCTGGTCCCCCGCCGCCAGAAGGTGGCGACATTCCCCCGGTTGAGGACTTCCAGACCACGTGTTCTGGTCCAGTCCTCAAGAAGCCTCCCCTTGTCCCTGGTTTCCCGGGAGCCCCACGCCTCACTCCAGGCGTTGAAGTCTCCCAGGAGCAGGACAGGGCGAGGACGGCACGCAGCGAAGACGACGTCGAGCTCAGTGAGCCATAGCTCAAACTGAGTCTCGTCCAGTGTCGGCGAGATGTAGGTGGCCACGACTGCCAACCCATCATATTCCGCCGCAACACACCCGCGACCCCTTGCAATGATAGCAAGTCTGCGGCGGACCCCCCGAAGATAAAACAGGCCGAGCCGTCCTCGTCCACCGGGCTTCCCGGGTGGACGTAGTACGGCTCGGCGACCACGGCCAAGTTTATGGACCACTGCCGGATGCTCTGGTACAGAAGATCCTGAGCAGCGCGGCAGCGGTTCAAATTCACTTGCAGGATGCGGATATGGGCGTCAGACATTAATGGACGTCCATATCAGCATCCCGCCGAGAAACATCTGGCCGTGCAGTAGCGGCACCCCCACCGCTCTCAGCGGACGGACGAGGCTTTGGCCTCGAGGCGGCGCAGGTTGTGCTGCCGACCCGGTGGTCCGCAGTTTTGCCCTCCGCCTCGCATCTAAAGCAGCGAGGCGGGGCATCACAGGCACTTGCCCTGTGACCGGGCCGGCTGCAGCGGAAGCACCGATCGCCCACGGTGACTTCCGCTGTGCACTGCACTCCGACGTGCCCCACCACCATGCACCGGAAACATCTGGTTTCCCGGGCACGAAGGAGGTGCACCTGCGCCTTTAGGAAGCCCCCTACGAGGAGGCTTCGTCCGTCCGTCACTTTCAGTGCCGCCGCGACGGGGCACTGGACGACTGTCATCGCATGACCAGTGGAGCCGAAGGAGATGTCTCCAGCCTTCACCTGGTCACGGGGGCAGCCGCCCGCCTCCACGACGGCGGAGATTACTTCCTCCGTCGTGGCCGCGTCATCCAGACCCGTGATGCGCAATGCAGCGCATTTGGTGGGCCTGGTGACGCGGACGGCTTCTGCGTCCAGCGCGTCCCTAAGCTGCGCTGCTAGGGCGTCAGCTTTAGGGCCGCTGGAGGCGCCGGAGACCTCGAGGAGGCGAGCTCCAGTGCGTGTCGTCTTGCACCGGAGACCCCCCTGGATATCGAGGGCTGAGAGGTTGACTGAGGACTTCACGGTCCTCAAGACATCAGCGTACCCCACACCCCTCTCCACACCCTCCGTCGTCACCGTAAGGACGACGGCTGTGGAGCGAGGAGCACGGGGCCTCTTCGGCGCCTTCGCCGCGGCGGCTTTGGCCACTTTCTTGGCCGCTTTCTTGGCGGCCTTCGTCTTCCTCTTCTTGGCCCCCACTACCTCCCATCCCTCCCGTCCGGAGGGATGTAAAGGAGCAGCGAGAGCGTTAGAGGAAGAGGAGGCGGCAGGGGTGCCGCTCTTCTTGCCGCGCCCCTTCGCCTTCCGCGCCTGGGCCGCGGTCTCGGCCGGCAACCGGTACGCTGGAGCGGACTGGGGCGGAGCGGGGCGGCGGACAGCGGGTGTGCCGCTTGGTCCTGGAGCGGGAGAACCGCTAACAGCCGCCGCGTATGAGAACGCGGGACGTGCTAGCGGAGGGCGGTACGCCCGGTCCTCCAGGACCGCGAGGCGCCTCTCGATCGCCGTCAGGACCTGTACCATAGTCGGCACAGGCTGTGGCGGCGATCCGGGCGCCGTGTTGGGCACCGTGGTGGGCGCCATGGTGGGCGCCGTGGTGGGCGCCTTTTTGGACGCCGTGGTTGGCGCCGTCGTGGGCGCCTTGGTGGGCGCCGTGGTGGGTGGCGCCGTCTTCGGCGCTGGTCCAGCCGTCGGAGGAGGAGGCGGCAGCATGGGACCGGGAGGCGCCTTGACCACCTTGGTCAAGTCAGCGACCTCCCGCCACAGGTCATCCATCTGCTTCCTGGAAGCAGCGAGCTCCGCCTCCAGGCTCCCACTACGACCCATTTAGTTGAAGTGACTCTTATTTTATTTTTCATAATGATGAAGAAACTAATCTGCTACACAAAAATCGTATAAAAATAAAAATTTGAACAAAAATAAATGAAAAATATAGGCCAATAGACAAGAAATAGGCATTTTTTTCAAAAAAATCTTCAAAGCCTTATAACTTGAAAAGGGTTAGGGTGGGGGGCAGGGGTCCAAGGTGAAATTTGTCAGAAATGGTGGGAACTACCACCCCTGGACGGGGTTAGCCCGACTTACCAGGTAACCCTGTATATTTATTAAAATTGTCTCAGTAATAAAATAATATACCAGAGAGACACATCGTTCACTTACGGTACGATGCAATCGTGACATATTTGACAGCGGTACTCAATCATATCACTTTGAGGATGAATTTACCTACGTCGCAAATAAGTATGATGGATTTTTTTCTATATACCTAATAGTAACTATATAATGCCAGCATAGGTACGTGGTGTAGTTTTCCCGTTACCATTCCCGACAAGAACTTATTCACTTATCTTAACTTAGTCACCTGTCTACCACAATTTCAAGCAAATCAAACCAACTGTTAGAACGTGATGAATCAATCCTTTTGCATTTATAAATCAAAATAAACACTTGCTAATAAATAGAAAATCCATCCGGATTGTGCATGCTTTAGATGAGAGAAAAGATCCAACTACTTCGAAATAGTACTCGTATTAACATAACAGAGGTGATGTTGGTTTTTGGTTTTGTACCTGTGGCTGGGAGTGAATCGGGTGACTGTGGTAGTCCTCGACACGGGATCTCCTAGTGAGGACTGCTCAGTTATAATTGTATTATGTTACGCACCAATCACGCCGAGCTTGCTTCTTATCTGTTGTTGTTACTGTTATTTAGTGCGTTTACTATTTTAAGTTAAACAGCTTGGTGTTTTTGTAATATGTGATAACAGCGATTAATAAATAAATACAAATACATATTAACATAAATATGAAAGATAAACACTGCGATCCCCAAACATTAGTGCCGTGCTTACACTATTGACTTATAGCTATATCCAGAATAGGAAATAGGACAGTGTTGGTTAAGTCTAACTAAGCTCCCAGTGCTACCACTACAGAATAAAATGAAAATTGCCTAGGGTTGGAAATGTGCCATGAGAGGTTTAAAGAAAATTTACTGACTGTATAAAACAAATGTCTCCCATAGATACCTTTATTACCTTTTGCTGTTGCAAATTGGTATTGCTTGTGTTCTTAAGAGGTTCAAAGTGTCACATTCTAAATTATACAAGTAAGTAAACATTTTTGAAATATTATTAGGTCGTAAAGTGGTTTATTGATGGACAAATAAGATTTAAGAATTTTAAAAGAGTTAGTATGGATTTTAACCTACAACAATCACATGCTGGCTGACTTTTGATTTGCTTTTGGGATCTATAATTGTTAAACTTTGGCTCATGAGTTCTTTGATCTATGAAATATGTGAAGTACCTACTTGGAGTACTTATTTAAATGTTTCTGAATAAGAGTATAAATAGAAATAAAGTAATTTTTGTAGGACATGTAGATGCGGGTGGTAATGTTTTGATTAGTAGGTTGTTACTTTATCTAATTAATAATTGTAAATAAATAAATTGTAAATTATTGTAAATAAACATTTAGAAATTATTGTAAACAAAACTTAATAACTTAACTTTTTATATGGAAATATTTTATAATATTTTTTAATAATAGTAAGTGATAGTCTAGGTGGTAGGTCTAAGGGTAACCGACAATGTTAACACATTGCAAAAGTTAAGCAACATCTAGTCAGGCTGGTCTTAAGATGGATGACCATTTCTTAAAACATTGACACCCCTTTGTGCCTCGGGAGAGCACTTTAAGCCGGCGTCGGTCCCGGTTGTCATACGAACATCTCGATGCCTCCAATGAACACTACTTTAAGTCAAAATTATCAAATTTTCTTTTTTTACGTAAATAGCTTTACTATTTTTATAGGTATTCAGCCCCCAAATTTTATAAAAATATCATGAGAAACAAAAAAGTTTTGAGGTTTACATAACGCTAAGTACGAGTATATATACTTTCGGATGCGGATACTTGCGGAGTGTACGTTGCGCGCGCGACGGGCGGCCCGCGAGGAATAAGCCGCCAACTAGGATTGGCGGGAAGGCACTCGGGGGAGTTTTGAGTTATACTTAAATACAGTTTAGGTGATGATTCAATGCTTCAAAAAATTGAGTACTAGACAGGCTCGTGTGGAATCTTTGCCACAAAAGGCAAATTAAAACGTTTTGCCAATTAAAAAAGCTAAGTATTAGGACTTAGTCCATTTTTGTGATAATAACATAGTCCCTCAAAAATAACATAATTTTTATAAGAATTTTTCAGTAACAGAAGCTCACGAAATGGATATAATACACGAAGTATTTAATTGTAATTTTGATAAAAAAGTTTTATATTTTTTTAAATAATTATTTTGTAGCTACGTAAACATTTTGATTGATCTCAAGTTTGTCTTGTAAGTTCCTATTTCTATAATAACTTCGAATTGTGATTTAATTTAGATTATAATATAATCTAAATATTTTACATACTATTATATTATAATAGTAATTATATAAAATATTTCAAATTGTCAATGGCATTTTGCTTGATATCAACATCTCTTTATAAGTTACTACGTATAAGTCCACTCAACGAATGACTGAAAAATATTAGCGAAAAACCTAAAAATGGGAACTTTAAACCCATCCCCACCCTCCGGCTCCCCACCTAGACGCGGGTACTTTTAGTATGTTTATTCCCTAAGCACCCTGAACAACTTTCTGAAGGAATCGCTTAGGTGCCAGCTAACGCACGCTACACTCCTTTGTTAGGTGGACTAATTATATACTTGACTGCTTCGGTGACGTGGTCGGTAGCGTATCCACTTTCGACGCCGAAGTCTCGGGTTCGATTCCCGGTCGGGACAAACTTTGTGTGATGACACATACGTTTGTAGCGAAGTCTGGATGTTTCCTATGTATAATATGTATGTATTTACAAAAAAAAAATGTAGATAAATATTTATATCATTTTATCTAGTACTCATATCACAAGCTCTGCTTAGTTTGAGACTAGATGGCCTTGTGTGAATTGTCCTAACATACTTATTAATTTATTATTATTATACTGTGAAGTATTTAAGTTAAAATAATAATTTTATTCGTTACCCCTGCCTGTAGCCCTCTCGGGTATTTACTCGGGCATATTAACTATGCCCCGACAATACGACGGAGGTAGAGAGGCACTTCGTGGTATACCAGTGCCTCCCTAACGCAACTCCAGGGTAAGGTCCAGGGTAACACGAGCGAGAGCCTTTGCGTCATTGTTTCAATGGCACAAGGAGGCGCTGGAGCGGGACTACAGGCCTGCGTCTCGAGAAATCGAGGCCCAGCGGTCCCAACTCCGCCAGGATCTCATGGCGACATGGAAGGTGCGACTTGAGCAACCAAAGTGGGGAACCACCACCATCGCGGCGGTGAGACCGATCATGGAGGAGTGCCTGCAGAGGCAGCACGGTGGCCTCACGTATCGTGCAACACAGATCATCACCGGGCACGGAAACTTCGGTGAGTATCTGTTTCGCATGCATCGTGAGGTCACACCCGCGTGTCAACACTGCGAAGCTTCCGGTGAAGACACGACATAGGTTGGTGGTATGCTCAGCGTGGGTAAGTCAGCGCCGGGACCTCGTTGTGGGCTTGGGGGTAGATCCCTCTCACTGGAGACAACGCTACGAGCCATGGTCTCTAGCAGAAGCCTGCGGAACGCGGCCGTTTCCTTCTGCGAGCAGTTTATGCTCGTGAAGGAGGTGGCCGGTAGGATGAGGGAGCGTACCCTCCCCGCTGAGTTCCAAAGTGTGCGGCGAGGGCGCTGCAGACGTGACTACGCCCAGGACCATCGACCTCCATGATCGAGGCCTGAGGATGGTGGATTAGCAACCCACCGTCCTTACAAAAGAAGGCTAGAAGGGCTGCGGGCTGTGGGGCTTCACCCCACACACGCCCTCACTCATTGACGCGGGATGAAACCCAACCCCAAAGATGCGGGTAACACCCGACCCACCACGCAGCGGCCACACGGGTCAAGGTCCGCCGGGAGCCGCTGGGAATTCTTTCAGTGTCCAACGGAGCCGCTCGACAATGAACATAGGTTCGGCCACGGCCCGGGGCTGCAGATTAAAAAAAAAGACCCTGCTTATTTTTTTTTTAATTCCGCGGCCCAAGGCGAACCGCTCTAACGTCCAATGCTGGGCGTCTCCGGTGAAAAAATAAACTCTGCCTGTAATAACACAGTGTTATTGAGACATTTTTAAAAATGTATAATGAAAATAAAAGTACTCCATTTTTTTAATAATTTAAAGCTAAAATTGTTGGGTGCACCCAACAATTTTATGGAAGGAAATGTTTTTGGATTGCAATCCAAAAAGATTTCCTTCCATATCACCAAAACAAAACGCTAAGTCTATACAAATTTTGAGTTACATTACGCTATATAATTGTTAGCGTTTTGTAAGGCGGCAGATGATTTTCTTGTTATTCCAACAATAAAACGCCAGCTTTTTTACATTGACAAAAATAGGTCTTATTATAAAAAAAATATGGTGAAAATACTGTAAATTTGTCACAAATTTATTTTTAACGTAACTATGTATATTTTGTCCTGACAAGGATTTCATTTTCATTGTTTTGTATTCTCTAATATTCCCCCATACACTCCGACAACTGTGAGTTAGCGGAGTGTATCCTACGTTTGAATTACAGTTTTTCCTGTTATATTCCGCTAAGTAAAACCAAAAAGATTTATAAAAGATTATTAATGAGGTTTGAAGCAACAGTAAACCAAAAAGTCACCCAAAAAAAAAATCATAAAATTATCTACAATAATCACGGTTTTATCAACTTTTATCGTTTAAATGCTCCTCCTGTAAACCTACGATTTCGGAGTTAGAGGAGTGTTCATTGGAGGCATCGATCTATGGCATTCTAAGATACTGTAACTTGGTTCATTGGATCTAATATTCAGTTTTGAATAGACCGTTTTATGAAGCTCAACATAACAGCCTACTAATAAATGTGCCTAAAGCCGGCCAACCGTTCTCAAGATCAAGTAATGATCTTAAAATCTGTCCATATTACTCAACACCAATCAGTATAGTTAGCGGCCTTAGGAGCTCCCAGACAATCTCGGCAAATGGTGCCATTAGTTGAATGCGTGGAGCTCAGTGCGGGTAACGACAAGCTTAACTCCGTTCGTACCCACGATCATTGAACAATTTGAATAATACATGAAACACTCGCCCCACATTGGCAAACTGAACAGACAGGAATAATTTTTTGTTGGAATGGGACAGGTGTGTTGTGTCTGTCGTTTTCGTAAACTTTCTGCCAATACTGAAACTATATTTTAAACTACGTAGGTAAATACTTATTTGAATTTATTGTATAGATAGGTACCTACTCAATACTGACATCTAAAAGCCAGACTAGACAGTGTAAGTATGTCGTTTTTGTAAATTATGAGTTTTGGTTCTTTTTCTTGCTAAATATGACAGCGGTCTATTAATTAGTCGAGAATTGAAACAAATATCCTAGTTAAGCTGATAACTTTAATTATTATTTATTACCGAATATTTTACAGAGGTGAAATTTATTTCAATTTATTAGTAATTTTTAAAATCACTGAACCAATTTTGAGATCTTTTTCCCTTATATATTATTACTGAGTGTTATAGGTTTCTTTTATCCCGGTAATGTATTCTGGTCGAGTAGGAATTAGGTACTGAACGAAATATACTGCCGCGTGTATGAGCTAAAATAATTAATATGGTTCAAAATACATTTAACAAATAATGCTATGTAGACAAGGCAGTAGTTTCGCATAGTAATTAATCAAGAGCTGAAGCGATGCAGCCGGAGACTATTAATCATCCATCTGCGCCTTAACGACACCTCCTTCAAGCTTCCACGGTAAATTTACCTACTCCTCAAATAAATTTACTTATGATACGTTTATTAAGGGGGTGCATAGGGGTTTCACCAAGATCTTAAAGGGTCCACCAAGGTCTTAAGGGATCTCCTACACAGTAACAGATCGCCTGCAGATCGCCGGCGGATATCGTCCTGTCAGGATTTATTTTTAAGGTCTGCAGCCTTAGGCCGCGAACGCTCCGACGTCCTTTGCCGAGCGCCTATGGTGTCTACACAGGGAATTTCCAGTGACGTTCGGAGGACTTTGGCCACCTGCGGTTTCATCCCGCGTCGTTGGGGTTGGGTTTAATCCCGCGTCCCGAAATAAGAAAGAAAAAATCCGTGACAAATTTACGTGTAAGGTGAGCTAACTCACCCCAAAATATATTTTTTTCATAACTTTCTCTTAGTAGTTTGTTAGTAAATACGCAAATTCATGTAAAGTTTCATGTTTGTAGCACTAATCGTTTTGGAGGAAAGTGGAGGAATGACGGATGGACAGACTAGAACTACGGAACTTTAAAAAGCTTAGAAAAATAAACTTACCGTCAGTCGCAGGAAGTCGTAGTGGCTCTAAGTAAGCTCAATGGTGAACTCTAATATTTAAAATTCTCATCTCACAGTGTTTGTTGCCACCCTCCTACAAACCGGCTTCACTGATTCTTACAAAAATTTATGTGAATAGACATATTTATTTGGTGTAGGTCTGAACATTGGTTGTAAACTCTAACGGTGGCGCATCCGATACCTATCAACAAAAGTATACTTGATTTTTTTTCTAACTTTACCAACAAGGTCTTCTATCGCATATCTCTATCACCCCATTACTTTTTTCAGGTTTTCTACATCATTTTTCATCTCCAAATACCTTAATAGTTATTGGAAAACAATGAAACACCAGAACGATAGTTGATACGGCACCTAGCAAACTTAAGATAGGCATTGTTCAAAATAAACTCTGCGCATTATTTTCCAGGAAGCTTTTTATGAGCAAAACGTGGGTACGAACAATTTTTATAGGTAAATTTTATGAGTTACCTTTCAAAGATAGCTTTTGTTTTTATTTCTGAACTTCTATAGTTCTGAAGTTAGAGCTCGGATTGCAAAGGTCGTAGGTATACATATGTAACATCGGTTCTGTCTATTGGAATGTAGATTTGTATTACAGAATGGTTGCTTTTTTTTTATTGGATCCATATCCAAGGATAGCCGGGTAATGTCAACAGGCTGGCCTCATTTTAAGTGGAACCAACAAAGCTACTGGCATAATGTGGGTGTGTAATATACATCTGCTTACATTCCCTAGGGTGTAAGCAAATGTATACTAGGTATGCAATACATTCTGCTGTTGCAATAATTGAGCTGAGTTTGTCGATCCAGGTCGAACTCCTAAACGACTGGACCGATCTTTATGAATTCAGATATATGCACTCACGGTGATGGTCACTATGACCGTGCCAAATTTCAAAAAGATCGGTCCAGTCGTTTAGCAGGAGTTCGATAACAAACGAAATACACGAGTCGTCTAAGAAAGAGCTTCGTAAACTCCGCTCAATTATTATATCTACATAGACGTGATTATAATAACTTTGTATAGTTTTGATATGAGGGAGTGTTGTTAATATTGCAAGTCGTAAGACATGTTGTAACTACTAGTATTTATTCTAAGCTTTTCATATTGTTTTTAGAGGTTCTGGCGAATAAATACTTATATTTGTGGATTCTAGCGCAGCAAATAGCGAATACAAAATGAAACCCATTTGTTTTCTCTACGGTTTTCTTCGGCACTAATGAGCTTGAGAATCACATTTGCCACCGTATTGCACGAATTTCGATTAATGTACACAAATGTACGCCCGTTTGTATATCCCCCAACGTAATTTGTCACAATGATAGGTTGGCCCTCAGAGCACATATTTAACGTCAAGTGATAACGTTAAACATTCATTATAATTCCATCGCATATTTAATATGGCAGACTCTTATTTGTAAATAAATTGCATGACATTTATTAAAAGGGAGAAAATACGAAATACGAGATGCGGTCCGTTAGGTTTTAGAATAAGATTCGGAAGGGATCACGTAAAACGTTGAACAGATTTGGGTGAAAATAACGCATTGTGATTAGACTATTGTAGTTATACCTTTAGGAAACTTTTCTCAACACATGGGCGATGACCTACCCAGGATATACGTACGTACTAATCAAGCTCGTTGTGATGTTTGATTAGATTCAGATGTTGAGTAGCATTAAAACAACGAATAGGTACAGATATAAGTATAGGAACCAACAGAGCTATTACCAGATTTTAAAGTTTCAGTTTATTCAAAACAACCTATGAATATATTTTAAAGTAGATATACCTAAAGCACCCTGTGCCAAATGATTGTACAATTAATTACAACCAATTACCACATTCAATACCAAATACATCATTCCATTTGCGACGGTTTGAGAATTGAATAGTAACTGAGAGACAAAGGAAACCGCAGGTCGATACCAATTTAGCAGCTGCACATGTAACTAGCACATAAAAATTGAACTCGACACGAAACTAGCATTGAGCGTTTTGAAATAATCTACTGCTTTTGTATTCAGCCAAATCGTTTATTATTTACGTGATGAAGTAGTACACCGTTATCTATATCTAATCCCTATTTCCCTTGGTCACGCCATCACGCGTGAACGGCTGGACCGATTTCGCTTATTCTTTTTTGTTGTGTTCGTAATTATCAGGAGAAGGATCTTATGGAAGAAAAAAAAGTTATGCGGAACATTAGAAAAATGAATGCGGTACGAAGTTCGCCGGGACAGCTTGTATAATATAAAACAAAGTCGTGTTGGTTATTAATGGCCCGAGTAAGACTGAACTGATTTGGCTAATCCGTTTTTAGTTGTGTTTTATTATTATTAGAAGGATCTTTTGAAAAAAAAAAGTTGTGTGGAACATTAGAACAATTAATGCGGTAGGAAGTTCGCTGGGACAGTTAGTTTATAATACATATTAATTGAAAATTGAGGGTACTTTTTCTGTCATGCGTTTTTTCAGCCACGTGCAGAGTTGGCCCGCATGCGTGTTAGTGGAAATTTAAAAAAATAATGTTATTTTATCATGTAACGCAGGTTTCTATCGCAACGGGTCTGATTGCGAATAGATTTGGCGCATGCGGGCCAGGTCCGGAAAACCGCATGATAGGAAAAGCGCCTTAAAGTCAGTAGTATCTTTATTTATTAACAGTGATGGCTATTGACAATCTGTGTGGTTCAGTGATTAAAATCACTGCCATTTTTTTTGCGCAGTTGTGTTTTTTACAAATACTGCAAAACCCTGCTGTGTGCCGTACTCTGCGCCTGTTTAGGGGGGGCCGCGGCCCGGAAAAATTCTGCTACTACTTTAGCAGTCCCCACCGCCCGGCGCGGGCGGTGCATGTGCATGCGTCAGGTGTGACGGAGCACCCTTTCTACTTATACCTCGCTAGATACTCTCTAGGTACGTGCAACATCCAGCCACATAAGGACGTCACCCATTCGCTGGTGGCATGATGCTTACTCCCCTGCCACGATCTACGTAAGCGTACATATTTTGCCCTACTCTCCTTCTGCGAGTCGACCTATCGTCGCAGAAGGATTACTGTCAGTGCCTTAGTAACTATTGGGCAAAACTTTGTGTGATGAGCCCGAATTATGAGCACAAATGTTTTGGTTTATTAATTGAATGATTTATTGATTTATTAAGAAACCGAATTGAAGTATTTATAATAATTTATTGATTGTTTATTTTACCACTTATTTCATAGATTTAAATAAAAAAAAAAAGTTTTCTTACTATCCTGTTGCTCGCAATGATGCAAATAATCACAGTGGCTCAACTGCAGCTGAACTTCAGTTTACAGTCTAAATAAAACTATCTTGAAAAACTTACTTAGTTTTATTCAAACACACACCGGACACTCGTCCTTCAACAAAAATAACGGTTTGTTTTTTATTGTAATGACAGTAATTTTAGTGATAACCTAACCGCATAAATTATTTCCTTTTCCGTAACTACGTTTGTTAGGTATTCATTGGCTCATTTATCACTGGTCGATAGCGCCCGCATGTGGCGTGCGAGGAATTCCTGAAACGCATGCGGGTAACGGCCGTCTTTGTCAGCGCTATGTGCCTGCATCACGACGCAGTCAGCATTACACTGAGAGACGGCCGTTTATTCCACGTTAATTGATTGTCTAACATTAATTTTTATTAGGTTTATAATGTCTAATGTCATTACTATTAGGTTTATAATGTCTTTTTACAGCCAGTTTAATTTGACCTTTTGAATGCGGCCATAGATAATTAGAAGATACCAAAATACAATAAAAACACTTTTTATGTAAATTTATTCTTTACTTTTATCTCTAATACTAGTAAAAAGTGTTATTAGTTTTCCGGATTTAATATATTGGGTTATTAATAAAAGGTTGTGACTGACATGACCAACACACCAACAAAACTTAAAAAACGCAATTAAAAACAAACGCTTGGTTGGTTTCGAGCGCTTTCATAAAACTAATTTGCTCCACTGTGAGTACTCGTATATTATTTTTATTCTTGCATCTCACAACTTTTGAAGCAAATTTTATATAATCATAACTTGAAAGTCTTTACAAAGATACTACCATTAACTAAGGAGTCCAATCCCCAAAAGTAGGTATCCTGCTGGCAGATCTATCTACAAGATTCTATTAATGTTCTTGAAGATAGTAATCTATTTATTCCTTACTAACTGTCTCGGCGAACGTCGTACCGCCTTTTAAACCTTTCTTGAACCTGCACAAATATTTCAAGATAAAATTAGACAAATCGATCCAGCATAAGAAGAAGATAGATAGATTACCTGTGTGGGACCAATACAAACCTGGAGAAATGTGGATGAGACATTTTTGTATTTCCGTTATGGCTAAGGTCTGAAGAGTCTACAACTAAGTGCAGCCACACTTCCGCAATCCGACTCACATAGGAGGTGGCTGGGTGTTATATCCAGTCAGAATTATTTTTTATCCACACAGAAATCGAAAAGATATCTAGAGAAGAGCTGACGAGAGACGTTCTGGGTTGTCAAATTTGTGTAATTTTAGCCGCACTTCGAATTTTAGCACAGAATATACAGTGTGTCCCAAGACCATGCTATATGGAGGGAATGTACCTACCTTAATTATTCTAAAAATACAATTTTACTAATCGGATCGGTGTTGATTCCCGGTTCATACAGGTGATTTTTAAAAAAATTGTTAAAAATAACATAAAGCTTCCTTTCAGTAACATTGTCTGACTACAATATTCAGGGTACTTTCCCTCCATGTAGCATGGTCTTGGAACATGCTGTATAAAAGTGGCCTACAATTGACGGCTGAAAGAGAGAAAAATCTAGAAATTAATGGTTATGTCATAAAGTAACGACCATTCTTTTTTACGTTCTTTTTTCTGTATATTCAAACAGTATTTTGGTTGGTTTTGTGTAAAAGCGAACTTACATTAATATCAATAAAATAAGTATGTAACTACCCATAAGTGAATATAAAGAGAGAGAAAGCTTGAATAGAAAGGGAGATATTTATGACCTTGTAAGTAATAGTGCGTGGAAAATGTATGGTAAAGTTAGGGCTGAACGGTA
The DNA here is from genome assembly GCA_963556515.1 of Nudaria mundana. Classification (NCBI taxonomy): domain Eukaryota; kingdom Metazoa; phylum Arthropoda; class Insecta; order Lepidoptera; family Erebidae; genus Nudaria; species Nudaria mundana. Next base: position 10,678,320 of record OY748289.1, on the reverse strand, counting down.
TAATTCTCGATGACTACAGCGAAGAAATCGCTTTTGGACACGTTAATCCAACCAAAAACATTCCATGTGAAGTAAGGCCAACGAGCAGATACGTGTTGATTGGGACTATAAAAAGTTGTCAGATCTAATGGAGAGCCAAGCTCCTAGCTCTACACGTCCAAATCCGATATTTAGATGCCGCCGCCGCACCAACGTCAATTGCCGAGCGCCTCCGGTAAGCACCGAGAGAATTCCCAGTCGGGTCGGTGAATAATGGGGTGCGTGGGGTGAAGCCCCACAGCACGCAGCCCTTCTAGCCTTCTTCTGTAAGGACAGTGACTAATCCATCGTCCTCAGGCCCCGATCATGGAGGTCGATGGTCCTGGGCGTAGTCACAATTGCTTCCTTGGCCGCGTTCTACCGTATTTACCACGGTGAGTGTTCTGAAGAGCTCTTCAACCTGATCCCACGCTCTCCCTTCCGATCCCGAACAACGCGTGCCGGGCAGAGATGTCTCTCTCATACCGTGGAAACCATCTTCGCGAGAACCGAGCATTTTAAACGTTCGTTTCTCTGCCGAACGATGGTGGCTTGGAACGCCCTGCCTGCGCACGTGTTTCCTCCAACATATAACCCTGGGTTCTTTAAGCGAGGCGTGAAGAGGCACATTACTGGGTCGTCAAGTTGAGGGCCACTCTCTATAGTATTCCTGTGTACTGTGAGAGTCGCCCTCAATTGCCAGACGTCGCCTCAGCTTACCATTAGGCGGGTGGCGTCAATTTGTCGACCTAAATATATAAAAAAAAAAAAAAAACATGTCTGCGGCGCCCTCGCCGCACACTTCGAATAAGTTTTCCTACCAAAACAACTGGCGGTGCTCTAAAAGTAAAAATGCCTTCATTTTGATTATTTTTCTACTCTTTTAGGTATTTCACAAAGTTGAGTATTGCCTATACAAAAAATAACCAAAATCTTATCAAACTTTCCCTCCGTTTTGGTCCGATTATCACTAGTAAAACGGTAAAAACTGGACTTGTACAATAGTCACCCTCATAGCTAGAGAACTCATTCGGACAAGGTTTTGCCTGATAGACTGATAGTTAATTTAATGCGGAATAAAACGCTTTATCTTTGAAGCAGTTAGATTGCATTTCTTATCATTTTTGTTACCAGGTGTCGCGTGAATTTAATTACAGTGTTAGTTAGATTCTAACCTAACTAACACTATGACAGTTATACATACTGTATCAATAAAGGGAAACTTATCTCGAAACTAATTTCCTAAGATAATGAACTTATCTAAGAAATTTAGTTTAGAAATACAGACAGTTTAAAACTAATTAAAATGAACAGGTTTCTCCGAAGTATACCAACTTTATAATCGTCTCTCAGTTTAATGCACTTTCAACATTTCTTCAGGTGAATACAAAATATGAAATCCTTTATTTGCTACAGACTATTGAATGGTAATTCAATAGTCTGTAACTTTGTGCTTCTTAAAATAATATTACTGGATTTCTTAAAAAGTTTTTCTCGAAGAGATAAATTCAAGTGATTTTCGATTCAAACAATTTCAAGAATTGTCTTTGTATTTTACTATACCGTTTCTCTAGAATACTAGTGAAATAAGTTTAGTTAAAAATAGATTTAAATACTTTGTAATAGGCACAGTTCCGAAGGCTCCGAATTCGGAGGACTGGCTTTGCGTGGGAATTAAAAATAAAGTAAAATTAGCAGGTGACGTGAAGATAAGGGATATCGTAATGGTAAGTATGATGTTCAAATATGTATCAAATATGCTGTCGAGGCCGCGGCCGCTCTAACGTCCGTTGCCGGGCGTCTCTGGTTACTAGTAGAGGGTATATCCAGTGGCGCCCGGCGGACTTTGACCACCTCTGTGGTCTCTGCGAGTGTTTGTGTTTGCGAGAATCCCGCGTCGTTGGGGTAGGGTTTTATCCCGCGTCAGTGAGTGAATCTGGTTGCGTGCTATGGGGCAAAGGCCCCGCAGCACGCAACCCTTCTAGCCTGCTTCTGTAAGGACGGCGGGTGGCGGGTCCCGCCGTCCTCAGGCCCCGTTCATGGAGGTGGATAGTCTTGGGCGTAGTCGCGGAGTCTGGGGCGCCCTCGCCGCCGACTACGGAACTCGACGGGGAGGGTACGCTCCCTCTCCCTCCCGGCCGCCTCCTTCGCGAGCATGACTTATTCGCAGAAGGAAACGGCCGCATTCCACCTACTCCCGCTGGAGACCATGGCTCGAAGCATGGTCTCCAGCGATAGGATATCCACGCCCAGACCCACTACGAGGTCCCGGAGCTGACTCGCCCACGCTGAGCACTCCACGAACGTGTGGAGTGCGGTGTCGTCGTCGGAAACCTCGCAGTGTTGACACCGGGGTGTGACCTCACGATGCATGCGAAACAGATAGCTACCGAAGCATCCATGCCCGGCAACGATCTGCGTCCCACGATACTCACCATGCTGCCTCTGCAGCCAATAGTCCATGATCGGTCTCACCGCCGCGATGATGGTGGTACCCCACTTCGGTTGCTCAAGTAGCACCCTCCATGACTACATGAGATCCTGGCGGAGTTGGGACCGCTGGTCCTCGATTTCTCGAGACGCAGGCCTGTGGTCCCGCTCCAGCGCTGCCGCAAGGGCTCTCGCTTCCAGGTCCCATGGAGGGGAGGCATTACTGCTTAAAATATCAAACCTTTCGAATATGACTTCCCTAAGTTCCAACAGACGCATAGATAAGAACAAATAAAATTATTAAAAAAAATCTGCATGTGCATTTTGGTATTGCAACCGTAATCATGATCAACAGCTTGTACCAATAATATTTTCCCTATAACCCGACGTATTAACTTACCCACCTACAGTATAAAATACTGCTCATACACTTCTTCAAATACGTGTACCCAATGTTTGCTGTCCGATTACAGCCCAGCAATTTGGTATAAAATCGGTTCATTAGCCACGAGCCGGTAAGCCGGTGGCTGACCGCGATGCAAATGTTGTCGATTTGTTCACTGCCCGGCCACAAACCCGTGCTCTACTTACCAAAATGAACTCCTGCATAAGCAATTTGATCATTTCTTCCTTGTGATCACTTTTCACTGTATATTAAACTAGCTGTATACTGCGGCTCCACCCGTGTGTCATAATTTTCTCGTTCCCAATTTCCGTAAGAAAACTTTACTGGGATTAAACGTAGCCTATGTTACTCATGGATAATGTAGTACATATCAATGAACTATTCTTCAAAACTAGTTCATTACAGCGAGCCTATTCCCGTTAGCTAGTTGTTGGCTTAGGCATTCAAAGTCAAGCTGAGACCCCTATGCAGCCAACACCCAGTTTGAATAAAAACAATCATAACAGCAATTTATCATTTTAATTAAAACACTGCCACTAATAACATTCCGGTTTACTTATAATTATGTGTTCCTATACAAGCAGAAAGACATAACGCTAAAGAAGAATGTTGTAACTATCACTTGACACTTTCTGTGTGACGGACTGCAGACGCAGTTAAACATTCCCTTAAGCCCTTCTTAACGAAATAATAGGTTCACAATTTGCCATTTCCGAGTTGAAATGACGGAAATGCGCAGTGTAATACCTCTATAAATTCTGAGGGGTTTTAGATACTCTTAGTGTGAGAATGTCAGCGTAAAATGAACAGAAACATTGGTTAGTTTTGAAATCTCTTACCGTATGTTAAGATTATTTGGATAAAGGGATGATAATAGAAATGTTTAATGCGGTATAGACATTTCCTATCACTAGCGTTAGTTAAGTTATAAGGAATATTAAATTGATATTTATTGCTCATCGTATCTTTGAAAATATTCAGTGCACAGTTATAATAATCTGTAGATACCAACATACTGCCAAATATACAATGCAAATATCAATGAAATGGTAAACCTTTTAGTTGTTTCATTGATGTAAATAAGTTTCTATAATATACGACCTTTGAATAAGCATTTCATCGTTTAACAAGCATTGAAATATAGGCTATATCATTAATTATAAAGGAATGAATGGACCCAAGATCGGAAGGGGTGGTGCGTCATTGGAGAGGCCTATGTCCAGCAGTGTACTGATGTGGGCTGATAATGATAATGATGAATGATTTTTTTATGCCATAAAAAACGTTAACACGTTAATGACTAAGAATTGGAACCGAAACCGAATATTGCAAAGCTTTTTTGATTTTCAAATAAGTATTTTATAGAGTTGAGTTGTAATATAAGTATATTTTATTTACAGTAGATACATGTAGATAGGTATATCATTATATATTTTACAGGTTAAGGTATAGAATATAAAATAATAAATATTTGTAACCAAACCAAGGTGTTATGCAAGCTAGTCAAAGCGCCATTTCCTGGCACTATTCTCGGCTTTATACACTCGTAACTTAGGTGATTGCATTTTCTTATGCAAATTGTTTCGCATATTTTTTACACTAACGGTAGCGTAGTGAAACCCTAGTAAAACCCTGCTTTCCGTGCCAAATCTGGTGAACATGATAAAATAAATACACTAAAAGAAACTATTATTAGGTACCTACTATTTTGTGTACTACTTCCTTATAGATCTTTTGAAGTTTGCACATTCATAAGGTTTTTTATACATTAACATACACACATAAAATCACGTCTCTTTCGCAGTGGGGTAGGCAGAGACCACGGATTTCCACCTGCTACGATCCTGACTTCGCTTCTTCAACTTTCTTCTACTGTCTTCATACATGCTCGCCGGTTACTGGTACTTTTAACCTGTCATTTATAACATATCTGCTATTTGGTCGCGTTATGTTCGCCTTGGTCGACCCTTACAAGTTTGTCCATTCACACTTGGAAACATTTATAAAAATTAATACTAAGTTTAATGCTCAACAGTGTCAATAACCTTACTACCTATCTTCGTGTAAATATGAGTATCTATAAGTAGCTTCTTCACAAATTACAATTAGTTAAAGGATGCGAGTATCGCGGGCGGTGATTTAAAAATGAAAGCGTTACGTTGTGATGTGTTATTTGAATGAATGAAGTTAGTGGGGGCGGCCGGGCCGAGCAACGTTCCGTTCTGCCCGGCCACGCGTTGTTAGGCGCTAGTGCGCCAACATGCTGCCCCAGTTGAAGTGCTTCAAGAACTTCAATTAAGTGGTAAAGGGCATATGGAGTTGAAGCCACGAACCACGGTGCCTGTCTTCGTCTTCATCTCTGCCACGCGCGTCATGCCGTCGCTGCCTCGGTAGACCTTAACGATGCGGCCTAACGGCCACAGAAGAGGTGGGAGTGCTCTGTCCTTCACCAGGACCAGTGATCCTACATCCAAGATACCTGTCGCGGTCGTCCACTTAGTTTTCTGCTGAAGTAGATAAAGGTATTCGTTAGTGAAGCGGTTCCAGAAATGTTGCCGAATGTGTTCAATCCGCTGGTAGCGCTGTAGGTTCACGATGTTGGCGTCGGTGACCTGAGAGTGAGGAACAGACATGAGTGGTCGTCCGATCAGAAAATGGGCAGGTGTAAGGACAGTAAGATCTAAGGGATCAGAGGAAGCCGGGGTAAGGGGACTAGAATTGAGAATAGCTTCAATTTGACTTAGACAAGTAGCCATTTCCTCGTACGTGAAATGAGTAAGAGAAAGGACCTTCCGGAGTATTCCTTTGGTCTGTGTTCCTTTGGTTTGGGTGAGTATGCTGGCGAGAAATGAAATGCGATACCTTCTTCTGCTAAATCCGATGCAACGTTTGAGCCCGAAAGCATTCGATTAATTTCGTTCGAAGCTCCAACAAAATTGGTTCCGTTGTCGGACCACACACTACGAGGTTTGCCTCGACGAGACACAAACCTCTTGAACGCTGCCAAGTATGCCTCGGTGGTCAAGGCTGTAACAAGTTCGATGTGAACAGCTTTCACTGCAAGGCACACAAAAATGCACAAGTACGTCTTAATCAGTTTACAACCACGTCCCTTACGGTCAGCGATCAAAATTGGCCCAGCATAATCGACACTACAGTTTAAGAAGGGAAATTCAAGATTACTTCGAACTGAAGGTAGTTGTCCCATAATCGGTTGTGCGTTCTGGGCTCTAAACCTAAAACATTTTAGACACTTCTTTACAGTAGTTTTAGCACCTTTGACGAATAGTCGTCAGTAAAAGTTGTGGTCCCGCATGTAACAGTTTGTGATGATGTTCAAAATGAAATATTAATTTGGTTACATCATGTTTACAACAAAGTAGTATAGGATGCTTTATATCGAAGTCATAAAGTGAGTTACTAAGTCTACCACCAACGCGTATAACATTATTGGAATCTATAAACGGAGTTAAAGAAATAAGGCGATTGTTGCGTGGTAGGGGTTTTCCCGACTTCAACATAGAGTACTCCTCTGGGAACATTTGAAGCTGAGCTGCATGTAAAATAACAATATAAGGATTTTTCTAGTTCGTCTGTGGACAAGAAGTTAGTACATTTGTTTTTATTATATTTAAAATTATTAATCGCTCTAAGTACATAAGCCACTACTCTACTTAAGCGGTTGAAACTAGAATACTTTGCAATTAACTGTTGTATGATAGAACTACTGTGATTTGCACCATTACTATGAATCTTATTGCTTTTTTTTTTTTTTTTATATTTGGTTCGCCAAATTGACGCCGCCCGCCTGGTGGTAAGTCGTGACGACGTCTAGCGATTGTGAGCCACTCTCACAGCCCTCAACTTGACGACCTACTGATGTGCCTCTTCACGCTCCGCTTAAAGAACCCAGGATTATATGTGGGAGGAAACACGTGCACAGGCAGGGCGTTCCAGGCCACTATGGTTCGGCAGAGAAACGAACGTTTAAAACGTTCGGTTCTCGCGAACATGCTGTCCACTGTGTGGGGGTGGCATCTCTGCCCGGCACGAGTCGTTCGGGATCGGAAGGAAGAGGGTGGGATCAGATTGAAGAGCTCTTCAGAACACTCACCGTGGTAAATACGGTAGAATGCGGCCAAGGAAGCTATTGTTCGGCGCTGAACTAGCGGCTCAAGGCTTCCCGTTACCTCCGGACAATCTATAATACAGATAGCCCGTCGCTGCATAGCGTCGAGAGCGTCCAGCAGATACTTCGCGGAGCCGTCCCAGAGGTGAGAGCAGTATTCGACGCAGGGTCTAGAGCTCTCGACGAACGTCTATGCCAGGGATATCAAGGTTGTCCTTCATTGGTAATAATGCATTCTGAAGAGAGGGTAGGGGAAGGAAAGGGGATTTCTTCGCAGTAAATGCACACGCCTGTGTTTTGCGGGCATTGAACTCGACCAGGTTCTCGGTACCCCATTGAGAGATACTGTCGAGATTACGGTCGAGATCAGCCACGAGTCGTCGTCTCTCCTCCTCAATCTCAGATCGCCCCGCCGTCGGACGAACCGAGTAACTCCCGTGCAGTGTGCTGTCATCTGCATAGCAATGAATGTTCCCGGGGGATAGCATATCATTGATATGCAGAAGAAAGAGAGTTGGTGATAGGACGGACCCCTGCGGTACCCCGGCATTCACTTGCAAGAAGCGAGAAGCCTGGCCATCGCAGAGGACCCGCACTCGGCGCTCGTTTAAAAAGCTGGCAATCCAGCTGCACAGTTGAGGAGGTAGACCATATGCCGGAAGCTTGGAAAGGTGCGAAGCATGCCAGACCCTATCGAAGGCTTTGGCGTTGTCCAGGCTAATAGCCAAGGACTCGCCGTGCCTTTCCATAGCCCCACCCCAGACATGCGTTACGAATGCCAGAAGATCACCCGTTGATCGCTTTGGCCTGAAGCCGTATTGTCGATCATTGATTAGCGAGTGATCCTCTAGGAATAGCATGAGCTGCTTATTTATAAGGAGCTCAAGCACCTTGCAAATGACTGAGGTGACAGCTATGGGTCGATAGTTGCCTGGATCGGACCGATCCCCTTTCTTGGGGATCGGTTGTACGTTCGCCTCCTTCCAGACCTCCGGCACGAGCCCTGAAGAGTATGACAGGCGGTACAGACGCGTTAATACTGGAGACAACTCAGCTGCACATTTTCGTACCACCACCGCCGGAATGCCGTCAGGGCCACTGGCTTTCCGCGTGTCGAGTGACCGCAGCACTGCCCGTACATCACATTGCCTGATAACAATATCAGGCATTGTGTGGCCACAGTTGGCGATGGCGGGGGGCTGCAGGCCACGGTCGTCGACCCGGGAATTAGCCGCAAAGAGGTCTGCGAGCATATCCGCTTTCTCTTGGGCTTTGTGAGCCAGTGTTCCATCTGGGTAACGCAGCGGTGGCAGCGAGGGCTGACAAAAGTTAGATTGCACGGCTTTGGCCAGTTGCCAGAATCCACGGCTGCCCGTGGGATGGGACGTGAGCTCCTGACCAAGCCGCGCGACGCGCTGGGCATCCGCTCTCTTAAAGGCCCTCTTACTCGATTTTGTGGCCCGGTTGTACGCTGCTTTGAGGTGGCCCACGTTTGGGTCGCGCACAGCCCGGGCCCTGATCCAGGCGCGATATGCCGACTGTTTTTGTCGAACAGCTTTGGCACAATCTCGCCCGAACCAGGGACGGGCTCTGCGGATACTACTACTATTGCTACTGCTGACTACATTGCACACTACTTCAGGCAGATCCCGCTTCAGGATGTGGTTAGGCGTTTGTGGCCAATTGTCTTGTGACTGTAATAAATATTTAGGGCCTGACCAGCACAGTGAACTGGTGCTGATAGCATCAGCCTTCAGCCCACGGGAAACGAGATCCGCCGGGTTGTCTTTGGAGGGCACGTAGCCCCACACACAGTCAACAGTGACCTCCTGTATCTCGTTGACCCTGTTACGTACGAACGGTTTTAACTGATGTGGCGTAGTTGATAACCACGATAACACTATAGTGGAGTCGCACCATAGATATATTTTGTCAATCCGTATCGTAAGAGAGCCACGAACCTTTGTACACAGTCTTGCAGCTATCAATGCACCGCACAATTCGAGTCGCGGTATTGTTGTAGGCTTAATCGGAGTCACACGATTTTTTGACGTTAACAGTTTTACACTAATTGATCCCGACACGTTAATTGAGCGTATATACAAACATCCCCCATACGCTCTTTCAGAAGCGTCGCAAAATACGTGAATCTCATTTCGTATAGAATCACTACATGAGATAAATCTAGGTATCTTTAGTTGATTGAGTGATGGTAGGGAACCTACAAATGAAGACCAAATATCCCTAATATCCTGTGGTACGTCGTCATCCCAGTTATGTCCATCCGTCCACAGCCGTTGCATAATTATTTTGACCTCTACCACACACGGGCCTACCAGCCCCAAGGGGTCAAAAATCTGACTTATGACGGATAGTATATGACGTTTTGTGATTTTTTTGTAGGTATTTTCTATGTTAATAGCGAATGAGAGTGAATCAGAATCGCATAGCCATTGAACGCCTAATGTCTTAGATGGAGCGTTAACGTTATCGCTATTAAAATCTAGTGAATTGTTGGAAGTGTCATCTGAATGAATGAAGTTAGTGGGGGTGGCCGGGCCGAGCAACGTTCCGTTCTGCCCGGCCGCGCGTTGTTAGGCGCTAGTGCGCCAACACGTACTTGGTCAATATTTTTTTGCAGTTTTGAATAGTACAACTAAAGATACACTTGGTAAATTTACGGTTTTGTGGCAAAAATATAATCCGCACAGCTTTTGTCTGTCAGTACCGCTAAACGTACTTCAACCAGATCAAGGAGTCAAACTACAAGTACTCAAATGATGATGGACCTGCACTTCGCAATGACTATTCTCGTTCATGAATTTTTTTTTGGAACAAAGAATTTTAGAACTGTTTTGTTATTCAGGGAAATTCCTACAAGCATAATATTCCTTTCATGACCGCATTATAACGATTACAATAATGGCAAGTTTATACGTGCAGCATATTACTTATTCCTTTGTAGTACTATTTCAATACCAGCAACAATATACCAACTATAGGTATATAAAGCGACAAGTCTTCTACATTAATTTTTGACATTTTCATATAGCTCATGCCATTAATACAATTAGGCAATATATTTCACTTCACAATATGTTTTCATTTAATGCTTTTGTGCCATGAAAACATTAAACGAAAACACGTCGCAGTCAACCCAATAATGCTTCTTCATAAAGCCATTGAAAATTGATCGTCGCCGACGATAATGGCTTGCGTTTATTTCATCAATAGCGCGAACAATAGGTACCAACCTTCATTGAACATTTTAACATTAATAGGGGTATTTAATTGATGTTATCCTTATAAAACATAATATTTCGGTGAGTATATGAAATTGTCTTATGCCCGTTTTTACCAACTGCAGTTAAATCAATCTCCTAACTAGGAGACTCCTAATGTAGGTTAGCCCCTAAATATAATCCTTACCTAATTCCATTTTTACCATGTTAAGTGACACCTATGTAGGGGTTTCTGGGCAATGGTCGTTGAGTAGTAGTGAGGGTAGGCAGAGGTGAATTACCTACACACCCACACTTTGCCAGTATTGCCGTGGCAAGCCTATTGCCGTTACCAGACACTAAACAAAATTTGTAACCACTCTGTGACTCAAACCAAAATTCCAACAGCCAGGACAGAAGTTACACACTAAGTACTAAATCAATCTCTGCAGTCCGAGTAGAAGAAAAAAATATACCTAGGACTTATAAATATAAAATTTAAGTGTATTTTTGTGATTAAAAATTAACAAGTTCAAGAGAACAGCGTCTTTGCTAATTGCAACAAAAACGCCATAAAGATGTAGCAGGTAAAAGTCGATTGTGGGCAATCGACTCTTTAGTTTAGTTAAAAAAACTTAATTTCAAAGTAATAGTGCCCAAAAATAACTCAAATATTCCTCTATTTTAAAATTTTAAACAAAACATGCTTTAAATTCCTTTGACACCTTGTTAGAGGATAGATTTAAAAAAAAAAAACAAAACATCTATAATTTAAACTTGAGAGAGTCGTGGTTTCTAAGCTAGCTAGCGAGGTTTATTATAGGTTTCCAATGTCTTTATTGGTTCCATGGTTTCATGGTTCATTAGTTGGGACGGATAGATACAGTCCTATTCATCCTAATTACATCGGATGTACTGACGATATAAAAGTAATCACCGAAAATAACAGGTACCTACTTCATGGGCATGAAAAATGATTAATAATAATTTAAATCAGATTTAATATGACATAACAGACATGTAATTTAATGCCTGTTAATCAAAGGTAACGAAATGAACCTAGTAGTCCGTAATTCAAAGGTATATAAGTTCTTTCACAAAGTTAATTATAAAGGGATTATTATTGAAATATGCATGAACCACTTCATAAATTTGTTGGATAAATCGGAATCGTTGGAAATTAATATTTTATCCACTGGTTTTACGGCTAAATATTGAAAATGATTTCCGAATACTCCAATACTTCCAATACCAATACATTCTTATAGAAAACAAAGTTTGAAAACATGGTTGTGATAAAAGATACAACTAAACATTTCATTCTTTTATAAAAGGTATCTTGCTCTGTTGACCTCTTTCATTATTTCAATAATTTCCTAACACTCAATACCGTACTGCATAACACATTTTAATGTTCCTTGCATTTGAAAAGTTGAATCTGCCAACGTATAGCATAGTTTCTTCCGTATTAATACCGACTTCGTGTAGTCTGAATGCACATTTTCTTTACCTATGTAATTTGATGCCGTTCTTTATAAATAAAGCACCTGGCTGCCCGAGTTTTGGTTTAAAAATTAAAGTCTTGGCAGTGTAAGTTGCTTTGTGTTTCTTTGCAATTATTATTCTTGAGAGAGCATTCATTGAGGATATAAAGTAAACAATTAGGTACAAAGGAAGGTCTACAGTTCTACACGCCTAGGTTGACGTCTAAGTATTATCTAGAGAAAAAGGCTATAACCGCTGACCTCGAGTCTAATTTTGGGTGGTCAAAAGTCCTTGTCGCTCAGCTTTATCACTTTCACAAGCTCTTCATTGTAATTCAGTTTGAAACGATTTATATACAATACAGTATCTCACAGCAATATACTGGAAACCACATAAGTACGGCTCATGAAGCTTTCAGGAGCCAAAAGAACTTGCCAATTGATGCAAAGAAAGTTGATCGACTTAAAGTTGCTGGCATAATAGAAAGAAGTATTTACGTTTCTCCTTTGACCTATAGTAATATGAAAATATACTATAACTTTTAGTAGCCTATATTTACGGTGTAATGTTCTTTGATCGAGCGCCATGGATGAGTAAGTAGCCCGTTAGTAATATAATAAAGGTTTAAACAAATCAAGTAAACAAAAAAATACTTTGCACCTATAGCACTAGAAGTTTTGAAATATAAATAGTGTTAAGTCTACATATCTCAAGATATGCGGTTTAGATTTAATCGTAAATGCAACCGAGGGGAAGAAATGCAGACAGATGATATTCCTTGTCTGCCTTAATGCAAGATTTAAGAAAGCTTAACGTGACGTATACTCCTGTACGAGCTACGAAATTACCCATTCATTTAAGACGCCAAGCATTTAGTAATTAATGTCACCTCATTGCTTGACGCTGTTTGCCTGAGTAAGAAATATTCATACATACGTAAGCGATTTATAATTTACATTTGTTTTGTATTAAAAATTTTAAACCGTAAGGTTATCACGCCTATTTTACTGAAAGTAGCTTGGTTAGTCTAGTAACAAGCCTTATATAGGGCGAGTATATTACTACAGTTAGACGGAAAAATTGAATCGACTACAAATGCGACTGCAACGCGTCCATCACGAAGATATACCTAGATTTGTCCCCTCACTATTGGTGGTACTGGAGATGCATTGGTAGATTGAAACTGTGATGGCGGCTAATAATGTTTTGTTTGCTAAATATTAAGTATTATATAACACGTCCACGTTAAAGTATTATTCTATTTAACACCACTAACTGGGAAATTGTATGTTTGCTAGAAGAACCCCGTCTGTAAAAAGGCAGGTTTACTTGCTTGGTGCGATTCTATTGCACGTTTTACTGACAAACACGTAAAAATAAATCCATCGGTTATTTATCTCACACAGACTTAAGTGTAGAAGCTGTGTTGTAGTTTATTTTCTAACACAGAGAGTTGCACTGTAAGTACTACCTACTTCAGGTGTGGGCAACTGAAAAACATCATTTATCAAAATGTACGTGCTTTATTCGTTCAGACTAGAGGAGTAGTCTTTGTATGGCTTCTATTTTAAACTGAGAGTTTCTAGTCTGGCGGCTTAGACATTGGTCTTGCGTTTCTACGATGTGACTAACACCATATTACTGAGGTGAACTCACCCCTTAAACAAGCATATTTAGCTGACATAGAACAGCTAAAGAGAATAGTAACAGTACGTATATTAGCGGTTGCTAGTATCCATTCTTTATAAAAAAACTGATTTATAAAGAGGATGGCATAGATTTTACATACGATTAAAATAATTGTAAAGTATGTTCTAGAAAATAGAAAACGAAGCTTGTTGAGTGCACTAATTGAAAAAAAAATTGTGATTGATAACCCATCTAGGGGCATCGGTGCCGATAAATAGGTTATCCACTTCCACTTTAGCTATTAGTATTTATTTATTGGTAAACCTGAAACCAGTAGAAATCTTCATAATGGTACAGAGTAGGCTACTATTTTATTCCTTCCCTACTAAAGCGAGGTTGGATACAAACGCGTACAAATGAAAACAGAAAACTTAGCAACCCTCGTCTTAATAACAAGTCAGATTAATAAAAATTTACGACCAGAAGCTAAATTGCTTCAACTCGTAGTAGATTGCGCGTTAGGTGAAATTAAATATTAAAAGATAGTTGGAATCGCAGTAACCTCAGTAGTAGGCATTCCCGATTTCTTTCCATTTAATAGCTTCCCCACCAACCGACAGAAATTCCATTCCATTTTATATCTCAAGTATCAGGGGAATATTCTAAATCTGTCTTATAAATGAATTTGGATGTAAGACGTTTGATCCTCTGTTGCTTTGCGATACGAATTCGTTTTCGATAGCGAACATTTTGTCGATTGGAGTCCTTTTTATTTTTCATCTCTGAATGCAGTTTCATCCTTTCAATTTTATCCATCCAATAACGAATTACTTAGTGAACCATAGTTTATTCTCACTTTACATACATAAATATATAAAGTGCATACTTTGATGCTGAACTTTGTAGCATGCCACAAAGTGAAAATAGTAACCACTACGATTACAGAGTCAAGGTGCTGTTAACTTAGATTAGATTCGATTAGAATAAACTTTATTGTACACCAATTACAAATCACAAGATACAACAAAAACAGGATGTACAAAGGACGGACTTATCGCTAAAAGCAGTATCTTACCGGTAACCTTAGGATGGACAGGTATTTAAAGAGACGTAGTGAGAAAGAGAGAGTATATCTTGGGTTTCTTTGTAGTTAACAGCGTTGATAAAGTGAGATACCTATAGTTGTAACTTGAAAAGACTTTGATATTACCAAACTTCAAAGAAAGTAGTACTCGTAGTACAGTATCTACGTTCTATATTCGTAGCAGAATATTCGTAATAACTGTTTTCGTAGTTTTATTTCAATTACTTAAAGCTATTGAAGTGTCATTATTTTAATTCTCCCGTCAAGAGTGAGTGAGGTCGTAATATAACAGAACCGTTTAGTTTCACAAACAAAAGGAGTAGAGTTACCCTTAGTTTAGCTAAAACTAATGCTTCTGTAAATATTGGCTGTTTGCTCGCTAAATTATTTGTAGACAAGAAGGTATATAGCGGAGTAAGCAGTTTTTAAGTTACAAATTGTAGAGAAACTATTAATAGAAGCAAACAAACTTATACAAAGTACAACCTTCATTTACATTGTTTAATGTATTTTTTTTTATATTTTTGAACATTCTCACACAACGACATCTAGCCCAAATAAAGCTAATATAAGCGTATGCTATGGGATCTAGACAACTGATAAACATACTTATATATTTCTAAATACATACTTATTAAACATAGAAAATACCCAAACTCCGAAACAAATATCTGTGGATCACACAAATAATTTAATTCGACCCGGAATCGAGGACCACAGGGACGGCAGTCGCATAGTCATACCACTGCGCCACTGAGGCAGTGAGATGTTTATTTGCTAAGGGGCACTATTAACATCTGTAGTGCCCAAGTCATCCTCACCGATACGTGGTACATATGCTAACAGACGTAAGAGGCTCTGACAAAACACCCAAAGTGCCCCGGAAATGGCAAAAACTACCAACAAAGAGATTTACGAAATAAAATAAAATAAAATAAAAATAAAATAAAATAACGTTTATTATCTTTGAAATTTTTAGAAAATTATTTAGATTCGTCAAAAGTTGGTGTGACTCTACCGAGGGTTCCAAAATGCAACGAGACTGAGAAGAGCCCTCAAGAAACTCAGTTCGGCTTTTTTCCAAAACATTTCATCTTAAATCTAATACAGAGTTATTTAGAATGGAGCAATTCGTGTTACAACCAGGCGGCCTTGTCATCTAAGAAATCATTAATACTATAATAAGCTTTATGGCACAATTTACGTTTTATTAGTTTTTTTAATTTATTAACAGATAAATTTGCTATTTCGGTTGGCAATGTATTGTACATTCGAATAAAGTTCCCCGCAAAAGAATTACTCACTTTATGAAGCCTAAATTTAGGAACAGCTAGTTTATCCTTATTTCTTAAGTTTAGATTATGATTATCACTATTTTTCACAAATTTGCTTTTGTTCTTGTGGGTATACAATAAAATTTCATAAATATACTGTGAATACACTGTACGGATGTTAATATGCTTAAACTTATCTCTTAATGACTCCCGAGACCCCATTCCATAGATAGTCCGGACAGCCCTCTTCTGCAACACAAATATGCATTCAATATCGGCAGCGTTACCCCACAGTAGTATGCCATATGTCATGATACTGTGGAAGTAGCTGAAGTAGACAAGACGCGCCGTTTTAATGTCTGTAAGTTGTCGGATCTTTTTGACAGCATAGGCTGCTGAACTAAGCCTGGCCGAAATTATCCCGATATGAGGCCCCCATTGCAATTTGGAGTCTAACGTTATGCCCAGAAAGACAGTGTCATCGACTAATTCTATTATATCATCCCTAACCTTAACACTGGTTTTAAGAAGTCTTACATTAGGTAAGGTGAATCTTACACATTTAGTTTTATTTTCATTTAATAATAAATTATTAGCACAAAACCAGTGGACTATCCTAGAGAGGGCAATGTTTACATCGTCAAGTTCGCGCTGTCCACGTTTAACTTTAAATATTAAAGAAGTGTCATCAGCAAACAAAACTACCTCGTGGTCGTCTCTTATGAGGTGAGGGAGATCATTAATATATACTAGAAAAAAAAAATTTAACCCTGCGGTACCCCCATTGCTACAGGAGAACCAGGTGACTGTTTACCATTGATCACTACTTTCTGGACCCTATCACTTAAGTAAGAATTGACGAAATTCAAGGCCGTCTCCCGGATTCCGTAATGATCAAGTTTCTTAATTAAAGTCTGGTGCTGAACGCAATCGAAGGCCTTAGATAAGTCACAGAATACACCATAAGCATCATATGACTCATCCCAGGCCCTGTATATACACTCTAATAATTTAATTCCGGCATCAGTGGTGGACCGACCACGAGTGAAACCGAATTGTTTTGTATGTAATAGTTTATTAACGTTAAAGTGATTTTGCATTTGATTAAGCATAATTTTTTCAAAAATTTTACTAAATGTAGGTAGTACAGAAATGGGACGGAAATTGGACGGATCTGAAGTACTACCCGATTTAAACAGGGGAATTAATTTACTAGATTTCATTAAATCAGGGAACACACCACTATCAACACAATTATTAAATATTATTACTAGCTCAGGAGCAACCATTTCAACAAAAGAATTTACTAAATACACAGAGATCAACAAGGAACGTTTGCTTTTAACAAAGATTCTGCAATGGGGGTTGAAGAGCCTAGGGTTTTTGTCAAATCTACAGGAATTCGGGAGAAAAAAATTTCAAATTCGTTAGTGACCTCGAAGTCTGATGTTGTTATTTTACCATTTATATTAAGTTTAAAATTATTATCATTTAATTTTTGTTGACCTCTTTCCGCGTTTATAATTTTCCAAGTAGATTAAATTTTATCTGCACTATTGAGAATTTTATCACTTATATATTTTGATTTAGCTGCTAAACAATCTGCTTTAAACTTTTTTGAATAAGTTTTAACATAATCTAGAAATTCAACTGATCTATTAAGCTGTCTTTCTGAGTATAGTTCATAAAGTTTTTGTCTACTTTTGTGTATACCCTCAGTGGCCCATTCACTGAAAGTAGGACTATCACTAATCATGACCTCCTTAGACTTGAATATGGAGTTGAACTCGTTGTAAAAAGAATCAAAAAATAATTTATACATTACATTTGGATCTAAGCCAGTGTCTAAGAATGGAATTTTATTGCAAAGTCCAACCCTCATACGTTTCAAGCGGTCACCAGTTATTGGTCTACATAATATTTTACGTTTTATAACTTTTTCTTTAGTGATTTTAAAAGATGCTATTTGCCCACAATGGTCTGAATCTAGCTTTTTTATAATACTTTTACTTTCTGGCAACATATCGCTGTATATATTATCCAGGCAAGTGGCTATTGTAGCACAATATCTAGTAGGCTCCAAAAATAAGTTTGTAAGATTGTGTGATTTAAATAAATTTAAAATATTATAACTCATAGGCGTATTAACAAGTAAATCGACATTAAAATCACCACAAACTATTAGGTACTTATTAGTTTTTCCAAGTTTACATAGAACTTTGTCAATAAGTTCCTCAAATTCGCAAAAGGGCGAAATGTAGGCTTAATACGCGCCTCCATGCCCTTCGAGGTAAAGACGTGGCTTTGTATTATAATTACTTCTTTAACTACGCAAATCTGATGCAGGTACTTTACAATTAGTCCGAAACGCCCAGGATTTTAATTGACTGCGCCATAGCGGCTGGCACGTAAGATTTTATTTCTTTCTTCAACATTTCATCGCAAAGCAACGGGTTTCAATTTTTTTTTCAAAATTACAATATAGCTGCTACTTTTTAATATCTCCATTCGGCCATTTTGGACATAACCCATTATATATGTGCCCGGTGACGGCAAT
The DNA here is from genome assembly GCA_963556515.1 of Nudaria mundana. NCBI lineage: Eukaryota > Metazoa > Arthropoda > Insecta > Lepidoptera > Erebidae > Nudaria > Nudaria mundana. The sequence goes on along the minus strand of OY748289.1, from coordinate 10,660,087 downwards.
AGGCTTGCGGCAATTACGTGGGACTAAAAATACTGGCAAATTGTGGGTGTGTGTGCACCTCTGCCTATCCCTTAGGGGATATAGGCGTGATATGTATGTGTGTGTGTACTTTACAATGTACCTACCTACTTGTACTGTACCTTTCTCTTTCACCAACAGTAATCCACTAAGCATAATGTGAGATGTACCTACCTAAATTCGAAACCTTTCAAGTCAACAATGATGCGGAGGTTGCGTGTTTTAATACACCCATATTTTTGCCAGTCATTCTGTGGATCCCACGTCAGCGTATAATTTCCGGGAACCTTGGATCTAATGTAACAGTATGAAACGAGCTGAAAGATTCTGAAAAAGCGTAAAGTATATGAAGCAATAAACCTTGATATACTGAAATCTCTGAAGGATAGAGAGCAATGAATCATAAAACAAGGTATATTGTGTGTAATCTCTCGTATTCAGTAACAACTCAACGAACTTCACTTATACATGCTTTGTTTTCCATCGCGAAACCCTTTCATTTGTCACTATATGACTGACACCAATGAATTCAAGCAACTAAGTGACTGGCAAAAATACGAGCACATTAAATACCTCTGTTACTTTTACAGGGACCTTTATAGGGAGAAAATAAATAAAACTTTATTACCATAATCTTTTTATTAACAATAAAATGAATCACGTGCGATACATAATTGAATTTCCAATTTAAAATGCACAAGCCTGTGTATTTCAGAACTACTGAACCGCTTTCCAACTTCCTCATAAAGATTACCGTACTGTCTTTAAACTTGACCTGCTTTATGTCAAAGTAAACAGTTATTACTTATAATAATGATTACAAAAGTAATAATTACAGAGTTGTTAGTTGCGGACGGCAGCCGCCGAGAAGACTGCTGCCCGGTGCCGCTCGCCGCGCGGTTTGTGGCCTGAACACTCAAACCTACTATGTAGTAGGCATTGTGATAAAAAGCACTTGCGTTTTCCGTTAAATATGAGTATTTAATTTCATAATGCATCTCTCTTACCATTTTATAATCGAGAAATATGTAAGAAGAAAAAATTATTGAATATAATAACAATAAATAAATATTTTATTTACAGTAAAAAATTTTATCGCCTAACTATATTCTTCCGGCGTTTAGGAAATAAAGTGTAATTAACTAACTAATAAATGTATGTTTACAACGCGTGAACTGAATCTGGCTAGACGAGCGACAGTTCACCCCACGATAATGTGTATCATGTCAAACAGAGGGCAAAGAGGACTAGAAAACGTATAAAATAAACATCCATACAATGATTGTCGAGAAAAGCTCACTAGAGAAACATTTTGGTTTTACTTCTGCGGAGAAAAGGAAAACATGTTACTGAGTTCAAGAGTAATAAAAATAGGTACTTACAATCCCCGTGAGAAAAGAAATTTAATGTTATTTTCTCTACTATTCTATATTTGTTTTCACATGAATTTCTAAACTTTGGTCTGTTATTTCAACGGTGGGTAAATAGCTACTGAATCGAACTTAATATCTGTTATCTTTGGCCTCGATTTTTCATTAATAAAGCACGTTGAGCACTAACAGTAACACTATCGTTCCTTATACTTAGTAGTTTTATGAAACTGTTGCATACAATAATAATATAGGACATTCTGTAGGACAGTTTCAAATCGCGACTGCGAACGGCTCTGAAAAATTAAAAAGGTAGGTACACCAATAGTACCGTTCAACTATTAGTAATAATAATTAATGCGGTCAAGCTCTCAGGTGTCGAATTTGAAAATAATCTTACATCTATACTAATATTATAAAGAAGAAGAGTTTGTTTGTTTGAACGCGCTAAACTCAGGAAGTACTGGCTCGATTTGTAAAATTCTTTTTTTGTTGAGAAGTGCATTTATCAAGGGAGGCTATAGGCTATATAACATATCTATTTTTTAAGATTAACTCACTATAACATATTTTATGGAAATGAAATTCGCTCTATAATAATTATTTACGAAGCTAGATGTTATTACGGGTGACGCGACGGGAACGTGAAATATTCCAAATTACCACGCGGACAAAGTCGCGGGCGACCGCTAGTATTTAATAAATGCATTAGTTATAAACTTTCTTCTTTAAAACCAAGTGAAGGAAAGAGAGAAAGCAAACTTGCCTAAATTAAAGTTACTAGTTAAAATTCGCTTACAATAGTTTTTACGCTATATTTCTGTTAGTGCTCTGTGCTAAATTTGATACATAATAATTGCAGTATATGGTGTTTATGAAAAAAACACAAACCATACCACCAACGCTTCTAGCCTTCGTTCAATATACAATGGATATCTTTAGTATCCAAAACAAACCCTTATCAATCAAAACATCTTATAAACACGTATCATAGATATTAGAATAATTATTTACAATTTCCTTATTATAGAGTTACACATTATTTGTGTCCACATTTTGATACTGTATTTTATTGTGTACAGTATTATTATAATAAAACTAACTCATAGTGAATTGAGTCAATTTTAATTTAATTTACAACATAATTTTCTTGGACATAGCGAACTAACTCACGGACAATAATATTCTCAAAAAAATCGGTATATCTAAGACTTTATACAATGTTTTTTTTTTCTATTTTAATAAATAAACCGTTTAATTCTACCCAGTTTGGTTGGATATAGAGGATTTGGTTAAGAGTTAGTTTGTGTCGAGAAGAAAAGCCCTTAAATACCTTTAAGGGGAAAATCAGTAAATAGTAACTTCGGTAGTGCGTTTTATTCAGTACAAATCCGACATATTTGATGACTGTTTTAAGGTATCTAGTCTTTACCTTCTAAATTTAAAATTATAGGATAACTAAATATTAGGATTAAGATCGCGCTTCTTTCCACCGACGAAAAATGGAGGCAGTTACACAATGATTCTTTACACAAAGAACTTTTTACGAAGTAATACAATTTTGACTACCTCGTAATGGTACTATGTACGGACTGCCACACTCGAGGTCTCGGGTTCGATTCCCGGGTCTGGTGGATAATGTATAATTCTCTTTAGAATTTTACCCAGATAATTATCCCAGAGTCTGGAACTTGTGCCCGGTAAATGGCAATAGGCTCGCCCCCTATTACATAGGACCTAACATAGCTGGCGAGATGTGGGTGTGTTTGCACACCTCTGCCTACTCCTTCGGAGAAAAAGGCGTGATGCTATGTTTTTATGTTTTATGTTTTACAATTTTGATGATTCTTTTTTATTAGGTATAGTACCTATAGCTCAAAGTAGGTCCTATTTAAACTTTACCGAAATCAGTTGTGCGCTTATTGAACACCTCATTAAAATTCTAGAAATCTAGACAACAAAGACTTATAATGGAGATTTCAACACTTTTTTTATTTTTAGATACCTTGTACAGCAAAGAAATCGTTACCTAAATGTGGGTACATATAACTAGTCCGCTATGTCCTTTAAGGATTGATTTGAGACAACTATTGTACTTTTTTTTAACTATCGCGTTTTGTACACATTATAAACTTAAGACAAACGGGTCTTTACGCGATTAACAATTTATACATACCTGTTAACGCGCACACAAGGAACGCGTTTTGAATGACGCTACACCCTGCGGCCCACTACTAACTACGAATGGAACCGTACGATACATCGATTAAGATATACGAGCGATTCACCGTGGCGCGTGATTCGGATCACACGTCAGCTGCCACCACCGCCATCCGTCACATATAAACTGATGCAACCTTCAGTCGAACGTGAGAACACTCAAAATCATCATGAAGCAAGGTTGTGCCGCGCGCTCGTATATTCCGTAAAGGACGCCGCCATTAATTTTGTAACTTATTCTAATATAAGATTATTTCTCTCTGTACGCAGTGTTTCCATTATTTTATGTCCTCGCTGACAATACCTCTTTATTACCCGACGTTTCGACCCTGTTATAAGAGTCACGGGTGGACTGTAACACGGCTGTCTATACATATATCTCAATAATCGCGTAAAAGACCCGTTTGTCTTAAGTTTATAACTATTGTACAACTCGATGGTTAATTTCAAACCATCAAAGACAGAGTACAAGTACAAAATATTACATAATATTATTCGATTGTCAATTATAATTATATTAAAATTTGTATCTACTTACATTTTATGTGGCAGTAGTGATCTTACATTACCAAAACCGATTAATTCTTCAGTTTAATATTACTTATTTCTCTTATAGGTAAAACCATCATATATAACAAATTACAGTGTACCTACTATGGTCATTTTATCTACTAAAACTCATACAATGCTTCGGAGCAGTAATTACTACTCTTTTCAAAATAGTTTATAGCATATAAATTGAAAAAGATGTAGGTAGTACAAAATAATGGGACTCACTGAAGACTGATTAAAATCAATAAAACTAACTATAACAAATGCATCTTCATTAGAAAGATATTTATATTACTGTGACAGGTCTCACGTTTAGACCAGACAATTAATGTGACCATCACTGGTGTAATCTGTCAAAATGTCAAACCCCTAAACATACAATATAGTTGCAAACCTCGAACCCTGGTTATAGCTAGTTTTATTTCTAACGTATCACGAGAGTTTACAAGTTTCTGCTCAAAAGTAACTAGTCAGATAAGTGAGTAGCTCCAGAGATACTTAGTCTTCCGGGATTTTATAATAATTAAAGCTCAAATTTAATGGATATGGGATTATCCATTACATTTTCTCTATTAATTATGAAACTCAAATATATACCCTTAGCACATTCATTTGGCACAGTACTATATTTTTAACGACGACAACTTTATACATAAACTGTAATTTTTCCAGAAGAAAAATTCAGTAATATTACATATCTAAAGGAGCTTACGGATGAACAAAAGTTAGATATCAATTACAGAAAATCTTTTGGCCCAACAGTTCATTAAACCAAAATAGGAGCTACATCCGTAGCAAAGGTATAAATAAGGCGCTTTGCACACTGCGTAGTCGTATGGTACAGTGAACAAATAACGCCACTAATGGGTACAAACGCTACAAATGCATATCGGTGCACCTCATTTCACGCACTCCACGCACTATTAACATCGATGAACTTAAACGGTATTTAAGATAATATTGTCTCTTCATATTTTCTCACTCCACGACACTCGTCAAATATTAGCGAGTCGTATATACTACGTATATATAAATTTGATAAAGTTAATTCGTAATATTTCCATTAATACACATATTTTGTCATAAAAACGTAAGTTCACAAAGTTCACAACGGTATGGATGTAGATGGGAGGAAATGCGGCAACTCCATAATTCAGTACACCGCAGAGAGGCGCAGCGTGACCAGCTGGGCTAGACACGCGCTCTCGTCCAAGGCGCGTCGTTATATAATACTCTCGCGGTTCCTCTCGTTTTCCTCTTGCGAGCTAACTGAGCTCCCACCACAGATCTGCATTTCTATCTCCTGCAGCCTGAACAGAACAATTATTTAACATAACTCTCACAATCAATAAGCAGCTTATCGTAAATGCATAGGTAATTTGAATATGAATAATACCAACAGTTATCAATTGTGCCAGCAATGGCATTACGAAACATGCACGTATATTTAGGACTAGAAAGAAGTATTTTTCCTCATTTTTATGGGTTCAACCTCTAATGAGACATCATTTTAAATAACCAACCCTAAACCAAAGTCCATACCTCTGGTCTACCTCCCACTGTTGTTGGCTAAGCTTGGCCGCCATCGCAGCGTTCTCCGTCTCAACTGTATAGAGGCGTTCACGTAAGCGTTTGATTTCACATTCAAGCGCATCGTCCAGTTGTACCCGAGGTGCTACCGTCACAGAAGTACTACCGCCTCCTGCTGCACTACTACGTGCACTCGACGCAAGCGACGCCACGGGAGATGCTATGCGAAGAGGGCTTACTGAAGAACTACAAAATCAAATCAAACATTTTTTTCCGAAACAGCGGTAAAATTTGTTTAGGCAAATATTCATTTTCTATGCAAAGATTTACTTGCGATATTTTTTTTAGAAAAGTATCAGTTTAATCATTTTTCTAAATAATAACAATAGTTATATTTATGTACAAGTCATACCAACTTCAGTGTCCAAATTTAGATTTGGATAAAATAAAATAAAATAAAATAAAATATCGTTTATTATCTTTGAAATTTTTAGAAAATTATTTAGATTCGTCAAAAGTTGGTGTGACTCTACCGAGGGTTCCAAAATGCAACGAGACTGAGAAGAGCCCTCAAGAAACTCAGTTCGGCTTTTTTCCAAAATATTTCATCTTAAATCTAATACAGAGTTATTTAGAAAGGAGCAATTCGTGTTACAACCAGACAGCCTTGTCATCTAAGAAATCATTAATACTATAATAAGCTTTATCGCACAATTTACGTTTTATTAGTTTTTTAAATTTATTAACAGATAAATTTGCTATTTCGGTTGGCAATGTATTGTACATTCGAATAAAGTTCCCCGCAAAAGAATTACTCACTTTATGAAGCCTAAATTTAGGAACATTCCAACCTGAAGTGTCATGATTCCACCCGGGAATCGAACCTAGGAACTCTCAGGTCAGCAGTTTTACGCAGGTCGTACTTTCAGCTGACTACGCCATCGAGGCTGTCAAGTCATATTATTATTATTTTAAGTTTAAAAATATTTATTATGTAACCACATTTAGCCACGTAGGTCAACGTATAGTGTAATATACCTAAACAGCTGGTCCCGATAGGAAGGTGGATGTGAAGAGTGCACCGACGGTAGCACCGCTGCAAGCACAGGTGCCAATTGCATCTCCTCTATAGGTATGCGCCCAATTGTCTCCACGAGGCCTGGTGTCGATTGGCAGCGGCCCATGGCCACTACAATATGATTGATTTAATATATCTAGGTGTAAACAGGTAATACTACAAAAATGTTCATTATGTGGTCAAACGCCGTAATACAGAAAAAGGCAAGGAATGTTATTGCTACGCAAATAAATATATTATATTTCCCCTCGTAAATTCGGACCGTGTACTGTGATTAGCTATGTTTTTGCCCAATTACACTAGCCTTGTGCAATTTATGTTCCTATTAAACGGTGTCTTACCTTTCTCGAGCGGCGCTTTCTTATACTTCTCGAGTCTCTTGACAGCAATGGCTTCGAGTCGCACTCGTGCTGCGGGATACTCCTTCAGGACGTCCCACATGTCCTTCTTGCTGAGCACGAACAGGTCTGAGTAGCCGACGGATCGAACTGATGCTGTCCGGCGGTTGCCTGTCGACGTGTCATCCACACACTCCGTGCCAAAAGGGATCCAGTTTCCTTATGAACTGTTCTGACCCTCATTCCAGACAACACATTACACACAAACAGAACAGGTCATAAGGAACACCAGACCAGGATTCATTACATCAGAGATAAGGGAAAAGATAAAATTGAGTCCAATCAAATGATTAAAATCTAAGAAGTAAGCTGGATCAGAAAAAATTGAAATCTTAATTGAAATTTGGACAACACGTAGGGTGGGGAAAGTAGATATCCAGAGTTTAGAAATTTTCAAAAATTTGTCTAAATAATTATAAGAAGCCATATCTATAGCATTCTTATGGTGCTCAATTACCAAGACAAAGCACGTTTACGAAAATCGGTACGAGCACTAGATATCAATAAAGTAGTAAATCGTATGTTATCATTAAAAGAACTAAGCAGTTCTACAAGTTAACTATGGCATAGGATGTCGTCAGTTAGGTAGATAAATAAACCTAAGCAAAAGTAGTTTCAGATTTTAGGTACGTACGCAGATTACACTTAATAATATGTGGGATCATGCACCAAGAGGTCACGCCAAATATAATGAGGTAATTAGGGGGGATGCAAAGCGATCGGGGACACTGCTTTCAATACAACCAAAGGAGGTAAGAATTAAAGATGCAAAAACAACATGACACAAGACGCTACAACTCCTTGCGGAGGACTAATGTGAAGCCACTGGAGTCCGAATCGAAACGAATAAAAGTAGTTAAGCTTACCACATAACATTATTTCTTCTTTTGAAGTATCAATATGAAAAGGAAATTTCTTTGAAAGAATACCAAAAATAAATCATATTCTAAAATGCGTAATTTTAAATTAATCAATTTTAAATTCAAAGCTTTAACTAGTACAAGTAGCACACAGGCTGGTTAGCGCTGGTCGGTTGCATTTATCGAACGCTGCTATATAAAGACGACAAAAGTCGTATGCAAATATCGTGCAGCCAACAGCGGTAACAGTCGTGTAACATTGATGTCCCAAAACCTGTTGGTAGCGTGGCGGCCGCTCCCTCGGCCTGACTGCAGCGTCGCCTCGAAAGGTTTGCGTATTGAAACTTTCCAAGTTGTAAAAGAGTAGTGTAATAATGGCGTGGCGTCTCGGGCCGTGGAGATATTTACCAAGTTGTTTACCTGCTGTGCCCATGTTCAGAATGGAAATTTCGCCAAAATAAGAACCCGCTTTGAGTGTTGCTAGCACAGTTTTCCCGTTGTCACCTACCACCTGCAGTTTCCCTCGGTTCACTATGTACATTTCCTTTCCAACTTCACCTAAAAAGATAATTTATGTTTGTACCAGTACATACTTTTTTAATTGCGTTTAAAAAAAAAGTAAATACTAAACTACTGTTGTAATGGACGATACCTTTTCTGCAAATATAGTCGCCAGGCGAGAACAGGACTGGACGCAGTCGTAGAACCAACTCGCACAAAAAGCCCGCTTCTGTATTCTGGAAGATTTCTACCCTGTAGATAATATTGAAATTATTTACACGTCTTTTTTGAATCAGAGTGTTAGTAATGGTTTTGTGTTGGATGAAAATAAGCTATCGTAATGTTGTACTCGCTTGCTAACTTAATGTTTTTTGTACCTATTTAACTTCTAAATTGGCTTAAGTACCATAGAATTTGATTTGCATCAAATTGACCACATCACTACTACTACGAGTATCTATCTTTCATTTTATTGTATTGTGTGCAAAGGTAATGTACATTGCTAACTATCTACTGTTTACATATACCTATGCAAATAGTACTTATTCGATGAAACAAAATACAATAGGTCCTACTCGACATAAAATACAGAACGTATAAACACTTATGAATATTTCATGGATATAAAAAGCAAATCTCTATTTAATTATACAACACGAGATATTAAGCCTAAACAGTCTCTGAATTAATGGAGAAGGCATACCTACGTACGAGTACAACGGTATGAGATAAGATAATGTGGCATTTCTTTACAGAAGAGAGACTAAAAAGAGAATAGACTACATTTAATTAAGCTTTTTCTAAAACTGCAGTGCATCACACGTTTCTTCGTAAACCTCACCACAAGCTATCGATGAGGTGAAATCAAACGATTAGAACAATTATTCTGTAATTGAGTTTTCTCAAAAACGCTTCACAAAATTATTATGAGATTATGAGATTCAAAGAAAACCTAAAATGTTGCGTTGGTTAAAGAAAGCAAATTAGTATGCTTAAAAAATTAAGGTACAAAATACCATTAAACTTTTCATAATGTAAACACACCTGGGTCGCTGTCAGGCTCACGCAGACCCTGAATTTGGGCGTACATTTCTATTTAGGAAAACATTTGTGCGTCAAACACGACGGATGAATACTAATCGGCTGTGCGGATTGTATTTTGTGATTGTTTATAATAATATTAGTAATGTACATTTTTCTTGTTACCTTAACTTAATAAAAAAAGAAAAAAAAAATCTGCGCTGTTTACACAATAAAAATAATCGAGAGTCGAAAAAATTATAGTCTTGAGCCGGATTTAACACAGCGACTGTTTACTTTCCAAAAGGCATGTTCTAGGAACTAACTTCTTAGTTACACCACTAGCGAAATACCTTAGAAATTGTGAATCTAGAAACGTGTATATGTGCTATAGAAAAAAAAACAAACGAGGCAAGATTTTGAAGACAAAAAGAGATGATACAAAAAACATTACTGAATAGCTTCGAAAATGAACCTTCGCTCAAACTGATTAACGTTTTTTGATGTTTAAAGGCTAAGTTTACATAAAAGTTCAAGAGTAACTTCTACGAAATTCTATGCAACTGCAACAAAGCAGGAATTTTAATAAACTTTCATAACTTTAATTTAACGGTAGAAGGTATATAAACTTTTAAGATATATTCACATACTGAAATATAATTTACAATCCAAATACTAACAGTATTATGAGCCATCCGGGCGTATTCTAACAAATCAAGAGAGCAATATCGGATTACTAAATTATCTTTGCTCTTTGCACGCCACGAACTCGCTTAATTTGAGTTGGTGTCGTAGTAGGTAACCTAATAACAGGTTAGTGATGTATTCCAACTTGACAAGGTAATATTTTTGCCCACCCCTACGGGGTAACAGTGAGGTGACTGTATGTATTCAATATTAAACAAGTGGACTACAGACTGTCTTAAATCTTGTCCAAACTCTTGAGTGGGTTAAAAATGTAAAAATTACTTTGTGACATAAATGTGAGTATTTCGATAATCACGTTTATTCTTAAAACTAAAAGAAAAACATAAATATGTTATTGACACCTAGTCTTGTGTTATCGACCTTATTCCTTAAACTTTGATTATTATGTGAGTTTATAATATTTTTGCCCACCCCTACGGGGTAACAGTGAGGTGACTGTATGTATTCAATATTAAACCACTGGACTACAGGATGTCTTAAATCTTGTCCAAACTCTTGAGTGAGTTAAAAATGTAAAAAATACTTTCTTTATAGATCTGAAAAAAATATACAGTTCACTGACTCAGGGAGAAAAAGGTCGATTCAGATATATCAGTGAAACCTCAGTTTCGTATGGATGTGTGAATCGACCTTAACGGTGCAGAGGCAATCTCTTCGTTTCTGGCGCAAAAAAAAAATCGATTGCCGTTCAGCGAAGTAACGTTGTGGTATACCCAACTGACAATGCTGCGACCGGCTCGAGGTGGGTTAGACTTATTCAATAAAATAATTATTTATACATTTGGATTATGTAGACCATTTAGATGGAATGGAATGCGGTCAACCCGTGACCACAATATTGGTGCAATCTAATCGAAGCCTTGTTAATTTCGCGAAGTAAATAAATCTTTGTTTTCTGTACGTGTTACTTTCATATAAGGAGAAAGAAAATAGCAATCGGCCATTCTATTGATAATATCACGTACCGTTATAAGAATGGTATATTATTGGAAATGAATCGTAACTATGGAAACGTTTTTCGACGAACTAATATTCATTCAGAGTATTCAATTTCCAATTATGAAAGCAAACGAACGTGGTGGGTGTTGAAAAAGCAAACTATTTTTATAACTAAATTCCAAAAACATCGACCAGTATTTTTGTTATTCTGAAAAGTGTATTGTATTCTGGTAAGCACAGAACTCTTGAAGTTTGCGGAACCAATGTAATATTGAGTTATAGAGTTAGTTAGAAGCTAGTGATAATCTTAGAGGTTCAAGATAACCTCACTTATAAGTGGGACACCTGCATAAACGAACTAGGCGTTGGCAAACATACCCGGTAATAGTACCCGGTTAGCTAGGCTCAACCTCTAAAACGTTAGACCATGCCTTTGCTTCTCTAGATACAGACGTGTTTGTAGGTAAACAGATAGAAATACTAACCGTTTTAAGGTATCAAGATGAACATTGATAGCGATCTCTGCTTTCAGCTTGTCGGGTAAGCAGGAGACCGCCTTTTCTTCATCGGAGCACTTTTGCGTTAACCATAGATAGTCGAACCATTTGATGACCTTCACCTGCAGATGATTTGGCACCCGTCTCATACGCATGTATGTTTTCACACCATCCAGTTTCGCTGTAACAAAATAAAGAAGTTAGGTAAGGCTACAACCGACGAGTCTATCTGTCTCTTCGCGATAAACTTTAAGCTTAAAACACACTGGTCCTTCACGTACGACATATGCAACGCGATGTGGGAAACAACGACACACTGGTCTTACGACGTCTGACGTTTACATTATCTACGAGCTATGACACTTTTATCGTGTGTGACAGCGTCATACGTGTGGTACCCCACGCGTACGACGCTGTCACACACGTTAAAAGTGTTTCCTGATGTGAATTCCTGTGAATTTCTGGCGCGGTGATGCGTAAGACAGCGTGGTGAATGACCAGTCACAGTGTGTTCGTTACCATACAAATTGTATAAGCCAGATCCTGTTCAGATGTCATAATGCGTGGTGTACTTCGCATGTGAAGGATGAGTTTGCCCGTCCCTTTAAATCTACTGCCCTGATTTTCATGCCGTTTTCACTCATGTATTGAGTGGTTTTCGAGTACGGTTTTAAGCTACTTTTTATTCCCTGATATATTCCCGTGGGAAAACTATTTGACACGGGCAAAGTCGAAGGCGTCTGCTAGTACTTAGTATAATAAGAAGTTATGCACAAGCTAAGTGGATTGTCTAATTGTATCAAGTAATAACTTAATACTGTCAAGTAATAATTACTATCTCAAATTTACAGCAACATTTTACTAAGTTATCGCACTAGGCGTCACACTTTAACCTAACTACATTAGACTAAGATATGAGTAAAACCAAGCTTAATTATTACTAGAGGATTTGAGCAATAAGACAGACTAAATGACACAGTTTGGTGAAAAAATCACGCCTGTACTTGCAGTTGTAGTTGAATGGGCTGATTATTTATGACGTAGCCAGTACTAGCCAAACAGTAAAGCTTGAAAATTATTATAGTGGGGGAGACGTAGTTACTTACCTAGTTACTAAAGCGTCATTAAGACCTATTGATATTATTGAAGATTAAGCTAAAACTAAATAATTGTAATATATATACTTTGTACACATGAAATTACGTGTTTTGTCACATTTTGTGTTCACATTTCAGGCATTGTGTGAGTCCCACACAACAGGGGCAAGTCTATTGCTCTTTTTGGATCTTTTCATCGAAGAGAGACAGAGTTAAAAAATAATAGTCAATAATATCTATTCACTAGCTATTCCGCAAAAGATTATATACGCAGACGTTTTGTGTGTACAAACGAAATATCAATGATATAATTAGTCTAGCTGAACTTGACATTTCGTTGTCTGATGTTGAAAGGATTTGAGTTGAGTGATATATTTATTGTTTTGTTGTGATCCTCAGACAATAAATAAATAGTAAAACGATATATTACAAGAGAACAGATTGTGTCCCTTTATTTTATGACAATCGTACCGATTGTCATAATTAATCTATTTAAAACCTCTGATATTAGTTTAATTTTAAACGTCTGAAAACTCGTTATGAATAAGGGGGATAGTATGGGTATATAAAAAACACTGAATCGCGAAACAATTATTTAAAGATCGTTCAAATATATTTAATATAATCGGTGAAAACCGCATCAAGATCCGTTGCGTAGTTTTAAAGATCTAAGCATTCATACGGATGGAAGCGATTTCGTTTTATACTCGTAATTGTAGTAATAGTTTTAGTGAGGAAACGCTGAAGTTTAAAACTTAATACTTAGCTAGTAACCTACTTATTGCTGTGCCTGTGTTATCCCATGTTCACCTTCACTGACCTAAAGGGACCCAACGCTTCCTGCAGGAGACTGTACCTGGGGATCGTGCGGAGTATGGCCCTCTACGGGCTCCCGTATGGGCGGCGAGGTTGATGGCCAACAACTCAACGCTCCTTAAGAGACTGTTGAGGACCTTGGCCGTCAAAACAATAAGAGGGTACCGCACGATCTCCGGAGAGGTTGCATGTCTCCTATCCGGGACTCCTCCATGGGACCTGGAAGCGAGAGCCCTTGCGTCATTGTTCCAATGGCGCAAGGAGGCGCTGGAGCGGGACCACAGGCCTGCGTCTCGAGAAATCGGGGACCAGCGGTCCCAACTCCGCCAGGATCTCATGGAGTCATGGAGGGTGCGACTCCAGCAACCCAAGTGGGGTACCACCATCATCACGGCGTTGAGACCGATCATGGACGATTGGCTGCAGAGGCAGCATGGTGACCTGACGTATCGTGCGACGCAGATCGTTACCGGGCATGGATGCTTCGGTGGCTATCTGTTTCGCATCCATCGTGAGGTCACACCCCGGTATCAACACTGCGAGGTTTCCGACGACAACACCGCACTCCACCCGTTGGTGGAGTGCTCTGCGTGGGCGAGTCAGCGCCGGGACCTCGTAGTGGGTCTGGGCGTGGATACCCTCTCATGCTTCAAGCCATGGTCTCCAGCGGGAGTAGGTGGAACGCGGCCGTGTGGCCGTTCAACTAACGCTAGCAGCATTACTTTTTGTTAATTTAGTAATTATACTAAGATAATTATGTACCTATCTATGGGCCGAAGTATGGTTTACTTAAACTTTTTAAGTTTTACGCATGTAAGTAATCAATCATCGATATTTTTTTTCCTTTCATGTTATTTCACGTCATATAAGTTTACATGTTCTAGTCTGGGTATAGAAGCCATGTCCCGCGAAATAATTCAAAGTCTAATTACTTTAACTTACTCTTTAAAAGGATTTACTAAAGTCGTTATGCCTACTAACTTCAATCCCCTAAATCAGCCTGCAGTAACTACCGTAATATTTAACAGTAAATAAATGTTTTCCGAATTGGACTTAATGTAATGAAAGTAAGCCATTTTAGAGCCATTTTGTGTAATATTTATGAGAATTTTACTGTACCTACTATTATACAGGATCCACAATCCATCAGGAACATTAATAAAACCGGTCAAGTGCGAGTCTGACTCTAAGAGGATGATTGTTTGTAAAATAGCGATAACAATTAACATTAGTTGACAAATAACATAAGGATTCAACTTGACAGCCCGCCTGTACTCCATGTGCAACCCTCTCTAGGTAATAGACTACGAGATGTTATTAGTGTGCCCGCATTTCGAGTAATTTAATTTTCCTCGAACAGGGTTGGCGAAGTGCGGTTGGCATTAACGGCCACGGCCGGTGGCTCGGTCGCCTTTCGCCTCCCGGCGAACCTGTCATCATTCGGGGGAAAATAGTCACGTGTTCTCTAGAGCGTGGGACGCGACGCGACGTGACTCCACACACCATGCTACATTTAACATTAGTCACGAGTCACTTTAGAATACACTTTATTGGTAATGAGGAAAATAGTCCTTGTTTATTTTGCAAACTTTTATTAATTTACTGTCGAAGTTCGCCTTATTAATATAAAGTATGCCAGAATAAAGGAGAATCAATATCTCCAAAAAATATTCTTTATCATATTATACCTGGGTACCTAGTATCTTATATTAACGAAATAATCCTTGTATCTAAATTGCACTACTTTCAATATTTCTAAAATTTTCTAAAAAGTACCTAAGTAAACTATTTTCTTTTACAGATGATGAAGATGAGTGGAGTGGAGTGGAAATGTCCCTAACAAACAAATAATATGCTGAACTAAAAACTTTGTTGTTGCTTGTTTACCATTGGAAAGTTATAACTTTAGAAGTTGTAAATTTTAACATAGATGCAAGGACGTGTGAAATTTTCATACGATTTTCTTGCTGTACGTCGAGAATCGTGTTACAACTTACAACTTTGCAAGTTACACTTTGAGTGTAACAAGCAGAAACAGAAACTGAAGCATCCAACAACAACCGAAGGTCTGGCAGTTAACAAACACCTAGTCAGCATTGTCTGCGTACACAAATTGACGGCAAGTCGTCTCCTACAATTTGAATATAAACTAGATACTTTGTGTAGCTGCGACTGTGTCCGATTGTTTGCTGTGCACTGTGCAGCCCACTCCTCAGCACTTAACTCGGAATCGTATTTGGAAAGTTCTTGTCGACGTCCAATGTTCAAGTTTAGAGTTTAAGTCTCGACGAGGTTAAATCCTTCAGTTCTTTTGTTCATTTCCTTCATAATTGAAATTAATGCACAGTTTGGTTTGAAATTCTGAACTAAAATAAAACAATGCTATCAGACTATATTCAATTTCGGGAAATTTTATTTCAAAGTCTAACTTTTTAATTGAAAAGACTTCGCAAAAAAAGAACGTCGACTGGTTGAAATACTAATTTTGTCCTGCCTAGTTAATTCACTGAACTGCAGTATAAGTTCTATATGCAACTTCTATTGCAAAAAAAAATGAAATGTGATACGATAATGTTTTTATAGTACTTTAATCTTTAGATCCTACTGTTATTTTAAAATTACAAAAGTAGTGAATAGAATAAAATTCGAACAGTGAGAAACTTTTTCATTTGGTAAACCCATAGGTTAATATAATAGCCATAGGATGAACCCACATTGTGCGAGAATAGCCGTGTAGATACCTAACTTGCTACTATTTACTTACTAACGAAACGTAAATTCAGTAGAGTTTGTTTATACATGGCTTCTAAATTAAGACCACTTTGAATGCCGTCCTTCCTCAACAAACTTACTTCGTATGTGAAATCCGACCGTTTGTGTGGAACGTGATCTCAATCGAAACTTACTATCTTCTAGGAAAGTCTAGTAACCTGATCTATCGATAGATTGTAGGTACATTAATGTGAATTTAAACGCATAATCAAAATTGTATACATAAATTCACGTTATATAACATGAACTGCGGCCATTTACTTCTTTTTTAATTCTTCATAATCTTTAAATAATTTCAAAAGGAATTTTTTGAAAATTTTTAAATATCTGTTACAGCACAGACTTGGATGAAACTGTTTAATTAATTTAATCATTTATTGATCAACTAACGGCCGAATACTAAAACGTCACTCAAATAAGCAGATACTATGAGATAGAGTGACGTTTCTCTATGAAAAAATTAAGTTTAAGTGCTGCTCAAGCATTTAAACAGCATTTTAATATTTGAGTGAAGTTATTAGCTCGTAAGAATGCTTATTACCTATACTTACCGGTATTTTTTTTCAAAATTATTTTGAAACAGGTATTTAATAGACAATAATTCCATTTATCAGTTTATGAATTTTAATGAGAAGATTTTGCAATCAAGATGAGATATACCTCATCCGTCCTTTATATTAATCAATTTAAGCTGAAAATGGCTTGTTTACGGAATAAGCCTGCGTTTTATCTACCTTTGAAAAACGTCAATTATGTTGATTTACTACGCTAATCTCTTTCACACTGGTGAGCTCATATTTCCAAGAACAACCAGTCTTAATTTTACTAGTTGTACTTGTTTTAGATGTTTGTCAATTTGTAGATAGGAGAGGGAAAAAAATATAACCATTTAGTTTAGGCAACTATCAAAAAAAATATAACACGTCAACTCTTTTGTCAATATCAGTGAGGCCATTGCGGCTTGTATTGGGTACCTGACGCAGCAGCTAAGAGGCTTAATGAGAACATTGACTAAAAGTCATCTACTAGATCAATTATTGTCAAATTGCTAGGCTTGAGTGTTTGGTGGCGCATGGGGTGGATGGGTGCATGAAGCCCGCGATAGAGAACCGGATCGATTTCGGGCTGTTGAGGGACGAACACTCCCGGATGAGGTA
The DNA here is from genome assembly GCA_963556515.1 of Nudaria mundana. Taxonomy (NCBI): domain Eukaryota; kingdom Metazoa; phylum Arthropoda; class Insecta; order Lepidoptera; family Erebidae; genus Nudaria; species Nudaria mundana. Next base: position 10,642,554 of record OY748289.1, on the reverse strand, counting down.
CGGCGCCCGACTTTCGCCGAGCTATTTATAGCATTCAAGCCGCTGACCTATTTCGCTGCAGCGCCGCCGAGGAAGGTCATGGATTCAGCCTGCTTTCTGTCGTCCCGGCGCCATTGTCAATTCAACTGAGCTGCAGCGCTAATTAAAGCTGTTGACGCTTTGCCACTTTTTATACTAAGATTAAAAATAGTTTTTATGAAATTGAAATTATGGCACATTAACAATTTGTAATTAATTACGGTATTTTTCAATAAGAAACTACGTAAAAAACTTTCCATTGGACCCATTTCTGTTAAAAGTTTATTACTAGGAAATGGTATGAAAAAGTAACAGTACAATAAGTAGTACAATGTTAGAAATACGGTTGACTGGCTTTGATTGGTGATATTTTCAACATCAATAGTTGAGACATCAAGGCAGACGATTTGTTAGTTCAAAATGACTTTATCGAAGGTACGAAAAATCTATGAAAAAATTGAGGGTGTCGAGCACGTAGAGAGCAGCGTGACCTCACGTCTGCCTGTTTAGTACGCTAATGTGGCAGCCGGGTCGGGTCGCGCCTTGTGAAGTCGAACCGGTTTGCACGACGAGTATCCAAGCTCCTTGAACATTCACACGTGAACGTGATATATTATACGCGTAGTACCTAGTAACAACGTAAGACGTTACTGAAAATTAAAATTCAGCAAAGCTTGTATACAACATGCGATGTAGTAATAGTATACATATATATGAGGACAGCTATTTTTGCGTAATCCTTGAAAGATATTGAATATTTGCATAAATATAGAAAGTTTATGTTTCAGTATCGAAGTTCCGGGTTCTTTCCCTGGGTTGGAACAAAATTTGGAGTATATATTTGAAAAAACTGACCAAGAGAAGTTGTTTGTGAAATATTTAAAGTTTAAATTGATACGTTTGTATTTACTCCACTTAATAATATACAGGTGAATTTTTAAAATGGGCTTGGATGGCCAAATCCCAAACTATAAGGAATGGCGAAAAATCTTAAAACCTCATCATTAAATTTTTGAAAAACCAATCACACAACAACAAAATCCTAGCTGGGAATCGAACCCATTTATTTGTGTTTTTTTTTTCAAAATCAACGAGTTCGATTCCCAGCTAGGATTATTGGTTTTCCAAAAATCTAATGATGAGGTTTTAAGTTTCATCAAAATCGGGCTCGTGACTCTTTTGAGCATTTTTCGCTATTCCTTATAGTTTCGGATTTGGCCATCCAAGCCCTTTTCAAAAATTCACCCTGTATAAATTAATAAACAGAGAGTTAAATTTAAAAGTTTTTATGCCTGACTAATCTTTAGCATCAATGTCAAAATAAACCAATATGAGGTTTATTGATTTTATAATATGCTATTATATTAGACAAGAAAACAGCAAACATTTATATGGAAATCTGATCGAGGAGTGCTCCCCGAAAACTGAATTCATAAATACAGATAGATATCATAATAAAGTTCAAGAACCAACGTTTTTGGATTTTTTACACGAATATCAATTAAGTAATCATCCCAATTGATTGGGGTGATATGAGAATATTACGTTCAGTTGATATCTAGTTAGGTTTACATTGTTTTAGTTGAATAAGTCATGATTACACAGATTTTTGTTTTGTTCGAGTTAAATGTGACGGTTTGTGTAGGAAAAAGGAGATCGCCCGAATCGAGTTAATTTTGTAAGTAGCCAATTAAAATAAATTCACTTTAACAAAAAATTAACCAACTGAAATTCTAAACTGACCGTTATATTTTCTAGTCGTAATAAAACTTGGAATATAAATAACTTCAAGTAGGTAGTCAGTGCAAGCTGGCTTCTGTGAGGAGCTTTTTAGGGCCGGAGTGCGTTTCATGATGATTTATTATCAGGGGTGATTTAATTCCGATATTATTTAGGTCCGTATTATTATGTTGAAAATTGGAAACTGAACAGTAAGCTCGGGTAACGAGGGTGATTAATTAACTAATATTTTGTTGGTATATTTATTGTAGTCGTGATATGTATCGCCATCTTTGACTAATAATGTATCTACCTACTGTGTACATTATATAAGACAACTACTGTCAACTTGGCCTCTCAGTTATATAAGTACCATCTTCCACGCTATTTGCTTGTTTATTTTACATACACCCACAGTTAGGTATATCTTATTGGCGACGAGAACGGAGTACTACGTGTGTTCAAAATGTCGATTTCTGCGTGTTTGGGAAATTTAACGACTTTTGACTACAGTACTTGTGAGTGGTTAATCTATAAAGGTTTTTTTTTAATTCCGAGGCCCATGGCCGCGGCCCCTCTAACGTCTGTTGTCTCTGGTATATGAATACAAGCAGAACGTAAGTCTATGAATACAAGCAGAACGTATTTCCAGTGGCGCCCGGCGGTGTGCTTCAAGCTGTAATCCTCATATTTGAAATCTCAATGAAAACGAATTTTGACAACGCTAAAAAATAGTCATGAAATAGTCATAAATAGTCGTACATGTAAAAAGAATAGTCGTATTATAGTTTCCGCGTTATAGCTATAAGTTAATGAGGATTATGGCTTGAACGTCAAGCTGTAATCCTCATCTCTGGTGCAAGCAAACGGTAAAGCCTATCGAATTGGTTTAGGTTCCAAAAAATAGTCATGAAATAGTCGTAACGAAATGCCAAATCTCAGAAATAGTCCTTCAAAGGTTCCAGAGATATAAAGGTAACCTGATGAGGATTATGGCTTGAACATTTGAAAACTTCAACTTTCTCCGGAACGCCTGCGATTTTCGGTTTAAAGTTTATGCCAAAAAATAGTCGTGAAATAGTCGTATGAACTACTATAAATTTGAGCTGCTTTAATTTGAAAACAAAAATAAGTTTTCGTTTGCGCTACATTTTTATAGAGTACAGTCGTGTACAAAATTGATAACTTTATAAGATATTATTGTGAAATATTCCGCTTAATATTTATAATATATATAATATTACTTCCAATTAGACGTTTTCCATGCCAGCTGTTATAATTTAACAAAAAAAAATAAACTATAACGCAGAAACTATAAAACGACTATTTTTTTTACATGTACGACTATTTATGACTATTTCATGACTATTTTTTAGCGTTGTCAAACTTCGTTTTCATTGAGATTTCAAATATGAGGATTACAGCTTGAAGCACACGCCCGGCGGACTTTGTCCACCTTTGTGGTCTCTGCGGAGGTTTGGTCGGGATGAAGCTCAGGCCCCGATCATGGAGGTCGATGGTCTTGGGCGTAGAAGAGTCTGCAGCGCCCTCGCCGCTGACTACGGAACTCGGCGGGGAGGGTACGCTCCCATTCCCTCTCGGCCGCCTCCTGAGTGGACGGTGGTCCCAATGAACTCGGTGCTGTGCTAACACGACGGAAAAGAAATGGCTGCGAACGTCCGTTGGCTTTTAGTTCTAGGTCACTTTCAGCAAGTGAACGTAACTATAGCCAAAAACGCTACGTGTATAAATAGATTTTACGATGTTAAATGTATATTTTCTCATTTTGAAAAATAGTCAGTTGAAGCTTAAGATCTGAGAAGTATTCTGCCGCAGGATTTTTTTGAATTCGACCAAAACTCGCCGAGATATAAAAATTTGAATTTGACAATTTTTGGTCATTTTTTCGCTTTAAAAATGGTTGTAACTTCTTTAAAACGCATTTTTTCGAAAGAACCACAATAGTAAAAAGTGTTTTATTTTGCCCGTTTTAACCTTAGAAATTATTTTCCAATATAAAAAAACAACTTTTTAGCAGTTCACAAATTAATTTGTTCTTTTTCTAAAACCCTGGGTAAACAAATGGTAGAATACCACTCGGCCTTAACACTCTTTTGATCTTCAATTGGAATTGTACAGATGGGACCCGTAGCTGAGAAAAAAAACGCGATCATTTTTTTACCAACGTTTCTCGCCTGCCTCACTTTTGTTGGCTTGTTCTCATTTTCAAACACCCATTCACAAGATTGCTGTTTTTTTTCGGGTTCAAAACAATAAATTCACGTGTCGTCTCCTGTGACAATGTCATAAACATCATTAGAATGTCCGTGGTCGTACTTCAGTAGCATCTGTGAGCACCATTCCACGCGAGCCCGCTTCTGCTCCGCTGTCAGTTCATGAGGGATCCAACGAAAGTTTCCGAACTTTCAATTCTTCGAGTAAATTTGTAACATCGTAATTTCATTACACTCACAAAACGTAAACAAACATTTGTAATGATATTATGAACGTCATTAGTGTCAGTTGATGTATAGATGTCAACTCGACAAACGTCAAGTCTTGACTATGATTCATTCGCCATATGGTATTCTACACATTGTATAGCGCACCCTGGAGGATTTAGTGGGAACTTGGCAGAGTATTATCTAGCCATGTCATAATATTCTCTTAAAAAGGTAAATGTCAATGATATTGCTTTTTGTCTATAGAAGGTTTTCCGGCTGACGATAAGTTTTGCTTGTAGAAAAGTGGTTTGAACTAGTTTTTGCAGGAAAGGAATAATCTCTAGAAACAGCTCGGAGTTGATAAAAAGCCGGCGCGAGCTGTCGTGGGTCTCTTTCCACTGCTGAATACTTTACTGATAATATCTCTTCAAACACTACATCTGTCGCATACTTAACCTACAAAATTACATTCTGGAAGAAGTTATTTTACTTGGAAGAATATAAATTTAATCGAAGCAATTGTCGATACATTTCAAGCGTCCTATCTAATGTGATCTCAAGAGGCTGGGAGTGTTCCCTCCCATTCGACTTGGACAACGTGGAAGCATTTTATCTGTTTTAGGCATTCCAAAGGGCGTATCTTGATTTTGTTACTGATGTCTGATGTCTTGGTGCAGAATTGCTAAGGTAGTCGACGTTCCTGGAGCAGTACCGTATAAAGTCTGATCAATCTACGTCGAGCATACACGAGGTCGTCTTGGGCTCACAGGACCACAGCACGTGCGCCACCCCTGACAATCCCAGCTGACCGCGTGGACCAAACACTTAAGCTAAGTACTTTGTTCAACATCTAGTCCCCTGTTCTTCATTAATAATACTGTCTACTCTAGTTCCAAGAACCATCTACATAACCGGAAGTCAAGATTAAAATAATATCTGTACCTTTCATTTGTAATTCTAAGAAGTAGGCCAGAAGCTACCTACCTATCTTTTTGTGTAAACTTAATAACTAAATTCAATACCCATTGTTTAATTGTTATAAGGTTATAAATATATTATCTGTGAAACCTCTCTACTGTTGTACCTTATTGAATTCTCCAATCATCACACACACCGTTCATAAGTGAACTGGCGCCCTGGGATACCATCTAATTGTCTCGTGATCCTCCGCTGAACCGCTGGTGGGTAAGGTTGATTTAACTGTTACAAGTGTCACCCAACTTTGAGGCTTTTCTCCATTTTGTGTGTGTGATGGTCAGGGTTTCAATAAGGTACTCGGTCAAACCTCTTTTTTTCTTTTCTTTTTTCTTTCTGTGTGAGGGTAAGATCTCAAACTTTATTATTATAACTTTCTAGACTGAGCGTGGAAGAGCAAAGTTGACAAATAAATGTTTTGTCAACTACTTACTTAATATAACTTAAGACACTACTTTCTAATTATACTATTTTCTACCTGTACAGTAGTACCTAAACTACTTAACTTTAATTATTACTATTTTTGAATTCTCGTTGTGCCTTTTAGTACCTAAACTGTACATTAACTATTTTAAATAGGTGCCTTACCTGTGTTTAACTATTAATAAATATTTTTGAAATCCATATAAGGTACATATTAATAACTACTAAATTTTAAACTTTGTACCTCCACTTCGGAGAACTTAAATTTATTTTTTGCTTTTTATACTTAGATTATATATCTTGTCTGAGAAAGGATGAACTGTTTTATGAACTCGAAATTCTTGGAGTTTCAGTTGACTCTTCTTCAACGGTCACTTCACTGCGAAGTCAGCTGAGGACGGTCTTCAGATTATCTCGACGTGGCAGTTTGAAGGCTATGCCCATCGGGACACCGAGTCCTGACATCGAGCTGCAGTCTTGTGAGCCCAAAGTCCAAGAATTAGAGGCACTTATCACATCGGGTGAGGTTGGTAGAGATAGGAATGGTTGTTCGAGGTCCGCTCTTAGGGCTAACTATTTGATAGATCGCTTAGCTCGTTGTGGTATTAATTGTGAGTTACTGAACGATATCCGAGGTAGGCTCATCAAGGTTCTCGCTAGTGTTGAACCAAATGGTGAATCGGAGAATTCTGACAGCGAGTCCGAACAACCATTCAATGGTAGGATCCCTACCGTGTGTTTGAGGAGTGACCGCTCGATGCGTAATAGTGTGCTGGATATTCCTACTGTCCAGGAAACTATAGTTTACAAAGATCGTCCGATCAATTAAAATACTTTTAATTTAAAATATGATGGTTCGACCTGTGTACGCGTATTTCTAGAAAGATTAGAAGAGCTTAGACAGGCACGTGAAGTCAAGGAGTCGAAGATATTGGCTGCCTTCTCTGATTTGCTGGACGGTGCTGCTCTAGCGTGGTACCGGACTAATAGGGACACCATCAGTTCATATCAACAGCTGATTACTGAATTGAAGCTAAACTTTGACACACCTGATTACGATTACAGGCTGCGTGATGAAATTAGGCGTCGTACACAAGCCCGAACCGAGACAATGGCAAGTTACATTTCGATTATGTCTGCCATGTTCTCAAGACTTTCTTTTCCTATGTCTCTAAATGAAAAACTAGATATTTTGATGCATAATATAAGACCAGACTACATGAAGGAACTAGCCCTCCATGAAGTCGACAGTGTCGATCAATTAAAATCTTTAGGTAAACGGTTGGAGTTGGCACGTATTAGAGCCCAAAGCTTTAAAGAGCCCGAGCTCGATACATTTAAAATCTCTTCGGATTTAAATAAACTCCAACATAGAAACTTAGTTAAACATGCAAAACAGGTTTCTCTTTTAGAAAGTAGTTCTTTATCTAATAAATCTATTCCAGTTATTGAGAACAGACCCTCAACGACTAGTAGAAAATGTCTACGGTGTGGAGACTCTGACCACAGTGCACACTCATGTCAGCGCTCGAGGGAAATATTGTGCTTTACGTGTGGTAAGAAAGGGGTGAAGAGGCCTGACTGCCCTAAATGCAACATGCCTCTAGAGCCAATGAAAATTGCTTGCATGAGTCTGACACCGGACATGGTGGAAAGTGGAACCTCACCAACTCTCTCTAGCTGTGAACCTCTTTTCAAAAAAGAGGAAAATGATATTCGACCCTATCTCGAGGTGAGAATACTTAACTTAGATGTACTAGGTCTCTTAGATTCGGGTGCGTCATGCTCTGTGCTAGGCAATGACTCACACCGCATATTCCTAGATCTAGGGTATAAAGTGGAAAGCTTTAACTCGGATCGTAGCTTCTCTATTAAGACTGCCGACAGCACTAACCTTGAGTGCTTAGGTTATGTCTCTCTACCCGTCTTATATAATTCTACTATTAAAGTAATTAAATTCTATGTCGTCCCAGGTATCACGACCTCGATGGTGTTTGGGATAGACTTTTGGCATCAGTTTGAGTTGGCTAAGAATTTGATTTCACAAACTGTTCCCTCTGTTAGGGTTAATTCGTGTAATCCCTTAGTCAGACTGAGCCAGTTCAGTCTTGATATAGAGCACAGCAAGGGCAAGGATCATGTTGTCCCAGATGCTTTGCCTCATGTCAAGATTGACTTGGTGGACTGTACTATGACTAAAGATCCTTGGTACTTACAAATTAAAAATAGGGTCACTAATAATCCTAAGCACTACCCTAATTTTAGCATTAGGGATAATCTCTTATATAGGTTCACTAAAAATAAATTTGATCTTACGACAGATTTCGAATGGAAGCTGGTAGTTCCACAAGAAGATAGGCTAGAGTTATTAAAAAAAAAACATCACGATGATACTGTAAGTGCTCATCTAGGTGTATGGAAAACCCATAAGCATTTGTCACTTAATTACTTTTGGCCTCAGATGTACGAGAGTGTGACGAAATACGTAGGGAGTTGCGAAATATGCAAACTACGTAAGCCCGTCAATACATCTAGTCCAGGTATTATGGGTAATCCTAAAACTGTTTCTAAGCCGATTGAAGCCATTTCTTGTAAGTTGCTGGGACCATTTCCAGTCTCCGCGAACAGGGATGAACGTTTGATTGTTGTGACTGACCACTCTAGCAATAACGTTATGTTGAGTCCTAAACGGACAGCAACAGGTGCTAAGGTGGCCAGGTTCATAGAAAAGAATGTGTTTCTAGTTCGCGGAGCATGTAAAACTATTTACATGGAAAATGGGTCTCAATTTGTTAGTAATAAATTTAAAGATCTCTTAACTAAATATAACATACCTAATATTTTTTACCCTACATAAAATAGGAGGTCCTTACCAGTATGTTTTTTTGCGTTAGGTAAGAGGCACGTAGGCAGGTAAATTGCAATGAATATTATTATATTATAGATACACTTTTCTCTTGGAACTTCACCTATATTTTGGTGAAAGTTCATCAATTTTGGTTTAGCATTTAAAAAAAAATGCTGACTTCTCTTATCTGTTTCTCTCTTAGAACTTCACCTATATTTTGGTGAAAGTTCATCAATTTTGGTTTAGCATTTAAAAAAAAATTCTAACCTCTCTTATTTGTATTTCTCTTCTTAGAGATGTAGGTAGGCCGCCGTATCGAGCGTGCCTTCCTCAAAGCCGTGCGTGTTTTAAAAATTTCTCTAGGTAGATAGGAAAATGTAGTCATTGTGGTTACATCTTTATTTCATATTAGGACAATGTTGGTACTACAATTCTGCTCCTGTTGGTGTATTGTAGGTATTAGCATTTGTTTTCTTGTTAGGTTTGATCTCATATCCATGAATACCTTGATATCATGGACATGATACAAATCGTTTATTTAGGCTAACGTTTGGATAGGATTAAGCTCTTTGACTTTAGTCACTCACTTTGTTTCGTTCTGAATTTCCTTGTGATGGTTGTAACTTCCCCACAGGAAATCCTCTTAAGGGGAGGGGTGGTGTAACATCGTAATTTCATTATACTCACAAAACGTAAACAAACATTTGTAATGATATTATGAACGTCATTAGTGTCAGTTGATGTATAGATGTCAACTCGACAAACGTCAAGTCTTGACTATGATTCATTCGCCATATGGTATTCTACACATTATATAGCGCACCCTAGAGGATTTAGTGGGAACTTGGCAGAGTATTATCTAGCCATGTCATAAAATTCTCTTAAAAAGGTAAATGTCAATGATATTGCTTTTTGTCTATAGAAGGTTTTCCGGCTGACGATAAGTTTTGCTTGTAGAAAAGTGGTTTGAACTAGTTTTTGCAGGAAAGGAAGAATCTAGAAACAGCTCGGAGTTGATAAAAAGCGGGCGCGAGCTGTCGTGGGTCTCTTTCCACTGCTGAATACTTTACTGATAATATCTCTTCAAACACTACATCTGTCGCATACTTAACCTACAAAATTACATTCTGGAAGAAGTTATTTTACTTGGAAGAATATAAATTTAATCGAAGCAATTGTCGATACATTTCAAGCGTCCTATCTAACGTGATCTCAAGAGGCTGGGAGTGTTCCCTCCCATTCGACTTGGACAACGTGGAAGCATTTTATCTGTTTTAGGCATTCCAAAGGGCGTATCTTGATTTTGTTACTGTTGTCTTGTCTTGTCTTGGTGCAGAATTGCTAAGGTAGTCGACGTTCCTGGAGCAGTACCGTATACAGTCTGATCAATCTACGTCGAGGATACACGAGGTCGTCTTGGGCTCACAGGACCACAGCACGTGCGCCACCCCTGACAATCCCAGCTGACCGCGTGGACCAAACACTTAAGCTAAGTACTTTGTTCAACATCTAGTCCCCTGTTCTTCATTAATAATACTGTCTACTCTAGTTCCAAGAACCATCTACATAACCGGAAGTCAAGATTAAAATAATATCTGTACCTTTCATTTGTAATTCTAAGAAGTAGGCCAGAAGCTACCTACCTATCTTTTTGTGTAAACTTAATAACCAACTTCAATACCCATTGTTTAATTGTTATAAGGTTATAAATATATTCTCTGTGAAACCTCTAGAGAGGTTTCACAGAGAATATATAACAGTAGACTGTTGCACCTTATTGAATTCTCCAATAATCACACACACCGTTCATAAGTGAACTGGCGCCCTGGGATACCATCTAATTGTCTCGTGAGCCTCCGCTGAACCGCTGGTGGGTAAGGTTGACTTAACTGTTACAATTTTTTTTTGGATTTGACTCATACCAATCCCCACTAGTCCTCGAATTGTCTCATATGTAATCCGCGGGTTTTCTTCAATTAACCGCTTAACAGTAGCCACATTATTTTCGTTGACGGCAGTTGAAGGCCGCCCTTCACGAAATTCATCATGTAAAGAAACTCGACCTCTCTCAAATTCAGCAAACCATCGCCTCACGGTGCTCAAACAAGGTGCTTCTCTCCCAGAGAGAGAGAACTTTTAAAATCATAAAAAATCATCGCTCTAAAATCTTTTCGACTTAATTCCATTTTCATTGCATACGTAGAACTTTGATGTGTGATAAAAAACAATTGACAAATGATTTCCCGCCAATTGTTTTTTTTTTATTACTAAGAAGGTTGCTACGTTTAAAAAAATATAACATTCGAAATTCAAATAGTTCCGATTAGCTAGAAGTGCAAAACTTTTAGTGGGGCCCCATGTAGATGCGATGTCACCGGCGCGGCGGTATTATTCACTGATATTAAAAATGAAACAGACAAGGACAAAACCTAGTTTTGAAATATATGTATATCGGGTGGCCGCGTAAGATATCCTTTGAGTCAATTCGTCCTTATTTCTTGTGCAGAACAGATTTACAGTGTGAGAATGGTATCTTATTGCGAAGACATAAGATAATTATTCCTTTGACCTTGAGAAATAAGATGCTCCGCGAATTGCATGGCACACATTTAGAAATAGTTGAAATGAAAAGTAATGCGCGTAGTAGAATGTGGTGGCCTCAAATAGACCAGGACATTGAGCGTTTTAGCGGCGCATGCGATGTATGTGTGAATGTGCGGCCCACCCCTCCGCGAGCCACACCGGCGCTTTGGCCGCCATGGGAGAGGATACACATTGATTATTTATCAATTGGCCAGCACACATATCTCGTAGTAGAGGACGCACATCTAAGTGGTTGGAGTGCGTATGTATGCATAATGACTTAACCACCCAGGCGTTGATAAGAAAACTGAAATCCATTTTATCTATTTTTGGTTTACCGAATACAATTGTTTCAGATAACGATGTAAAAATCAAATCTAAGGAATTTATTGAGTTTTGTTCCAGTAACGGAATTATTTACATGAATACATACAATTACATAAGGGTTATATCAACCTGAAGACACCCCCATCAGCTGATCGCCCAGAACGCCTTTTGATATGTTTGACAAGAAAAAAAAAGTTCATCATAAAAAAAGTGATATGCGTTATTTCAAATCAAAACAAACGTTTACCAACACTAGTGCTTGACGTACTTACTAAAAGACAATGGTGGGAGGGGCGGGAGGCGGCGTCGCTCACCGACCGACACGCAACCTTAAAGCGAAACAGAGACAAAATGTTCTAACCAGGAGAGAGAGAGAAGATTTTTCACAGGCGCGCTTTAATTGTACTACCTATACTTGATGTTAATGACCGAATCAGCTGATTTTAGCGCTAGTGTTGTTCAAACAAGAGAAATTTATTTGGTAATAATGTTTATTTTTTGGATGATATTTTTTCTTGTTTGGCGGTCGACACATATCGAAACGGGTTCTGGTCGACCAGCTGATGTGGGTGTCTTCGGGTTGATATAACCCTTACGTAACACCCTGTATATCACCCATGTTCAAATGGACAGGCAGATATTTTTGTACGTTTGTGTAAACAAACATTAAAACATATTTTAAGTGAAAGAGTAGCATCGCAGGTGCTTCACGAAAAGTTACTCTCTTATCTATTTGATTACAGAAATACTGTGCACTGTACAACAGGACAGTCGCCCGCAAAATTAATGTTTGGCAGAGACTTAAGGTCACGTCTCGACTTAATTTTTCCAAAAAAGCTAATTTCGGGTGATTCGGTTCAGACTAACCATGATAAAATACGAGTATTTAAAATCGGAGACAGGGTATAGGTCCGGTGCCAGAAAAGAAACTTGGAAGTTGGGTTGTGTAAATAGGATTATAGGAATTATATCCCCTTTCCTCATAATATTAATGGTAATTAACGTGACACAGACGACAATAACACGATGAGTTGCAAACAATTCAATTTAAACCTACATAATTCATTTTTTAGAAGAGTGTGAGCAAGTGTTCCACGTGCTCCTACTGAAAAGACTAAGAAGAATAAGTTATCCTCGTGCTCCTACCAGTGGGAGAACTTAGTAGGAGCATAAGGAAACAGCCATTAAAACATATAAAGTAACTAATATTACGAGTATCTCTACAAAATCTTATTATTAGAGACTCGCCAGATAGTTCTACATTTGAAATATAAAGGGTGTTTACTAACCTTGAAACTCTTTCCTGGCGGTACTGACGGACGTGACGATGTTTGCGACGTGTCCTAACACGGTTGCAAACATCAACAGCCCGAACAGAAGCTGTGCTATGACGAACACGTACTCGCCTTTACTCCGCGGCCGAGGCAAATCACCTGGAGAGAGAATCATTGTCAATACACGATTGAAATAAAAACAGTTAAGGGTTTTATAGGTACAGTCAGCTTCAGAGAAAAGGAACCCCCTTTGATAATAACATGAAAGCATGGTGTAAATGGCATGTTGGTATATTATATACCACGATGGTCAGACGGGTTGGTATAGGGTTTTTATCGAGTGTTTCTTCTCTGAATATATACTTTGTAAACATACTTATATATTTTTAGGTACATACTAAATATATATAGAAAATATCCAAACTCCGAAACAAATATTTGTGGATCACACAATTATTTGATTCGACCCGGAAATCCATCCGAGGACCTCAGGACGGCAGGTGCATACACATACCACTGCGCCACTATGCAATTTTAGGTATAGATCTGATAGTGAAAGATAAATGTGTAAAATCTTATATACATTAAGTACATAGGTAATACGATATAAAAAGTAGGAACAAAAAGAAATTCTGATAATTATCTAACGACTCCAAAAATATACCTAGGTACAAAGACAGTAAATACCGTTCCTCTACCAATGAAACAAAGTAGAATATAATTTATGTAAAATCAAATTCTGTACTAATTTATCATTACAAAAATTTGAATAACATTCCTGGGATGGAAAGTTATTTGCTACGGACAATTTATAAACGAGGACATTATTTCCGAGAGCAGTCGACCTCGTTAATTAAATATGTATTCAAAATGAAGAAACAAAACGTACAAAACCATCCTTGTTTATGTGACGTAGACAAGTTTTTCCCAACTCAGTTTTGGTTGGCTTTCCAGTCTAACTACGATGTGGCTGAACTTCGATATTTTCCATGGGAGGACTTCAATCTGACCTCCACAACCCACGGGCGATATCGAAGTTCTGTAAAACTACAGTAAACCAGTAGTAGAGCCCTAGATTAGACATTTTTGTTTATAACCTTTGCACATAAAGAAGCACTTCGGATTTTTTTGTTGTAAATTCATGTTTTCTCAACGCTATCTTAACTCACATGAACTACCTATGAGAAGTAGATCACTTATCACTTAATAACTATATATGGTGCAGTGACCTGGATGTCGACCACAAAGAACGGATTTAGATAGCACAAGACGGATTATTATGTTGTAAATGTTATGTAAATATTATTATGTTGTGTAAACCAATTCCAATATTAATTAGCCATGGGTACCACAAACGACCCCATCACTAAGATTGATAATTTATTGCCGGATAGTAATAAATGATTTATGTAAACAATAGCTGTAAGGAACACCTTTACAAATATTATAATCTTATATGTTTATCTGTGCAAAGAAGCATATCCGAACTTCTTAAAACAGTAGAATATAGTTAATCTATACAATTAATAAATCTGTGGTTATAGAACATTAGACCTGGCATGCATATGTGTGGTATGGTATTGTCCGCAAGGGTTAAGCGGAGCTTTGCATTTGTGAAATTAACACGGACTTCTGGGGAAATAATAATCCCAATCAAAAAAGCTCACAAAAATAAAAATTGACCAAGCGAACAAAGCGAGCGAAACGTTTACATTTCGAAACCACACAGAACAATTTTGCCTTCATATGTCTGTCTGTTTGTAAATGTGCTTCGGGGCAGTGGCCACATTATATTATCGGATCCCCACGAAACTAGGCACAAGTGTCCCTTGATTAAGTGTCACATAGGGAGTGAGACTATTGCGGGTACTTTGATTACTCCTACCAGAGGATATTCCACCCTTCAGCCGGTGCACCGCGTGCTGGTCTATAAGGGTGACTAGGGCGGTGTAGTAGTATTCTTTGAACTATTATTTAACTCATAATCGAACTATTATTCAATATTGGTTCGAACATTAGACGTACCAATACATTGTTGGTTATCATAAATCCTTGTGTGTAATATGTGCAGTAAAGTATACAAAGGACCATAGACAATGAAACTTTTATATTTACTGTACATTTTTCTATATAAATATACGCTGTTCAATCAGCAATACTATATACTCGTATACCTAACAGTAAAGCCATGAGTGTAATATGTGCAGCAAAGCACACAAAGGGAAATAGACGATGAACCTTTTATGTGCACTGTACATATTTCCATAGAAATATACACTGTCCAATCAGCAATACCATATACTCGTATACGTACATTGATTCAGTTTTTAATTAAAACGACAGTTACAGTTCTATTATCTACTCTCATGTCAAAATATTCGAATTTTGATTTCATAAGTTAGTATAAAAATATTACACAGTTATTTTATGATACGGATTTTTTATAAGATTTTCTGCAAATCTGCTGTCTCCTAAAGTAATTTTATAAACACAGTTGGATACAATTCTACTTCCAATAACAGGCTAATAGGTCTCTCGAACATACCGCGTTGTCAAAACGCCTAAAGGTATGAAATTAGATAAAGTAGTGTATGAAACTGCACATAACACTCGGAGGATACTTTTTGTTTAAATTGTTTATGGTTTCGATTATTGGCACTTGGTGGAACTTTTATACATGATAAACAAAGACTTGTAAACTGTTCCACTAATTTAATATCCAGGATTTAACCTCACTGGTGTCAGGCGGTTTCGCTTTATAGCATTATCAAAGGTTTTCATTCCACTCAATATATTTAGAAGGTATTTTACTACACTGTTTAACATATCTATCTTAAGCCATTGATGATCTAAATTCTTTACACACATGTGGGTACATACAAATAAAATTAAGGAGGCAGTGTAAGGTATTTAAAAAAAATCAAAATCAAAATATCTTTATTCATGTAGGTCACAAAGTAACACTTATGAACGTCAGAAAAAGAAAATGCTTCTACATTTACATTTACCGCCAGCTTCGCAAGGCAATAGGTAGAGCCTGTGAGGAAAGAACCTGGCAAGAAAAACTCACGGCCATTCTTTTTATTCGCCAGTAAATACAATAGCATAAAAAGAGGCAAGGGCATAAAAAGAGGGCAAGGGCATTTATACTATTATACTTAGTAATATGCAACCACTGTGGGGTAACAGTATAGCATGATCTCAAACATGAAAAAAATCGAATTTGTACCTAGACTCTAATAAGATAAATAAAGATTCTATACAAGAAAAAAGCCCAAGCATTTCAATTAATTCTCTCTAAACCCTTCAAAACTGCTAAAATGACTATCGCATTTTTGTAAATCTTTTGCACTTAATGAGTTTTGTAACGAGATGTCCAAGACTCATTGAGGGAATGATGAGATGTAATGTAATAAGCAAACACCGCAAGGCGAAATGGCTCTACTAACATTGCAGCTAAAAGAAAAACTCGTTTTAAAAGAAAACAAACCGAAGAAACATATTTAGTGCGATCCAATTTGATAACACATTTTAATATTTCGATTAGATTAGATTAGAATAAAATTTTATTGTACACCAATTACAAATCACAAGATACAACAAAAACAGGATGTACAAAGGGCGGCCTTATCGCTAAAAGCAATATCTTACAGGCAACCTTAGGATGGACAGGTATTTTAAAGAGATAAGCGTTAAGGTGGATAAAACATTTGTGCCAAATGTAAATTAATAAATAAGTACAAACTAAAAAAATTGAAAATAAAATGCTGATCTTAATGAATAAATAAATATAAAACTAAATATAACATATTATATTACTATACATACATTACTATACATATATTAGTCTGTAACAAAATATAATTACTATTATAAATGAGAATGTACGAATAACGGGCTTACCCCTAAAATAAATTTCTCACAAGCAAAAGTGGATACTGGGCTTTATAGTGAGTAATTCATGTTCGACTGCAGATATTATATTTAATGGTATGTAGCATCTGTCCTTGCTTTTAGAATTTTGGTATTTTCACTTTTACTTACTATAAGTGGAAGTATAGTGATCGTGTAAAAATCGATTATGAGACTTTTTCATGATCCCTGAGCTCCCCTGAATCGGAAACAATGATTTCTGGAAAATTTATGTACGTGTGTATGTACGGAAATCTAACACCTAAACCATTTGATTAATTTAGTTAAAATTTAGCACGAACGTGTATTTTAATAGTGGGACAGCTCACGAGAAAGCTTAAACTGAATTAAGCAATGAAGAACCCACGAAAAAACTGGATTTTAATTTTTTTCTCTCTTTTCTCAAAAGCTTTAAATTTTCATTAATTGTAGTACTAAGGATTTCCTATCATCGAACATAAGTGTTATAGAGACATTGCTAAATGCTTAATCGATGCTTCTCAGAACCAGAAGGCTGGCTATTTTCTGGCCCAAAGATTAAGTATCGCCATCCAACGTGGCAACACAGCCAGCATTCTGGGAACCTTCCCAGTCGGCAATGACGCGGAGGATAAAAAGTAGCAACAATATTGTAATTTTGAAAAAAAAAATGATCCCGTTGCTTTGCGATGAAATATTGATGAAAGGCAACAAAATCTTACGTGCCAGCGCTTCTTTGTTTTGTTTTTGTATTTCATTCTTATTGTATTTCTTAACATCAATTGTAATTCTTATCTATTCTATACTTATAATAAATCTGTAGAAGTGAAAATTCTGTACATTGAAAATATCAAAAAATAAATGGCAGGGGGTGTTACTAGACCGACAACAAACCCCAAAAATTTGATTAAAAATATTTTTGTCTGTCTGTCTGTTTGTTCAGGCATCACGCAAAAACTACCGGTTCGATTACCATGAAACTTGGTATAATTATTCTTTAATATCCTGGGCACCACGCTGGGTACTTTTTATCCCGGAAAAGTATATTTTGCGGTTTGATCCCTAGACCCGATTTCTGTACCAACCGAAAATAATAAGTTTGTCGTAGGTTACGTCACCCGCAGTGGAGTTCACTAAGGGGCGCTGCACACGGCTAACATACTATAATATTTTATCTTAAGATACAATATCGCTCAACAGCTATACTTAATAAATCAGTAACTGGTGATCAAGAAAGCTATAACACGCAGGCGGAGCTGCGGGCAACAGCTAGTAGTTAATAAATGTCTAATAAGCGTCACACTCTTTAAAATCATCAATAATATTACTGAAAAGTATGGTGTCTAGTCTACCCCTTCGGGGATATAAGATAAAGGCATACGATGTATGTACTTTAGCTTTTGTTTAGTTTCAAACAATAACTTTGGCACATTAGTCGGTGAAGTATAACTATAAACATAGTTTACTTACTGAAGTCCATCCAAATTGAATTTCGTAACCAGTGCTACGAAACACTACGAAAGCGTACAGTGATACTAAAATTTCCTAAAATATTCTAAGGCCGGGTTAAATTCTTTACATATACTGGTATAACCAAACGTATACAGTTAATACTATCAGGCGTTACTTTTCGGAAGTCTATAGTTAAATTAAATAAATCTAACTACTTTGCAATATTCCGCCACATGCAAATTACCTAACTCTCGTATTTTTCATGCACAGAACCGCCCTCCAAACCCACTTAAAATTAGGCCGAAAGAATAGAGAAATAATTTTGAAAATAGAATAAATATGAGAATTGTGTTTTCGTGCAAAAAACTAGGAGCTGCGGTCGCTGCTGTGGTACTGCGCTGCAGCATGCAATTGAGCGAAGCGACTATTTCTATTAATGCATTTATCAATCTATAAGGAGCAGGTTTTATTCGAGACCGAATTTTGATTTAGGACCCACAAAAAAGTTATTAACATATTTTTGGTCAAAAAAGTTATTGACATATTTTTGGTCAATAACTTTTTTTGAGGGTCCTAAATCAAAAATTCGGCCTCGAACAAAACCTGCTCCTGAGAATGCTTGATTTTTGAGTGAAAAAATCATGAAAATCGGTTGTTGACATATTTTTGGTCAATAACTTTTTTTGAGGGTCCTAAATCAAAATTCGGTCTCGAACAAAACCTGCTCCTGAGAATACTTGATTTTTAAGTGAAAAAATCATGAAAATCGGTTGGGTAGTTGCCGAGAAACAATTTCACATCGAGTTGCATTGGAGTCACCTGATAAGGAGCTCCGCTCCCTACGCTTGCTTCGCTCAATAATAAAAAACCTCGACACGTGTTTCGCCCCCAACTAGGGGCATCATCAGGGGATGTCGATGGCTCGGCGCATTCGGGCGCCGTGCGCGGTTTTTTATTATTTTTTGCACGATAACACAACTCTCATATTTATTCTATTTTCAAAATTATTTCTCTATTCTTTCGGCCTAATTTTAAGTGGGTTTGGAGGGCGGTTCTGTGCATAAATAAATACGAGAGTTGGGTAATTTGTAAATGGCGGAATATTGCAAAGTAGTTAGATTTATTTAATTCAAACGTATACAGTTACCAATACATAGTGTGAGTGGTTCACAAACCTCCTGTGAGCAATACGCGTACTAATTAAGTAAACTAATTTTAGATTTATCGTTTATACGTAGGTCACACTATAAGTTTTGTGTAACTTAAAAAAAACAACATGCTAAAACCAAAATATTATGTTTATTGCTTTTCAAAATACTCTCCTTTACATTTTAAACATTTTTTCATGTGATCGAACCATTTTTTAAAACAGGAGGACCACAGATCTGAAGGCATGTTTTCTACGTGCTGATTGAACGCTATCACTTCCTCTTCGGAGTTGGTAAAAGTGAAACCTCTCATCAAATCTTTGATTTTGGGGAAAATACAGAAATCACAGGGTGCTAGGTCGGGGCTATGCGCAGGATGAGTGACGAGTTGTACTTTGTCGGAAGCTAAAAATGACTTTGTTTTGTAGGGTTCACTATCCATTTGCATAAAAAAAAATAACCATAAAATATTTTGGCATATGGTAATTTAGACTAGGTAATGATATTTATGCATTTTTTTTTATCCATAACAAATTTAGCATATTTGTCTTAATCATAAATAAAATTAGCATAATCATATTTAAGCATAAAATTGGCAAGCATAGCTTTATAAAGGCATAAACGTATCAAACAATAATGAATATAGTCATAATCATCTTACGCAGAATAAGTAACTATGTAAAATAATTAAAAGGCGGCTTAGGTGTGGCCCAAGGGCCACCCCCGCCGCACCTAAACCTACTTTGACACTATATAATATAGGAAATACTGGTTAAAGTAACTTTTTTATTTTCCATTCATTTCATTAATTTATACCTATTCAATTTTATTAATATATACTATTAGGCGACTGTACACTATGCCTAAAAACATTGTGCAAATTATAACTATGCATAAATATATTAGACCTAAATATAATTATTCCACAGTACATATGCTGCTAAAATTCAATTATGACCAAGTATAATTATGCCAAAAAAAGTATGCGAAATTCATTGTGCCAAAACATTTTAGGATTACATATATTATGTTAACGAAAGGTATACCGTTTTGTAGGCCGTGTGTGAAAAAGCGTTGTCATGATGTAGGAGAACGCGGCTTTTGGGTCATCTTTCGCGAACTTTTTCTAATACCCTTCGTAAACAAATGGTAGAATACCACTCGGCATTAACACTCTTTTGATCTTCAAGTGGAATTGTACAGATGGGACCCGTAGCTAAGAAAAAAAACGCGATCATTTTGCCAACGTTTCTCGCCTGCCTCACTTTTGTTGGCTTGTTCGCAGCATTTTCAAACACCCATTCACAAGATTGCTGTTTTTTTTCGGGTTCAAAACAATACATCCACGTTTCGTCTACTGTAACAATGTCATAAAGAGCATTAGAATGTCCGTGGTCGTACTTCAGTAGCATCTGTGAGCACCATTCCACGCGAGCCCGCTTCTGCTCCGCTGTCAATTCATGAGGGATCCAACAACAACAAAGTTTCCGAACTTTCAATTCTTCGTGTAAAATTTTCTGGATTTGACTCATACCAATCCCCAATAGTCCTCAAATTGTTTCATAGGTAATCCGCGGGTTTTCTTCAATTAACCGCTTAACAGTAGCCACATTATTTTCGTTGACGGCAGTTGAAGGCCGCCCTTTACGAAATTCATCATGTAAAGAAACTCGACCTCTCTCATATTCAGCAAACCATCGCCGCACGGTGCTCAAACAAGGTGCTGCTCTCCCAAAAGTATTTTGAAGATGAGCGGCACAGTCTTGCGGAGAGAGAGAACTTTTAAAATCATAAAAAAACATTGTTTTAAAATATTTTCGAGTTAATTCCATTTTCGTTGCATACGTAGAACTTTGATGTGTGATAAAAAACAATTGACAAATGATTTCCCGCCAATTGCTTTTTTTAATTACTAAGAAGGTTGCAACGTTTAAAAAAATATAACATTCGAAATTCAAATAGTTCCGATTAGCTAGAAGTGCAAAACTTTTAGTGTGCCCCATGTATTATTACTTGTTACAGTACTCAGATATTAAATCAGATTTGAATAGAATTTTAAAACTTCAATAGTAATTTTATATACCTACCTAATTATATTTTCTCAAAAAGTTTATCTTAACAAACTTAGGCATCACGGTCTTCCATGCAGCAGAAGACCTTGATGTCTAAGTTTGTATATCGCAGGTTGTATTTCTCGACACTTTCACGACATAATCTGCCGGGCTCTATCAATATCCGAGTAGTAAGTGAACCGAATGGGCTGACACATTGGAAGAGACCTCACGGAATATCTTTGTTGCCATTGAAGATGGGAAGGTCTTTAGTGTGGGACGCAACGTGCGTTGACACTTTAGCACGCCTTCTCACCTTTAAAGGAAAGTCTTAAACGGCGCAAATACTCCAATTTAGCAGGAGACTACATATATTAGCCGTTTGGGGTAGAGACGCTGGGACTTTCGGGTCCGAGCGCTCACGGCCTTTTAAAAATACCAGAAGGCTGGTTACGTTTTAGAACATTGCCATACAACGTGGCTATGCTGCCAGCCTTCTGTGAACATTGTCAGTCTGCAATGAGGCGGAGGAGTTTTTTGAGACCTCTATATAGATGAAACTGACTCCCAATGGTTGACAATTTTATATTACAAAACGATTATAAATACGAATGGTTGTGAGAACTTGTATATCTAGATAGATGATTGTAGGCTTGTCCGGTTTGCGATCCGTGGTGTGACGTATGGAATGGACCGGTTCGGAAGCCGGCTATCTCCGCCCCGAGTTGAGACCAGTATTTGTTGCCTCAACATAGTATTAATGTGATATGTGCTATGTGCGCATAAAGTTACTACATTTTATGCAAAAATTACAGGTTAGACCCCTAATTAGCACGGTTAGAACAGTAACTTCGCAAATCAAGGAACACTTATGCCAAGTTTCGTGAAAATTGGATAAAAATGTGGCAGCTGGCCCGCAACACAATATGTATGTGTACAGACACAGACAAAAGCAAAATTGTCCAGTACAGCCTCGAAATGTAGACGCTTTGCTTGCTCGATCTTTTAACAGAAAAAAAAGTTGTACTGGGGGACGTTGGTAGAGCCCCTTAGCTAACAGTACCACACATTTTTAGGAATAAAATTTAGTTCTTTGGGTTTTAGTCTGGACAGATAAGTCAAAATCAAAATGTAATTCAATATAGGTTCATTTTTTAAAATTCCGTGGCCCAAGGCCGCGGTCGCTCCCACGTCCGTTGCCGGGCGTCTCTGGTACGCAGGCAATCTGGTACGCACGCTCAATATTGGTCTAAATAATACGTAATATCTATATTACCATGGTTGGTAACAGTAAATCCATGAATGTAATATATAAAAGACAATGCAGCAAAGTAAACAAAGAGAAAGAGACGATGAACAGTTATTATATCATTTTATTTTCACATAAGAAAGATAAGTACGAAAACCGTTACAGGTTACGCATAAGGTTATTATATTTTTTGTAAAAGCAAGCAAAATTTTACACTGGTACAGATTTTAATGCAGGGCTATGAATACGGCCCATTAGAGCTTATGGCGGGCGTTACACTTGGCAAGCAAAACGATCACCAATAAACCGAGCGATCTCAGACGCTAACACCTCTTTATTGCGGTTGTTAAATGCATTATCCTCCGTTAATGCTATGTCCTTATATTATTATCTGAATTACATTAGTTATTTACATTTTATTATTATTCATTTATGCAGTAAAAGGATCTAAATATATATCTAATATAAATCTGAAAAAATATTAACTTTTAAACTATAGCGTTTCATATTCTGCTTTAATATTCTACGGCAATTAACATGAATCATATGCACAGGCCATCACTCAAACAGTCAGCATGTCAGCAACAGACCACGGCTGGTGTAACCTGGTCGAAACGTCAGGCACAAAAAGTATGTCTGTGCACGAATCATACCGATCGAATATTAATATTCCGGTAGAATATTTTAATAAACTGATAAAATGCAATTTAGGAACCTCGTTGTGGGTAGTAGGTCTGGGTGTGGATACGCTCTCGCTGGAGGCCATGTCACGAGGCATGGTCTCCAGCGGAAGGAAGTGGAACATGGTCGCGTCCTTAAATTAACATTACATAAATGTATTTAAACCGTATGTGTTTAAACCGTAATCATATTTTTACAAATTGTTTATTAAATCCATTACGTCCTTTTATTAAACCGCAGTTATTTACTACTATGAGAGGACTTTACAATGTATCTCATTCAAATATGGATTTACGAAAATTAATCAAAATGGCGCCTGGAAACGTACATTTAATTTCGAATTCGTAATTATCGACTTTAGTGGTACATTTATCTGAACATGAAACCTATTTTACAGCACAGCAAGTTACTTATTTATTCGGTATACGGGATTGGCTGATTTAAAACTTTTACGATTATTATGGGGCATTGTTTATTTTATTAATTTATTTTATTTAAACTTTTTGCACAAACACGTTCAATGGCGGACTTAATGCCTTTAGGCATTTTGTACCAGTCAACCTTGAGGTGATACAGAAATAATGCTCAGGTAGGTGCTCATTCTTATTAGGAGAGTGAGATGGTACAAATAAATACCACACTAAATACACATATAGGTATATAAATTACATATAATAAATACTTAATAAATAAATACATACTATAAGTAATAAAATATAAAATCTATTTGTATAAACTACAAAGTATAAGTAAGTCGGTTTGCCTGTGCGTTGATGTAAATCTGGTAGACTTTTTTCTTGAAAGTAGAACGGGTATTGCATAACCTGACCTCGGGAGGAAGTACATTCCAAAGGAGAATGGCTTGGACAAAAAATTGTTTATGATTTACTGTTTTGTATTTATTTATGAATTTTGTGCTAAATATTGAATGAACGAATTTTGCTTGAATTGCACGATTCTATTAAGTCGTATGGAATATCGGAATATCAGACCTGGTTGCTGAAATTTTGGTTTGAATAAAGAGAGTTTTTTTTTTTATAGGGTCCGGTAAACTTGGCCCTATGACGTGGGACCAACAAAATTACTGGAAAAGGGTGGATGTGTAATGCCTCTGCCTACATTGTCAGGGATAAAGGCGTTTAATGTATGCAAGTGTACAACATTTTCCTGGAACTAATCTTTTTATAATCCCCAACAAAGTCTCACGCGTTCATCCATGTGTAGAAATTTAGATAACACACAAATCCTGTTCAAAAATAATAACACAATTTTCATTGTTCCCGTTTATAATGTGTAAAAAGTTATAAAACAATGGACAACGGCTCTACAATTTTAGGCAATTTTTATTAATATGCCGAGTAAGTGAAAAGTACCGTACATTATTAAAATACATACTTCCCTGTTATGAAAGCCAGCAGGTGCCTGAAAGTGTTGTGCTAAAAGAAATTCTAAGAATTTTTCACTTTATATAAGGACCTCTTAATTTGACAATCACGCCAACCAATTAGAAAGGTACCTGTAGTGATTATTAAGGAATTTATATCGAAATTAACGAATACTATCGTAATATGATTTTATTTTTCAGTGTTATAAACGTTGCAACCTTTAGCAAGTTGTCATTTCCACAATCAAAATGGCTTATATGTATTTCATGAAAACTGTTTATCACCCGAGTTATCAGCTAGGACTTATTCGAAACAGTCAAGCCATATTGCAAATTTTTTGAAAACTACGGTCTGAATATTGTTTCATCTTACTAAGCTACAATAGTATGCACACACACACACACACATATCAGGCCTATATCCCCGAGGGGGTAGGCAGAGGTGCATTACACACCCACAACTTGCCAGTATTTCTAGTCCCACGTAATAGGGGGCAAGCCTATTGCCGTCACCGGACATTCATTATCATGGATTATGTCCAAAAAGACCGAATAAATTTAAAAATAATAGTTTAAAAAACTTAAATCACGCTTTTATAGAGAATCCAACTAAAAAGTAGAAAATAAATTTTAATAAGTTTAAATTTATTTTCTACTTTTTAGTTGGATTCTCTATAAAAGCGTGTTTTTTTAGTTTTTTTAAACTATACTTTATTTTTCATTTTATAGTTTTTATTTTCATTTTTTTTTTCAATCGAATTATTACATTGTCATCGGTCTTTGACAGGTGTGCAAAGTTTGAATTAAATCTGATCGTTCAAAGTAGGGCAAAATCGAACCCAAAAGAGTCGGTTACAAACATACAAGTGAAGCTATAAAAAGCGTAGTAATAAAAGTAGCAGCAATATTGTAATTTTGAAAAAAAAATTGAAACTCGATATGTTGATGAAAGGCAACAAAATCTTACTTGCCAGCCGCTATGGCACAGCCAATTAGAGTCCTGGGCGTCTCGGACAATAGTATGGAGTTCTTATAATAGAACTGGAGGTAAATGTGTACAGTAAATGGATGCCTGAAACTGGTTTTCACTCTCCGCATCTTACATCTCTAGGGAAGTAAGATTGTTTATTTCTGCCCTGTGGATGTTTGTATGTGGATAGTATTTATAATCTATAAGTAAATACTACTCTGTCAAGAAAGTACCGGGAAAAGATCAATAATACACAAAATTTTTGTTATTCATCCAAATTTATTGTATTACCTTCAAAGTATGCTCCTTCAGAAACGATACACTTACGCCCACGAACAATCCAATCATCAAAACTTTTTTTGAACGCTGTTTCCGGAATAGAGTTCAGTTCTCGCCGCGAATGCTCCTTTATGTCTTCTACCGATTGAAAACGGGTGCCACGAAGTGGTAATTTGAGTTTAGGAAAAGAAAGAAGTCAGCTGGAGCATATCTGGTGAATATGGTGGTTGCTCGATGGTGTTTGTTGAGTGTTTGGACAAAAATTCCTTCACAATAATGGCCTTGTGCGAAGGCCCATTATCGTGGTGCAAATCAAGCCTTTTTCGTCGAATTTGCTCTCTTAAACGCCGCATAATGCTCAAATAATATTCTTTATTTACCGTTTGACCTTCCGGCAAGAATTCCGAATGCACAACACCGCGATAGTCAAAGAAAAAAGTCAACATGACTTTGACGTTAGATCGACTCTGGCGTAGTTTTTTCGGTAGAAATTAATTTATGCGACACGAAGTTTGCCGGGACAGATAGTTGAAGATAAAGCGATAGAGCACCTCTTGAGGCGGATGTGAAATCACTGTGTAATAAATACCCAAATTATATTAGTTTCACACTGAAAATAAAACAACGCTCTGCCTCTAATTGGATATGAAACAAACACAAAGATATCTGCCAGGCCATGTAAAGGGTTCGAGATTTTGGTCTTAAATATATGATACTTGCCCTTAATGTTTAAAGTGCTCGTGAGCGCAGAACTCAAAATGATGGTCATTAAATGTAATGGCACTTCACATTGAAACACCTTTTGTTCTTTTGCAACGTTGTTGATAATGCTCGCGTTGTGGTGCAAATTATCCCCATTTTAAACGAGGCTTAAAGGGGAGACGCTTAATCTTAATAGGTTTGCTACTTTTTAATCTTAATACCTACCCTGTCTCATCAAATTCTGCTAGCATTAAAATTCATCAACGGACTATGACAGTAACAGTAGTTTAGTACAGCAGGCAGACGAATATTTTATGTAAGAAACGTCATAATGGGCAAGCCTATTGCTGTTAACTACGATTCTTTACGATTTACGATTATTTTCGATACTACGTTGATTTTTTCTTTTCCAGAATAGTTCGTTTATCGACAGGTGCACCACTGGCAGGTGTGATTTGGTTGGATCTCTGTAAGACCCCTATGCACAGTAACAAATATAATTTAAAGAGTTTTGTAAAAGTTAAGTGTAGTATCTCAATATTTTTCACGCGCCCGTTTTAAGACGCTGTAGAAAGAAGTTAACTAAAGAAATTCAGCTAAAGAAATTCAGCTTGGTAAACCAGGAGCAGCTTGCTGCCAGCGGTGAATATGACTTGCGCATATTCACCGATGGCAGCAGGATTCAGGGAGAGGTCGGAGCCGCTCTTTCCACCTGGAAGGGCGAGGCCGAAATTAAAACCCTCAAACTGAAGCTCGCTAATTACTGCACGGTTTACCAAGCTAAACTTCTAGCCTTACGCAGCGCCACACGGGAGGCGCTAAAATCACGGGCGACATCGTGCGGTATCTATAGCGACTCCATGGCGGCCCTTCAATCGGTACAGAACCTGGATTGCCTCCATCCACTTGCGGTGGAGACAAGGCATGATGTAAACACATTATTGCAACAGGAGAAAGCTGTGTCTTTCTTCTGGGTCAAAGCCCATGTTGGATTGGTAGGTAATGAGAGAGCGGATGTTCTGGCCAAAGCGGCCGCCATGAACCGAAAAAAGAAGCCAGATTACGACCTTTGTCCGGTCTCATTCGTCAAACGAAACATCCGAGGGACCTCGCTTGGCGAATGGAATCGGAGATATTTGACTGAAGACACTGCGGCCATTACAAAATTATTTTTACCGGATGCGATGGCGGCATATAGCACAATACGGATTATAAACATAGACAGGACGACTACACAAATTCTGACTGGACACGGGGGCTTCTCGGATCATCTCAAGCGCAAATGCAAGGAGAGCTCATCGTGCATTTGCGACCCATCAGTCGAAGAGACAGTCCCACATATATTGTTCGCATGTCTTCGCACAACATAAATTCAACCTCGAACAGGAGATTGACTGTGATGTCGGGGTCAACACCATAAGTGACCTTATGCACAAACGGAACATAGGTAAATTTTTCTTTAAACTTTCGCGTTTTGTACGCAATATAAACTTAAGACTAACGGGTCTTTTACCAGTCCACCCGTGACCACGGCTCTTGTAACAGGGCCGAAACGTCGGGTAATAAAGAGGTATGTATTTATCTCAATAATCGCGTAAAAGAGCCGTTAGTCTTAAGTTTATAATAGGTAAATTTCTCGAATACTGCCTGAAAGTCGCCAGCGCGGTAATTGACCGTAACAAAACTCGGTGCTATTACCGAGTTTTGTTACGGTCTGAGAATGAGAATAAGAATGTTTTCATAATATTATCGTAATATTCAATGATAAGCATAGTGCACACAAAACCACAGTTACTAGAGAAATAGAACAGTCACGATAAACACGCACAACAAAAACCGACACACAAATCACTTAGATAACACAACTATGACAAAAGACACAACTAATTAAAGGAGATAATTATGCCACTAGCAAAAGCTAGTAGTAAGGCAGGCAAAACCTGAAATAGAGGTTAAATGAAAGTACTAATAGACTAAAAACATAGAGATGAAACATGTAAAGAACAAAATACCCTACTGGAAGGGAAATGCAGAGTGCCCTAGATGCATAAAATGTTAGATAAACCAAAATTGTAAAAATGTAAAACTGAATAAATATTGCTAAAAAGTGTAAAACTGTATAAATATTTTGAAATGTAAAATGCATAAATATTGTTAAAAATATAAAACTGTACAATGTTGTGAAAATTGTACAATTTATTGTTAAAAGTGTAAAATTCAATTGTTAAAAGTGTAAAATTCAATTGTTAAAAGTGTAAAAGTGTATTGTAGAAATTAAGATATAAATTAATAATTGTAAGAAATGTAAAGTAGGTACCACAAAAATATTAAACTCATATGTTGCATTATTTACCCCAGCAATATAAAATAAAAATAAAGAAATAAAAATTAGTTAGAGAGAGTAGGGAACGAAAGTGGGAGTCCCAAAAAAGAATGAAAGAGATGAATAAAAGAAAGAAACAGTATGCAGAATAAAAGTGCGAGAGGAATACGAGAAGAACTGGCATGATAAAGAGAATTAGTATAGACTTATATAGTATTGTATAGAATTAGTATATATAGTATAGACTCCACTTAAGGGGGAGGTAGATCGCAAAAAAAATGCAAAATATCGAAATTCAGTATAGTACAATATATATCTTCTTATTTATATAACTTTCTATTTAATGTAATCCTTGCTACCTAACTACTTACGGTGTTTAATTACATCTCAGCACTGGCCTCAATAAGCCTCACTCTCAGTCCACTTAAATATTAATAGCCCCACTGCCTTCTAATCCAAGCAATTAACTAAGCCTAACTGCGTTTAGTTTATTAATTATTTAGTTTTTCATAAGGCAATGAAACTACTTCTGTTCTGGCAACAAAACTCACATACTTTTATCACTTCTTAAACAAAATACGTTATCTACTATTTTAAGCTATGATTTGTATATATGTCAGAAAAAAGAGTTTATTTCATAGGTGTGGATTTCTAAATATAAACATAATATACATAGAAAACATCCAAACTCTGAAACAAATATTTGATTCGACCCGGGAATCGAACCCGAAACTCCGGAGTCGAAAGCCGATGCACTACCGACCACGCCACCGAAGCAGTCGAGGAATAGGAAAGAGAATGTATGTTATTAAAAGCTCTTTGCAAAAGTAGCTACCACTAACTTAGAGAGACAAAATAAAGATAGTAAGAACTATAAGAAATAATAAGGTAACATAGTTAACAAACAAGAATACAACCATGACGTATGTGAACACTCATTAAGAAATTGTTATAATGTCTGCAAGAAAACTTACCGTGCATAAAGTTCCTAACTACTTAAGTAAATTTCGAAGTTAGTATATGAACGACCGCCCAATAACTGTAACTTATTGTACTTGTTTACGTTTTGTTTACAAGTTTGTGCTTTTTCACACCATTTAATGTTATTATTACATTACACAACTTGCGGAAATTTAACTTATTTAACTTGCGGAATCCTCATAGACTTCACCCTTAGTAGTACGAGCTACCGGAGAAGTAGCCAGCTTGAAGACTTTGGGATTGAAAGTTAAATTATTGGGTATATTACTCGTACTATTCCTTTTGGTATGTAATTATGCGAAAACTAATTTATTCATATTTTGGACTTGATACTATAACTCATTGACTTCTTCGGAGTAGCCGGTTGAACAGATGATCTTATTCTCGGGTCGGGTCAAAAATTCTTGTTTCCAGCGTTTTACTTAGCTACACTATTGGCTAACCAGTGAAACCAATTTATAATGTATACCATTGTGCTATCTTTCCTGTAATTAACTCAGTATTTACGAGCGCAATCGTCCTCCGGAAAAGTGTCGCAGCTTCTGTTGGTACGGATAACGATACGGCGCACCATGGAAACTACATTATCCGGCGTGTTATTTAATACGCCAATAATTATGAGTCGGTAACAGGAAATGGCTTGCAATAAGAACACGACTTTGTGGCACAACTGTAAGGTATTTATCCCACGTTGCGCCGTGAATTGCGCTATATGAACCCTGGCTTCAATTTTGTTTTAGTTTTTTAATTATCCGTTTAGCGACGTGGAAGACTAGGACAACAAACTGAACCGTCAATAAAAACACCCTTAAGTA
The DNA here is from genome assembly GCA_963556515.1 of Nudaria mundana. Lineage (NCBI taxonomy): Eukaryota > Metazoa > Arthropoda > Insecta > Lepidoptera > Erebidae > Nudaria > Nudaria mundana. The sequence goes on along the minus strand of OY748289.1, from coordinate 10,612,017 downwards.
TTTCAAAGTCACGTCGTGTTGTTTATTCTTCAACCCCATTTTACGGTCACTTTTTACTAGCAAATCATAATAATGTATTAATATCATTATTTTGGTTCGGTATATTTAAGACTTAATAGAGTGTATACATAAAGCAACACGTCTACTGCGACGTTCAAGGGTGTTGCTTGAGTGTCTGACGCACTCTAATAATTTTCATAAATTTAAGAATGTTTTTGACACTAAAAATATTTTTTGTGTCGGCTTGCTATTCCTATGAAAGATTATATATATATATAACTAAAATACAACACAAACAAATTAGAACACGTCAAAATAACTTAAAAACAGCAGTTCTTTTGTCGACTTATAAGATATTTTTATCATATATTTTAGCCAATTTTTCATAATGTCTGCATCAAAAATAGCCTATGTTCATGGGCTGCCTGAAGGGGCTCGTGGTATAGTGGTAACCGACAATGTTAACACATTTCAAAGGTTAAGCAACATCTAGTCAGGCCGACCTTAGGATGGGTGACCATTTCTTAAGACACTGAGACCCGCGGTCGTCACACGAACATCTATGGCAGTCGTTAGGGGTAGTTGAAGCCCTAAAACAAAAATCTGACCGGTATAACTACAGAACTTCGATATCGCCCATGGGTTGTGGAGGTCAGATGGCAGTCGCTTCACAGAAAATATCGAAGTTCAGCCGAATCGCAGTTAGACTGGAAAGCCGACCCCAACCGAGAGAACTTGAAAAGGCTCAGTGAATGATGTGTTATTCTAATGAATGAACTATACATAACTGACGAGTTTCAGTAAAATCCGTTCAGTAGTTTTCATGTGAAAAAGTAACAAAGATCCAAACAAGCATACATTTATCCACACAAACTTTCCCCTTTATAATATTAGTAGGGTATTTATAAAGTTTACTGTGAGTGGTTGACGGCCTCTTTCGAGACGAATGGCAAACCCGCCCGTAGCCGGCACGCCGACGATCTTCGAGTACCATTGACTCGACTTAAGAGACCTTTTGAGTACAATATTTTATCTCTTCACTTTGCGTCGATTTAAGATTAAAGATAGCCTTTGAAGAAGTTAATTACTAAAGAGGTCGGTGTTTCGTTAAAATAATTATGTCTATTGAAAAATTTTTATTCAATATTTCATACTTTGGTCTTGGATTCCTTGAATTTGGGGATTTAGATCCCCAGGTCAAAAAAACATTTGTATCATATATGCAGATTCGTAAAGGAGCTTGGATGTTTACAAAAGAAAGTATATAAAATGTTCTCAACGTTTGCTTATGTACTTAATTTGGTACTAAATGCCATTTTGTGTAATTATCTTAACATTATTTTATTTGTTTATGAACTTCATTAAGTTTCAAATAAGAAATGCATTGTGCTCGTGACGATACGCACCTTTAATATCTTTAAATCTGAGAAATATTATGAATTAATTGAAACAGTTGTATACACGATTTATTTTGTGCCTTTGAACTTTAATTAATATCTATACATATAAAACAAAGTCGTGTTGGTTAAGAGATTAATGGCTAGAGAATGACTGGACCGGTTTCGCAAATTCTTCTTTTGTTGTGTTCGTTATTATCAGGAGAAGGATCAGGAGGACGACACAGCAACCGACTTCAAATTACCGTAACGGGACCAAATAATTGTCGGAATGGGACCACGTTGTAGTTTTCAACTAAAAATTGGTTTACCCAGTCCAAAGATATGAGGTAACAAACATAAAAAAAAAAAAAAAAAAAAACAACAATTGACAACCTCCTTCTTATTTTTGGAAGTCGGTTGAAAAGAATAAATAATTACAACTATCTATCTATATATAGAAATGGTGAATGTAATTTTTGTCCCCCCTTAACTCTTGAGAACTGCTTATGCTCCAATGATGGTTGACCCCTCTATGGATAGCCCTCAATCTGGAGGCAAGGAAAAAAATCGTAAAATTGACCTAGCCCTAAGGGGTCAAAAGTTATAGGCCAAAACCTGGCCAAAACCTATGACTTGGTGTGGCGCGAAGCACCGAGCAAGACACTACTAGTTTTGGATAGAAGTAGATAATAGGTAGATAAATGTTACGAGTATATTCAAGTGGACTTCTAGATTGGAAGTAAATACGCTTCGATATTCATTATGCAATAGCACGTTTTACATAAATATCGTTAAGCCCGTATAATTGAAATATTCCCAATGAAAAAAGGGAGTTTTATTTCAATATTCATGAATATGAAACCATTTTATTTCATAACACAATAAAAATACCTGTAATCTGGTTTATCTATAAAAAAACCGGCCAAGTACGAGTCGGACTTGCGTACAAAGGGTTCCGCACCAAAACGGTAAAAAATCACACACACACATATCACGCCTATATCCCCGAAAGGGTAGGAAGAAGTGCATTACACACCCACAATTTGTCAGTATTTTTAGTCCCACGTAATAGGAGGCAAGCCTATTGCCGTCACCGGGCACACATATAAAGGGTTATGTCCAAAATGGCCGAATGAATTTAATAAAACGTAGCAGCTATATTATAATTTTGAAAAAAAATTAAACCCATTGCCTTGCGATGAAATGTTGATTAAAGGCAACAAAATTTTACATGCCAACCGCTGTGTCACAACCAAATGAAGTTCTGGGCGTTTCGGACTATTAAATAATCGGTAAAAAATCTCGTTTGTTATATATTATGGGAGCCTCCTTAAATATTTAACATATTATTCTGTTTTTTTAGTATTTGTTGTTATAGAGGCAACAATACTTCATCTGTGAAAATTTCAACGTTCTAACTATCACGGTTCATGAGATACAGCCCAAGACAGACGGATGGACGGACGGACGGACAGTGAAGTCTCAGTAACAGGGTTCCCGTTTTACCCTTTGGGTTCGGAACCCTAAAATCTTCAGCAAAAATAATATGACAGATACCCTACTAGGTATATGACGATCTTAGTCAAAAGAATCTTTGTAGAAAGAGTATTCTATGAGAGACACTTAAAATTAATAACAACGATTGAATTTATGCTTGATCGCAAAAAGGTTACTGTTTTGATATGTCCGGTCTACTTTGCAAGTAACTTATAGTGTCAGATATAATTCGACGTAGGTTCGTCATGTCCTGTCAAATTCGAGAAAATCTGATGTGTAGATTAAAAACCGAATGATGTTTATTAATTACAACGGACGCCCGCGGCTTCACCAGCTTGACGAATTATAACACAAAAGCCTTCCTCGAGAGCTACTTTATCCATTGGTGAAAAATCTATTGCGTGGTTTTAAAGATCTAAGCATTCATTCGGACGGAAGCGACTTTGTTTTATAATATCTAGTAATAACAGTCACATAGACAAATTTTAACTATTAGTCATACTGGACTTAATCGTAATATTATCAAAGTACTTAGAATTAGTAAACCGGACCACAGTGTTGGTGCAACCTTAATCTATTGGGGAGCATATTATTATTACATTATGGTATTGTAACTCTGGTATTATCACGATTATGCCCCAGCAAAATTTGTAAATTAACTAAATAATATGTAAAGTAAAAGCTATCACTCACCTATCGTTGTTAACGCCAACGTACACCAATAATAACTTTGTAGATATGATTTCACTACATCCGCAATTTCATTGTCATGAAACACCCAATTTTTACTACCAAAACCATTGTTTTTATAAATTATATGGTACAAGCACCCATTCCAGTGGAATATCACAAGTAAATAATGAATTAAACTAGTCGATCTAAATAGGTTTGGATAGTTCGTGTGTCTCTCTGTTCGGTCCATGAACGCCCAAAATCGATATATTTTCACAAGACGGAACGAGCGAAGAATAGAGTTGAAGCCAATGGACAGGTAGAGGAAGTCCAGAGGCAGTAAACAAAGGCAGTCGATGTAGAACGTTGTGGAGTTCATGTAGTGTGCGCGGAGTTTGGCCGCATCCGTCTGAAGCACGCCGTCTTCTAAGTACCCCGTCCGAAAGTGAAACAATATGTCCGCCAAGTAAAGAAAATCCGAAAAGTAGTCTAAGCAAAACCATACTATTAACGTCTCGCCTGAAACAAAAGAAAACAAACGTTAGTTACAATTCTATTACAATAAGTAGGTACTGTTCGGGCGTCTCCGCTAGACATCGGTCGTCGTCGGGGACCGTTCGGCTCACCGCGGCGCTTGCACATACTTACCAGACCAAAATGTTCCTGCGATGCTCAGCTAGTAGTTAAAATGAAATTCAGTGCACTGTATAAACTGGTATATTATAATAATCTTGACCGCGTACAATATGGCTTTAATATTGAGTAGGTATATCAAACGAGCGTTTGCCATGCGTCGTGATCGAATGAGCCGAACGGTCTCCGACGACGGCCGATGTCTAGCGGAGATGGCCGAACAGGTACCATGAAATATGAACTATGCACTTGGGACCTACAGTCAAAATATGGGTGTAACTAACGTCTCTGCCTACCCCTTAGAGGATTAAAAGGTGATTTTAGTGCTGTGTACTGCATAAGATTATATAACAGTTAGAAAAAAAAACTAAATCAACTTACAAATAGATAAAGAAACAAAGAATGCAGTTAAAATTAAGGTGTTAAAACGTTGAAGTCACGAAGTAAGATACTAATAAAAACTTAGGAAATGAAATGTCGAATTCTACCTCTGGTAATATTACATTGTCTACGGCAAGAGACATTTAACTACGAAAAGCTATTAAAGTAATTTAATTCTGAACGTGGCAAGTTGGCGGAAGTATGCACGAGGCGCTAACTTAGTGCAGCCTCAGATCGTTCGCTAATCTCGGTCGCTATCTAAATAGAGACGTCTTTTGCATAAGCTCTCTACATTCAAAATTGGATTTTCACCCACTTAAGATTTTTTAAGTCAACCAACAATAAAAATTGTTACCTTTACTGATGTAATAAATATTGAAAGTAGGCTGTCTATGGAATACCTACCCCTGTAAAAGATTAACAAAATATTGGGTATTTTTTCATTCTTGTCTCTATCTGTCTGTCTGTAACAAGATACTAATCTCCGAAGATATTGAACTGGTTTTCGTGCAGTTTTCACAAATGGGCAACATAATAAAGATGCACTAAATTGACCTGATAGTGAAAGTTTTAAAGGAAAACTTCATTTTATTTTTTAGTGAATTTAAGTTAAAGCTTGTGTTAAAAAATTAATTTATTTTTATTTTGTTTTAAAGCTTAGACTCACCATTAATTTCTTGAAAGGCGAACCTATAGACTATAACCCATAGATTGTAAAGGAAGGCGAGGGAGACCACCATCGACCAATAATAACATAATCGTCCAGCAGGGTCGAACACGAACGACCAATTCGGCCCTGATCGTAACCTCCCGCTTGCATACGTCGACCGTCTACGTAGACCTAATCTGCTTCCACTGTCAACAATAAAAACACACTTTATTGTATAAAATTTATTTACAATAAGAATTACAATATACATCATTTTATACTAAAAATATTTACATTACAAAGTATCGTTTAAAAAAATCCTCCGCGTCTTTGCCGACTGGGAAGGTTCCCAGAATGCTGGCTGTGTTGCCACGTTGGATGGCGATACTTATTCTTCGGGCCAGAAAATAGTCAGTCTTCTGGTCCTAAGAAGCATCGATGAAGCGTTTAGCAATGTCTCTATTGTATTGAATAAATCATCATATCTCCCAAACTGGGCCTTTTATATAGCTGTAAAGTTTAAAAAAATAATATAATCTAATTTATATTTAAACTAGCTGATTACTGTTTATTAGTTTTCTCGTTTCCAATTTCCGTGGGAACTTATTACCGGGACAAAACTAGTTACTCAAGGATAATTTAGTTTACATTTTTGTGAAAGAATTAAAAATATTAGTTCAGTAGTCACAGAGCACAAACCTTGATGGTTTTTCCTCTTTCTTTCCTCTAGGGATTAATTATATTAGAACGGGGCGTGCCGTGAACATGGCTCTTTACATTTTGTGACAGTGTCAGGGACAGTTTAACATCAGGCACTGTGATGCGTGTCCCATCCGGGCCTGTATCGGGGACTGTCACTGACAGTCTATACAATTTCGGTCTGCATGCGTCCCGGACAACGTCTTCTTGTGTCAAACTAAAAGCTAGTACACTAGCTACAATTAGATAACTGATACCCAAAATATTTACATGCAAATCGTACAAATATTGACCTGGGGTTTTAACCTATGACTACTTGGTTAGCAGTCTCAGGCAGATGATACGTTCGACCCACTACGCAACCGAGGCAGTCGAGTTACGATTGGCCGCACCCATCGCTCACAGTTAGTACAGTCATATATGGGCGAGTCAGCGCCGGGACCTCGTAGTAGGTCTGGGCGTGAATACCCTCTTGCTGGAGACCATGCTTCAGGCCATGTTCTCTACCGGGAGTGGGTGGAACGCAGCCGTGTTCTGCTGCTAACAGGTCATGCTCGCGAAGGAGGCCGCCGAGAGGGAGAGGGGGCGTACCCATCCCGTGAATTCCAAAGTCAGCGGCGAGGGCGCCGCACATTTGAAACAAATTTAAGAAAACCTTCAAAATGAAATTAATTTTCACTTTAATAAAATTTTCTGGGTAAAAAGATAGTAGAAAGCTCCACTCGCGTTGTAGAGTTTTCTTTGAAAAGAAAAGTTCTAACTTTTTGTTCCTCACGTAGCATGTTAGCACCGACGTACCCGTGCGTCAAAACTTCAATCAGTACGAGTACCTTATGAACTTAACATGAATTACACAGATACACAATTGTGGAATATTTCATCAAAAATTCACGCACAAGTTGCACTCAACAAATGAGTTACATACGTAGTAGGTATACAAACCACAAACAATCTACAAAAATCTTCATCCCAATTTGACGTAAAGCTACTAGGTATAGGCACAGAATAGGGAATAGTATGTAAGTACTAGGTACTTACATACTATTCCCTATTCTGTGGTATAGGTACCACAGAGACTTCAGTATACTTACGGTGCATTTACACGGGCAATAGTCGATTCTGAAGTCAAGCAATTTTCGGCAACAAAAATCGATTTATGTTTTGTATTTTGAATTACTCAATGAAATTGCTCTATATTGCTCCACTTGCTCTTTATTAATTAATTCGTATTGCCCAGCAATTGCCGCTCTAAAACTGCCAATGTAAGCGCAACTTATTATTATTATTTCCAACGGGGACGCCGGTGACCGGACGGACGATCCACCCGCGATGTTTGCGGGCCATTTCGTCCATTTCCCCAGAATATCAGGTTTATATAAACTTGCTTGTTTATGGATTCAATACGCAAGCTATCAACATACAAGTCGTTTACACAAGACAACCCACTTCCATATGCTAAGCAGTAAGCTTACAGCGTACACACTTGTGCACACCTAGAGACATCGAGGATTGACTAAAGTACGGTTAGCAAGAAAGGTCGCTTACTGCGCAATACTTTTGTGAATACGGTACGAAAAGTATGATCTGGAGAGGCAAACAGAAGGTGAGAGGGCAATTATAGAAGATATAATTGAAGAGAGTTACGTTACATATATCACTGTAGCGGAAAGAGAGAGACAGAGAGATGTGCGAGGACACACTTCGTTCTGTCTTATAGTCAGTTACGTTTTGTATATTATATACATACTCGTATAATACCTTCACATTCGAATGGCATTTCCAATCAAATGTAGAGCATTAATAAATTAATAGTTGCTGGGATCTTACCAACTGACACATAACACATGTGGTTACCACAACCTTACCACATAACCTAGACAGGAAATTGTCATGATTAAAATAAATGGTGTTGGTTTCAGATACCTTCTGATTGTACATACTTAGTTCGAGTTTTAAGAGGCAATATCACGGTAAAGTTGAAGAGAATAAGAGGATCGTCTGACTGGTACACGAACTGGATAATTAAATTAGGTAAATAAATAAATAAATATTTTTGGACATTCTCACACAACGTCATCTAGCCCAAATTAAGCTAATAAAAGCTTGTGTTATGGGATCTAGACGACTGATAAACATACTTATATATTTCTAAATACATAAATATTATACATAGAAAATACCCAAACTCCGAAACAAACATTTGTAGATCACACAAATAATTTGAATCGACCCGGAATCGAACCTGGGACCTCAGGGGCGGCAGTCGCATACTCATACCACTGAGCCACCGAGGCAGTCAAATTTAGGTCCTTGTGTTCAACTAAATAACTGGATATTTTGACTATACTTTAGTAAAATTATATTACTCAATTCAAAAGGTAATTCATTTCATGTAGGATATTGAAACTAGCTTCTTTTACTAACTGTACTAGAAACCATGAGTTATATAGTCAGTGTCTTAGTTTACATTGAGATTGATATGAGTTAACACCAATTGACTGGTTTGCGTATCGTGTATGACATTTACTTAAGCCGTTAATTGAATATTGTGATTCCCACCACACCTTACGTTATTCAATTTGGGTACTGTACCCATATCTTTAGCTATATTAAATAGCACAACATGCTCTTATCAACTTTTCATTGTCAGGAATCGGTATTCAGATATTTCTTCTTATAACTTCAGCAGTCATAATTTATTTGTACACCATGAACGTACCACCGTTCACAAAAAAAATATTTTGGACTCAGTTTCGATAACAGACCCGACTGGAAGTATTACTTTGAAAACAAACACTTTTTTTTTAAATAAATATTGATGTAGTCTCTTGACATCAAATGAGTACTCGTGGTAGCTCACTGTCTTAAAAAATCTTCCAAGTGCTATTCAGAGGAGCTCGGCAATTGACATAGGTTGCAGCGGCCTCGGGCCGCAGAAATATTTTTTTTTTTATTTTATTTATTTAGAACAGCTTACAAGATATACACCAAGATATTACATTATCATCTTAAATTTAAGTGTCATGCATTTGGTGCTACCTCAATTACAAGCTGCCACGGCATGCAATGAGAAGCAGATTATAGATATAAATATATCATGTAAAACAGAAAATTTAAGTAGGTACAATAATTTGTGAGACATTAAAAAACTAAATTATATTAGGTAAGTATGTGAGTAACTAGTAATTGTGAGATTAAAAAAAGAAACAACATCAATATTAAGAATTTTATAAAAAAAATGTGTTTATTTTTCAAAATAATACTTCCAGTCGGTTCTGTTATCGAAACTGAGGCTAATTTTTTTTTGTAAACGCTGTTACTTTTACGGTGTATTAGTTCATTCGTATCGCTCGTTTATATCAATGTTTTTTATACCATGATGTTTTAGCTATTAAGTTATTGAAACAAACTGTTTACAGTTTTTAATAATATGTTCTTTAGACTTCTACAGTGCGTTAAGTTTCAGGGCGAAATTCGACATTTATCTACTAGACTTGGGGTCCATGACTGACAGACATATGTACCTCACGTTATAAAAGCTGGAAACTTTTCAGAGCATGTTCCCAACACAGATGAGTACGGTCAGTATAAAATGAGGTAAGTAAGGTACCATTTTATCCATCTTTGCTACCTGATATAAGTATCCAGAAGTACCCACAACCAACACTTCATACTTACGGAACATTCTCATCTGTGTTGGGAACATGCTCTGAGAAATTTCAAGCCATTATAACGTGAGGTATGTCTGTCAGTGAAAGGCTCTTTCTTGGTATATACTTATTTGTTATTCAATCACACAGCCCTTCAACAGATTTGCATGATAATATCACATAGGTGAATCTTTTCCTGTATCCACAATATATACTATTTATATCGTTCTATAAAACTCCATCAGTGCAACCATTGGGCGTTTTCACATTGCACGATATCGTCACGATAATTTACATTCTTACCTTAAATTACAGCTGCTACTTATATCGTGTGTCGTTATCGTAGAATCTGAAAACGCCCATTCGCACTGGAGTTTTTTAACACACGTTAAAGCCCCATGTCTTAACGTATGTTCGATGTTCCACAAAACCATAATGTTGGATAACGTAGCAACGCAGCAGCTTTCTGGGAGCAAGATCACGAGTATTCATTGATTTACATATTTTAATCTAAGCAAATATCTGAAAGTACCTACCTAACCTAATTTTCTGTATGTATCAATAATTTTTACGCCAGGACTATTAGGAGCCACTGGAAATACGTTCTGCTTGTAACCAGAGACGCCCGGCAACGGACGTTAAAGCGGCCGCGGCCTTGGTCGCGGAACTAAAAAAAAAAAAAAAAAAAAAAGGACTATTAGGATACCTACTATCCCACGGAATATCCTTATAAAAGCTAACACACTAAGCATATCGTGGTGGTCGGGTGTTACCCCGCATCTTTGGGGTCGGGTTTTATACCGCGTCGGTGAGTGAAGGCGCAGCCCTTCTAGCCTGCTTCTGTAAGGACGGTGGGTTGCTAATCCATCGTCCTCAGGCCCCGATCATGGAGGTCGATGGTCCTGGGCGTAGTCACGTCTGCGGCGCTCATATCATACCTACTTCCAACCCATTGAAAGTGAAAATGTGAAATATTGGTTTTCGAAATAAAATCTTGCCATGTTTAATTTGAATCCTTTTACCTGCAAATCGAATGATATTTGTGTCCAAAATGTCAATATATTTGATAAAAGCGACGAAGTTGATATGGCTGCGGGATTTTGTTGCCTTTTTTGGGCCAACAGAGTAAAACGTTTCATCATTTTCGCATTATGTGATATGATTGTAAGTTACCGATATGCCATAGCTATCAAATAGCTTATTGAGTTATGTATTGGTTACTTAACCCTTTTATAGGGACTCAAAGTCTTCTAACTTTTTTTTATTGGATAGTACCGAACCCGAATCAAAAAATACCATATCTGACAAATACGATACCAATGTACAAACAAACAATGTTTAGTCGGCAATTTAGAACATTTCTCGCAGATGTTAGTGAACTAATATACCTATTGAGTATCGCGCGGTTCTAAAACTTTTGAACAACGTTTAACATTGTCTAGTATTCCCAAAAGTTTCGCTGTTGTCCAGCTGAGGTTAACTCGAGTTTAGTGAAGAAGAACCACAAAGATTAATACATAAAACACTTTTGTAAATAGGCTATCTGTTAGAGGGATTTAGGATAAAATTTAGGTACGATTTCAGTCTGTTTTGAAAACTGCCCGATAATTCGCTTTGTGATAGTGCGCTGTAACAATAAATACCTAATACGTAACCTTTTATAAGTTCTGTACAGATAGCTAGACGACTTTTTTAAGTCCACACAAGCTCTCTTACGTCCATTGCCGGGCGTCTCTGGTATACACCAGAAGGTATTTTCAGTGGCGCCCGGTGGAGCTAGACGACACTGTGTGTACAGTGTCATCTAGCTCTTTTATTAAATATTAGAGACATTTTCCTGAACCTTTTCTAGTTGTTGGTGTTTAGTATTCGGATTACTGAACGGTTTTTCTAATGTATACAATGAAATGACCGGTGACGGCAATAGGCTTGCGCACTATATCAACAAGGTAAATTACGGAGGGTAATTCACCTCTGCCTACCGCTAGGGACATAGGCATAATTAGGTAGGTATATAATTTCATATGTTACTAGCTATCCCCGTGAACTTCGTAACGCATTTTTTTTTTCATTAAAACTGTCGTGACTAACCCTGTGACACGAGAATTTTATATATAAGATGTTTTATTCCGATAATTTGTTTTCGCATGAAACATGGACAGAAAAACTAAAACTGACGTCACACCGGTACTCTCCGCCCTTCTACCCTAATGTTTAAGTAATTGTTCAGTATTATTGGATTTGCGATCTGAAAAGGTTTACTGCAAACTGTAATTTATACTCTTTGTAAACCGTTGGGTAATATTATACTGTCTGCGGCCAGACGGCGTCATTATATTGAAACTGGATATTGCTACAAGTCAGCAGAACAAAAACAACAAAAGCTTACCTACTTTCAAAGAATAAAAAAGTGAATGAAAGAACCTAAATCTATACTAGGTATGCATTGCATGCTACTAATTGCAAATGTTGAGCGGAGGAAATTTTCTTAATTATTTTTTATGCTCTATTTTCATGATTTCAGAGATATGCACTCCCGGGTATGATGTCGACCAGCATGCCAAATTTGGTAAAAATTTGTCGAGCCGTTTCGGAGGAGTTGACACACAAACGATTTACACTTGTCGTATAAGATAGAGCTTCGCTTCGCTCCGCTCAATTAATATTATAAAGAGGAAAGATATGATTGTTTGAGTCTGCATTGAATACGCTCTGTTAACTACTGCACCGATTTTGAAGTAATATGTAGGTACGAGTACATTACTAGGCCACTTTTATGGGGCGGGGCCCCAAGTGATTAGTGACTACGTCCTCGCCGTCCGCCCTGGACCCCAACTTGACCACGGTAACGCAGTGGCAAGTTGGGTGACCGAACGTCCTAGTCTGTACTTGCGATTGGCCAAATTCTTTGAGATTTTTGTGTTCCTGCTATGGATAACCCCAAAGAGACCTCCGGTCCCGACACTGCCCTTTCCCGGGCAGTGTCAACCGACGTCATAATGCACGAAATATTGATTCCGATGCCTATCGATTTGGGGGCTCGCGCCGCGCTGCCTAGTCGCAGCGCGATGTCGACGCCACAAGGAACTGATGCTGCTGGGACTGACGATGGGTCAGCGCAGGTGCACCTCCTTCGTGCCCGGGAAACCAGATGTTTCCAGTGCATGGTGGTAGGGCACGTCGGAGTGCAGTGCACAGCGGAAGTCACCGTGGGCGATCGGTGCTTCCGCTGCAGCCGGCCCGGTCACAAGGCACGTGCCTGTGATGCCCCGCCTCGCTGCTTTAGATGCGAGGCGGAGTTCAAAACTGCGGACCACCGGGTCGGCAGCACAACCTGCGCCGCCTCGATGCGAAAGCCTCGTCCGTCCGCTGAGAGCGGTGGGGTTGCCGCTACTGCACGGCCAGATGTTTCTCGACGGGATGCTGATATGGACGTCCATTAATGTCTGACGCCTCCTGACGCATCCTGCAAGTGAATTTGAACCGCTGCCGCGCTGCTCAGGATCTTCTGTACCAGAGCATCCGGCAGTGGTCCATAAACTTGGCCGTGGTCGCCGAGCCGTACTACGTCCACCCGGGAACGGCGGAATATGATGGGTTGGCAGTCGTGGCCACCTACATCTCGCCGACACTGGACGAGACTCAGTTTGAGCTATGGCTCACTGAGCTCGACGTCGTCTTCGCTGCGTGCCGTCCTCGCCCTGTCCTGCTCCTGGGAGACTTCAACGCCTGGAGTGAGGCGTGGGGCTCCCGGGAAACCAGGGACAAGGGGAGGCTTCTTGAGGACTGGACCAGAACACGTGGTCTGGAGGTATTCAACCGGGGGAATGTCGCCACCTTCTGGCGGCGGGGGACCAGCTCGGTCGTGGACGTATCGTTCGCGACCTCTGCCCTCGCCGCCCGTATTACTGGCTGGCACGTGGAGGAGGGTGAGGAGACGCACTCGGACCATCGGTACATCCAATTCGATGTCCTCCCACAGCCGGTAGAAAATCCCCCGGATCCGCGTTGGGCACTTCACCATCAGGATCGGGAGGCTCTCTTGGAGGCATCCATCGTGCAGGCCTGGATTCCGGCACCGGACCGGCCTGCCGATGTGGATGCCGAGGCGGAGTGGTTCAGGAGAGCCATGTCGCAAATCTGTGATGCGGTGATGCCTAGGGTTACACCCAGACCGGCAAGGAAGCAGGTGTACTGGTGGTCGCCGGAGATTGCACAGCTGCGCGCAGCATGCATCTCCGCCCGCCGCCAGTACACCAGGTTTCGCCGGAGGCATCGCCGCCCAGACGACGCGGCAACCCGAGAGGCGGAGCTTTATCAGGCTTACAGGGAGGCTAAAGGTAATCTCCAGGAGACAATAAAGCGGGCCAAGACGGCGGCCCGCGAGGAGCTCCTGGAGACCCTGCAGCAGAACCCATGGGGGCGCCCGTACCTACAGGTCAGGGAGAAACTCCGACTTAGGGCGCCCCCACTGACCCAGAGTCTCCAGCCACAGCAGCTGGAGCGGGTCATGGGCTCCCTGTTTCCGACGAGCGCGGAGGAGCACGTCCCTCCGCGCATGGTTCCGTCTCTGCCCGACGCGGATAGCATCAGTGAGGATGACGTACCCGAAGTCAGGGTGGGGGTGCTAGGTGCGGCAGTACTCCGGCTTAAACGCCGGAAAATCACTGCCCCCGGACCCGACGGCATTCCTGGCCGTGCATGGGTCCTGGCCCTCGAAGAACTCGGGCCTCGACTGATGGGGCTCTTTAGCGCATGCCTCGAAAGGGGCCATTTTCCCAAGGTGTGGAGGACGGAGAAACTGGTCCTGATTTGTAAGGCGGGGCGGCCGGTGGACTCACCGTCCGGATACCGGCCGATCGTGTTGCTCGACGAGGTGTGTAAGCTCTTTGAGCGAATTATCGCGGAACGCCTCATCGAGCATCTCTCGACGGTGGGGCCAGACCTGGCGGACAACCAGTACGGTTTTCGTCGGGGACGCTCCACCGTGAGCGTGATCATGCGCGTCAAGAGCCTGACGGAGGAAGCAGTCTCGCAGGGCAAGGTGGTGGTGGCGGTGTCTCTTGACATCGCCAACGCGTTCAACACCTTGCCATGGAGCTGCGTTAGGGAGGCGCTCGTGTATCACGAAACGCCTCTCTACCTCCGTCTTATTGTCGGGGCCTATCTCTCGGAAAGGGCCATAGCTTTCCCCAGCTGGCTCGGGCCAGCTCGGCGAGATGTGTCGTGCGGTGTTCCACAGGAGTCGGTCCTGGGGCCGCTTCTGTGGAACATCGGCTACGACTGGGTGCTGCGGGATGCGTTGCCTGAGGGCGTTGGCGTAACGTGCTACGCCGACGATACCCTCGTCACGGCGCGGGGTGCAACGTACCAGGAGGCAGCACTCAAGGTCACGACGGGTGTTGCTCAAGTCGTGGGTCGGATACGGCGGCTGGGACTGGAGGTGGCCTTGCACAAGTCCGAGGTTCTGTGTTTTCACAGACCTCGGAACGGTCCACCTGAAGGTTTCAGCATAAATGTGGGAGGCGTTAGCATCGGCATCAAGCCCTCGATTAAGAATCTAGGGATCGTACTTGATAGCCGATGGAACTTCGGACCACATTTCCGAAGTTTAGTCCCCAAGGTGACACAGGCATCGGTCGCGCTTTCGCGACTGATGCCCAACCTAAAGGGACCCAACGCTTCCTGCAGGAGACTGTACCTGGGGATCGTGCGGAGTATGGCCCTATACGGGGCTCCCGTATGGGCGGCGCGGTTGACGGCCAACAACTCAACGCTCCTTAACAGACCGTTGAGGACCTTGGCCGTCAAAACAATAAGGGGCTACCGCATGATTTCCGGAGAGGCTGCATGTCTCCTAGCCGGGACCCCTCCATGGGACGTGGAAGCGAGAGCCCTTGCGTCTTTGTTCCAATGGCGCAAGGAGGCGCTGGAGCGGGACCACAGGCCTGCGTCTCGAGAAATCGATGACCGGCGGTCCCAACTCCGACAGGATCTCATGGAGTCATGGAGGGTGCGACTTGAGCAACCCAAGTGGGGTGCCACCATCATCGCGGCGGTGAGACCGATCATGGACGATTGGCTGCAGAGGCAGCATGGTGACCTCACGTATCGTGCGACGCAGATCGTTACCGGGCATGGATGCTTCGGTAGCTATCTGTTTCGCATCCATCGTGAGGTCACACCCCGGTGTCAACACTGCGAGGTTTCCGACGACGACACCGCAATCCACACGTTGGTGGAGTGCTCAGCGTGGGCGAGTCAGCGCCGGGACCTCGTAGTGGGTCTGGGCGTGGATACCCTCTCGCTGGAGACCATGCTTCAAGCCATGGTCTCCAGCGGGAGTAGGTGGAACGCGGCCGTGTACTTCTGCGAGCAAGTCGTGCTCGCGAAGGAGGCGGCCGAGAGGGAGAGGGAGCGTACCCTCCCCGCCGAGTTCCGTAGTCAGCGGCGAGGGCGCCGCAGACTCATCTACGCCCAAGACCATCGACCTCCATGATCGGGACCTGAGGACGGCGGGATCGCCACCCGTCGTCCTTACAGAAGCAGGCTAGAAGGGTTGCGTGCTGCGGGGCCTTTGCCCCATAGCACGCAACCAGATTCACTCACTGACGCGGGATAAAACTCTACCCCAACGACGCGGGATTCTCGTCCCGACCCAACCCCCGCAGAGATCACAGAGGTGGTCAAAGTCCGCCGGGCGCCACTGGAAATACGTTCTGCTTGTAACCAGAGACGCCCGGCAACGGACGCTAGAGCGGCCGCGGCCTTGGTCGCGGAATTAAAAAAACCAAAAAAAAATAAGGCCAAATTTATCACAGTAATGTGTCTCCGTGGGAATTAAGACGAGAAAACTAAATAACGCGGGGAGCCACATTAATCAGCTTGTTCACAATAACTACGATAACTTGTATTTGCTTCTTTCTGATTTTCACAAAACTAAACCTATATATTTTTGCCTGAAGCTGAGCTAACGGTCGGTTTCTGAATTGAAATGTTGAGTCCACTGAATATGCCTAATGTCAACATTCAGGAACAAATTTTGACATTTGACGAGCTCAACGGATACTTTACTTCAAATTCTCAATTCAGAAACCGGTCATTAGTCTATCTGTCAAAACTGCAAAAAAGCCGTTCAGCACCTTTGGAGTTAGTATGGCATGTAGAATACAGACAGAGACGATGAAAAAAGTGTACTTTTTTATATCTCCCGATTTCTAATTTTTGAGTGATATAATCAGAAGGATTACCTGTCTGTGCCATTACAGTGTGCCGGCGCGAGGTGGTTATGTGAATAGTGCGGTGCTGGTGTTGCAGGCGCGTGTGGTGTGTGTGGCGTACTCCGCCAACCGCTTAATAAAGGTGCCTCCCCGCTGGCACCCAGCAGTTTTAACCTAGACAAACGTGATAGATATGAATTACTCAAAGTGAACGGAAACAGAACTCAAATACCCCAAAAATTACACAACTCTGATATTAAGTGTCCAGTTCTTATAGCACAAGTCTGCTTAGTTTGAAACTGAGTGAATAGCGCTGTGTGTAAATATAACTAACATAATGCTGCAATATAAGCAGCAATAAGATTGTTTGGAATAGTAAATTTCTTAGGAAGAATAATGTTGCTTTCAGCTAATGTGATATCGATTCACAATAAATTCCCAGCAGTTTTCCTCATGATTCACTCCTATAAAAGATAAGAAGGGCAAAACAATTATCTGTGACTAGGTACTAGTGGAGGCCTGTGGCTTTACCCGTCTCGTATAGTTCATTCCGGTACTTTTCCTCTCAGAAGTTTTATATCTTTCGTCTACGCTATTGCTACAGACTTTTTATTTTACTTTATTAACATTCTACATTTATCCAAAGATCGCTAGAAAGATACTACTTTAGACGATATAGCTGTTTTCGTGTCTGTGTGTCTAATAGCTAAAAGCTTCTATTTGTAAATTAAATAAAAACGTAAATTGGTATTTTGTTCTCCACCGTAATCTACCATTTTCCCTTACAATCTACTACTTTCCCTTAGGACTAGGAATACATTATACACTCTATAATTGGAAGTAGGTATTGTGATCGTGTATGAATCGATTTCGAGATTTTGAGTTTACCATTATCCTTGAGCGTCCCTGAGTCGAAAACAATGATTGCTGGAAAATGTATGCATGTATGTAGGTATGTACGGAGAGTAACAGTAACAGCCTAAACCATTCGGCCGACTTAGCCACAATTTAGCACGAATGTGTGTTTTAATAGTGGGATATCTGACGGGAACAGCCGAAAGTTATGTCAATGACCTTTAATTGACATAGAATCAAAAGAATCAAGAATCAAAGAATCAATTTCGTTTATTCAGTTTAGGCACATGAAGAGCACATATGAATGTCAAAATTTTACAATTTCATGTCAAGCAATATTATAAGAATACTAAATTAAGTACATAAATAACCATTTGAAACTGATGTGTGAATGGTTCGGTAGCTCCTGATACCAGCATGAAACTCAGGTAGATTATCCATTTTCTTTTTTAATATTGTTTCGTACACATTGTGCTACAATTTATATTGTATTGTACGAGTGGCTAACAACAGAAGATTAGGGTGACCATGCATTTTTATCATTAAGATATTCGTCTATATATATATAGATAGTAGCCTTTCTTCATGAAACAAGCAAAGGGTGGGTGCAAAGGGGCCCTTCTTACATCTATCAGGCCCCAGCGACCTCACCTGCTAGTGGTGCACCTGCTGATTAACAGACGAGGTTCGTATATTACGGTACCCATGTGGTGGCTTCAGCCCCTACGTGGATACCAGGTGGTACAACAGTGTTGGTCCGGGGGGGTACCAAAGTGCAGCTGTGCTAAAGCCCCCCAAGTAACCCAGCCCAGGCTGGGTTGCGTTAGGGGTTCAGCAGCTGCACTGCCGGGCCCGGGGCGATGTATGGTGCGGCAGGCAGGGGTCCAGTGGGGGCGAAGCGGAGTCTAGTGTGGGTGGTGGGGGTCGATTCGCCGGCCAGGGAGACCCTTAGCAACGGCGTTGCCACGGCCGCCCGCAACATAGTCATGGGGCTGCCTGGGACTAATACATAATCCTGTTGTGGGGTCGCCGCTCCGGGTGGTAACCGGTGTGGGGTAGCGGCGGCCTTGCATCAGGGGGGTTTGGGAGCCCTTCGGTCCAGCGGGTCGGCTCCGACCCAACCACACGGTTCTAGACGAAGCTAGCCTCTGCACTTTGTCACTTACTGCCGCACCAAATATCGCCCTGTCTTCACGCTTCCCCATATCTCACCATGACAGTACAACAAGTTAATAGACGGTACACAGCGGCCCCTAGAAACCCCACAAAGTTGACTTCGTTTGAGGTGAAGTTCGCGAATATCCGCGGACTCCATGCGAACCTCGATACCGTCCACCATCACCTGGAGACGGCACGGCCTTCTGTGATGTTCCTAACGGAGACACAGATACGCCGCCCTGACGACACGTCTTACCTCTGTTTCCCGGGCTATATCATTGAGGAACAATTCCGCGATAAAGCCGGGGTGTGCGTGTTCGTTAGGGCGGATGTTTGCTGCCGCCGGTTGCGCTGTCTGGAGAACCCCTCCTACTCCGTCCTTTGGCTGCACGTGGATCATGGCTCCATGAGCCAGATCTACGTGTGCGTCTACCGCTCCCACATAGGGGACACTGGGAGAACAAAGCTTTTCGAATACCTCAGCGAGATGGCTGACGACGCGCAGGTGCGGTTCCCGAATGCTGACCTGGTTTTCCTGGGGGACTTTAACGGTCATCACGTTGAGTGGCTGGAGTCCCTTAGGACAGATCATGCTGGACGAGCAGCCCATGCATTCGCTATCTCCCACGGGCTGACCCAGATGGTACAGGGGATCACCCGGATACCTAACAGGTCAGACCACACGCCCGCCTTGCTGGATCTACTGCTGACGAGTCGCCCAGCCCAGTACAGTGTGTTGGTACGCGCACATTAGTGCAGTGTGGCAGGTAGTGCCACCTCCTGCTCGTGCTGAGCAAATGACTCGACGATTATGGCACTACTCGTCGGCAGACTGGGACGATCTCCGCGATTACTTTGCGTCCGTCCCGTGGAGCCAGTGCTGCTTTGTAGGGAAGGTGCCTTCGGATAGTGGTGCTGCCGTTGCTAGCGAGATTAGTCTAGGGATAGAATATTATATCCCATACACTTATGTCGTCAGCATCCGCAAAGCCCGCCCCTAGTTCGGGCGTGAATATGCCTAAGCTGTCCAGAAAAAACAGTCGGCATTTCGCGCCTGGGTCAGGGCTCGGACGGCACGTGACCCGAACGTGGGCCGCCTCAAAGCAGCGTACAATAGGGCCACTAGGTTCAGCAAGAGGGCCTTCAAGAGAGCGGATGCCCAGCGCGTCGCGCGGCGTGGTCAGGAGCTCACATCCCATCCTACGGGCAGCCGTGGATACTGGCAACTGGCCAAAGCCATGCAGTCCAATTTTTGCCAACCCTCGCTGCCACCACTGCGTCATCCTGATGGATCACTGGCTCACAAAGCCCTAGAGAAGGCGGACATGCTCGCAGACCTCTTTGCGGCTAATTCCAGGGTCGACGACAGTGGCCTGCAGCCCCCCGCCATCGCCAACTGTGGCCACACTATGCCTGATATTGTTATCAGGCAATGTGATGTACGGACAGTGCTGCGGTCACTCGACACGTGGTAAGCCAGTGGCCCTGACGGCATTCGTGTTTGTTGGTTGTGCTTCGAAAATGTGCTGCTGAGTTGTCTCCAGTATTAACGACTGTCATACTCAACAGGGCTCGTGCCGGAGGTCTGGAATGAGGCGAACGTACAACCGATCCCCAAGAAGGGGGATCGATCCGATCCAGGCAACTATCGACCCATAGCTGTCACCTCAGTCCTTTGCAAGGTGCTTGAGCTTATTATCAATAAGCAGCTCATGCGATACCTAGAGGATCACTCGCTAATCAATGATCGGCAATATGGCTTCAGGCCAAAACGATCAACGGGTGACCTCCTGGTATTAGTCACACATGTATGGGGTGAGGCTATGGAAAGGTACGGCGAGTCCTTGGCTATTAGCCTGGACATCGCCAAAGCTTTCGATAGGGTCTGGTATGCTTCGCTCCTTTCCAAGCTTCCAGCATATGGTCTACCTCCTCAACTGTGCAGTTGGATTGCCAGCTTTTTAAACGAGCGCCGAGTGCGGGTCCTCTGCGATGGCCAGGCTTCTAGCTTCTTGCAAGTGTACCGCAGGGGTCCGTACTATCACCAACTCTCTTTCTTCTGCATATCAATGATATGCTATCCCTCGGGAACATTCATTGCTATGCAAAAGACAGCACACTGCACGGGAGTTACTCGGTTCGTCCGACGGCGGGGCGATCCGAGATTGAGGAGGAGAGACGACGACTCGTGGTTGATCTCGACAGTGTCTCCCAATGGGGTGCCGAGAACTTGGTCGAGTTCAATGCCCACAAAACACAGGCGTGTGCATTTACTGCGAAAAATTCCCCGTTCCTTCCCCTACCCACTCTTCAGAATGCAATATTACCAATGAAGGACAATCTAGACATCCTTGGCATAGACGTTCGTCGAGAGCTCAATAACACAAACTACATTGAGAGATATATTGGGCTAGCTTCGCGGAAACTAGGAATACTGAACAAGGTAAAGCGATTCTTTACACCGCACCAGAGGTGTCTGCTGTACAAAACGCAGATTAGACCCTGCGTCGAATACTGCTCTCACCTCTGGGACGGCTCCGCGAAGTATTTGCTGGTCGCTCTCGACGCTATGCAGCGACGCGCTTGTCGCATTATAGACTGTCCGGAGGTAACGGGAAGCCTTGAGCCGCTAGCTCAGCGCCGAACAATCGCTTCCTTGGCCGCGTTCTACCGTATTTACCACGGTGAGTGTTCTGAAGAGCTCTTCAACCTGATCCCACCCTCTCCCTTCCGATCCCGAACAACGCGTGCCGGGCAGAGATGTCACTCTCATACCATGGAAACCGTCTTCGCGAGAACCGAACGTTTTAAACGTTCGTTTCTCTGCCGAACGATAGTGGCTTGGAACACCCTGCCTGCGCACGTGTTTCCTCCAACATATAACCCTAGGTTCTTTAAGCGAAGCGTGAAGAGGCACATCACTGGCTCGTCAAGTTGAGGGCCACTCTCCATAGTTTTCCTGTGTACTGTGAGAGTCGCCCACAATCGCCAGACGTCGCCACAGCTTCCATTAGGCGGGTGGCGTCAATTTGTCGACCTAAATATAAAAAAAAAGAACATTTTTTCACTACTATTTTAAACTTATTAAGAGGCATGTCAACCAAATCCAGGGGAACTTATTAAATATTTTTATACATTTGCCTACAAACGAATTACCAACTTTATGAAGTCTAATTTTTGTCATTGCCAGTTAATATCTTTCCCAGGGCCGGATTAAGGAATCATGAACAGGATTTTAATTTTTTCTTTCTCTTTTCTCAAAAACGGCTCGAACGATTTTTACCAATTGTAGTTAAAAGAGTGTTATCAAGCATAAAGAAATACTTACAAAAATATAAGATTTGAGTTTTCACTGTACCGCAGCTACGGCCATTGCTAGTGCCGGGCATCCCGGGACACCCTCGTACTTAAAAACCCCAGGACACCGGCGGACTTTGGTGACCTATGCTGCCTCTGTCAGGGGTTGGGTCGGGTACTATCCCTCATACTTCGGAGTTGGTTTTTATCCCGCGTCGGTGAGTTAAGGTCTGGTAAGGTAACCAGCCCGCCGTCTGGCGATCATGGAGTTCAGAAGTCTTCGTAATCTACTATTGGGATTACATTTCATCCAGATCGGTTAAGTCGTATATACATTTTGATATTTCTTCTGCCCCGCTAAAGACGTCCGTACGTTTACGTTAATGTAAAGTTTGTTCTTTTGGCCTAAAAAATGATAAATGTAGCAGTTCTATATAATATTAGACGTAAAATTATATGAGTGAGCAATTAACCGAACGGCTGTCAGTTCACTGCGGGACATCGCTATCGTACAAATACGATAGACCGCATTTTTGAACGGTTTATATCTCATTTTACGGTACGACAGTTCTGTTGGCATCGCCTTCACACAGGAATCGCATTTGAAAAACCAATTTCTTCAGGTAGCCATTCGTGTGTTTGTGATTTCAAACGTTTCCTACTTTATTTAAACTAGGTATGCAATACATTCTGCTGTTGCAATAATTGAGCTGATTTTGTCGATCCGGGTCGAACTCCTAAACGACTGGACCGATCTTTATGAATTCAGATATATGCACTCACGG
Source organism: Nudaria mundana (assembly GCA_963556515.1). Classification (NCBI taxonomy): domain Eukaryota; kingdom Metazoa; phylum Arthropoda; class Insecta; order Lepidoptera; family Erebidae; genus Nudaria; species Nudaria mundana. The sequence continues at coordinate 10,589,142 of OY748289.1, read as the reverse complement.
TGATGGTCACTATAACCGTGCCAAATTTCAAAAAGATCGGTCCAGTCGTTTAGGAGGAGTTCGATAACGAACGAAATACACGAGTCGCCTAAGAAACCGCTTCGTAAACTCCGCTCAAAAATACTCATATCGACAAACACTGTGGATAGAGCTGTTAGCAAATTTACTTGCCAGTTTCATGCTTATTTAGTTAGTTTTGACGTATAGTATTATAAAGATTAAAAAAAGGGGAATTTTTCTATGAAAAGTTGTAGTGTCATGCCTAATTCCTACCTTAATCCACTGTCTGGTCACGACAAGCTATATGGTTAAACAATTTCTGTGGTTTCAAGACACAAACCACTATGTTTAACTTATACAATGATGGTTTTTAATAGATAAAATCTAATTACTAATTTAAAATGTGTATTTTGCTCACATAATGAAGGGACGGTCGAGTCAACACTCATGATTAAAGCAGCACTCAAGAAAAGGGCCCTTACGCTCCTGGACAAACAAAAGTGGGTCCTCGAAGTATTACATTGTCACCTTAAAGATGACACCGACGTGTCTTTTACCGCAAAAAGAAGAGACACTTCAATGTTTAATTATATTTTTATGAGAGCGTCCGTGGAAAAGTTTTAACACTTACTTTAACCTAAGAAAAAGATGAATGAAAAAAATCTTAAATGACGCAGGCGGTCCGGCACAACGCTCATTCCCTTCAACTGTCTTCTTCAGTAGACCACGAAAATACCGCTGATATGGTGCACTTTATAAGTCCCAACATGATTTGATGTCTCGGATAAGTATACATCTGTCACACCGCCAGGAGCTATAAAAATGATCCATTGCTATCATAACACTTTTTAGACTCTATGTTTTCATCCATCCCCTTTTAAGGTCTCAATGACATCCATGTTGGTTTTATGGCCACCGATAAGTTGTTTATAAAAAATAAGGGTAGCATTTCTGGAAAATTTCGTTTATCTTTTTATTGTTAGAACATTGAGAAACATTGTTGTTAAAAGTTCACTTCAGGACTCCACTTACCAAATGCTTGCACAATGGTTTTTTTTTCAATCCGCGTGACCGCGGCCGCTCCTGTGTCCATTGCTACGGGTGTCTCATAAGTCGGGCGTCTCATTGCTACGGGCGTCTCATAAGTCGGGCGTCTCATTGCTACGGGCGTCTCATAAGTCGGGTATCTTATTGCTACGGGCGTCTCATAAGTTTTCAATCCGCTTGACCGCGGCCGCTCCTATGTCCATTGCTACGGGCGTCTCTGGTACACACCAGAAATGGTATTTCCAGTGGCGCCCGGCAACTGCACAATGCATCGAGTTCGAGATATTATTTATTAATTCTACGCAAAAAAAATCCGAAATGGCTTATGACGTTGCTTGATATTTCAGTGGTAAAATCTTGAAAACTGTTTCTGAAAGGTCATCAATGCGCTAACTTAAAAATAAATAAATTTATTACATACTAAACCAGTTCTATCATAAAAATTAAAAGCCGCTTTTAATCTGTCTATTTACTTAATCTCTCTGTTTACTCTTGCATTCAAAATATCTAAATTTCTTTGAGACGTCTAATATTTTGGAAAATAAATGAATCAATCTTGGCGTAAATAAGATCTGGTTTATTTAGTGGAAAATGCTTGTACATACCTTATAAATCGATAACTTTGAAAATAATCACTTAGAAGCGAAAAAAGGTTTCTTAAACGTGCTTCGGTGTGCTCTTCTCAGAATTAGGCTACATACGCACTATGCGGTTAGCCGCAATGCGGTCAGCCGTCCGGTGGACCGTAGGATGCTTATGCATGCCGTACGATGCTATGCTTGCGGTAAGCCGGGTGGCGGTTAACCGCAACCGCAACCGGAACGTGCGGTTAAGAAACCGTCGTAGTTTGCGGTTGGATCGACTCATTTCCAAGATGGACGTTGAAGAAGTCGCTGCTATTTACTACATTTACTCGCGTGATATAAAGAAAAAGAAACGGAGAAAAAGGTACTGGGTGCATCCTTATTCGCAAATGCGCGAGCGTCGGTGAACACGTAAACCGTCAACGGCGGGGAACCGCACACTAGCACCATCCGCGTAGTGTGTATAGCAACCCTGCGGCTGGCCGCCAGTCGGGCCGCAGTGCGCAGAACGACCGGAGCGGTCGGCCAGCAGCCACATCGCAGTGTGTATAAAAACTACTTTCTCGTACAAATTTTTGATTCTAGAAATTCGACCAAATAATTGTCGGAATGGGACCAAATTGAAAGGAAACTACTCGGGAACCAGTAGATTTCAATTTATAAAAAAAAATCTAAATCGGTTCACCCAGTCCAAAGAAAAACCTACAGTAAAATTAAGAACCTCCTCCTTTTTGTGAGTCGGTTGAAAATGAAAAAAACTGCAATTCTTTGCGGTTTTTTTTTATTATAATAACTAATCTGGTCCTTTTTTTTAAATTCCGCGGCTCATGCCCGTGGCCGCTTCCTCGTTCGTTACCGGGTTTAATCTGGCCCCGAAAGAGTGTCAATAAGGTCCCCCATCAGCTGTCCCACTATTAAATAACACGTTCGTGTTAAATTTGAGCGAAATCGGTCCAATTTTTTAGTCATAGCTCTCCGTACATACGCACATAAAAAAGTAAATCTCAAAAGCCCGTCTATAATGTACAGGATCCCGCCATGGTCTCTTATGTAGACTGACTTTTTATAGTAGTAATAAATTTGTATCTATGTAATGAGAAGGATAGAAACAAACAATTTTATGATTCACAATAAAGAATTCTTTGGTGGGTCCTATTTTCTTAACACATTCACAAGTCGCAGCGGTAATTTGTACGTGTGTGTAAATGAAATTTCTTGTTCGCTTGAGATCACTTACAAAGTTCTTTGTCCAACACTCCAAATGAGGTAGATATATTCAGCATAACCACCAACCTTGCTTTATGTGCGCGTTTGGAACGTAAGGAGAGGTCCAATTCGCTGGCGGCGGTGCACGCGGTACCAGCCTGCAGCGAGCCGCGGGAGCTGCTCAGCCGACGAGAGCCGAGCCGGCATGTCATCATTTCTGTCCAAACAAAAAAAAATACAAACTTTTAATTTTTCTTTTGAATACCATTCATTCCAAATAGTATTTTGCTTATCGAAGGATCGCATCTAAGCATAACATCTTAGGAACCTATTAACTGATTACCGCTGTTCCACCCACGTGATTTAGTTTTCTCAATCCCAATTCTCACGGCAACAAAACACCTAAGTATGTCAGTCGGAGATAATGTAGCTACATATTTGTGAAAGAATTTTTAAAATGGGTTCCTTAGTTTCGAAGACTATTGAATGCAAACAAACACACAAGCAAATCTGTTTTCTTTATAATAGTTACTAGCTGTATCCTGCCACGCTTCGCTGTGGCACATTGTGATTTTTTTTTTTTTACTGATGCAAAAAATAGATAAAAACAATCCTTGATGCGGATTATATATCATGCTAAGAACAGAGCAGGTGCAGAACTTTTTGAGTTTTTGAAGCATACACAAACCAACATAACATTTTTATTGAGCGAAGCGAGCCGAAGGCGAGCGGAGCTTTTAACGGTCTCAAATTATTTTTCAAACGATTTATGTTAAATTGTTTCTCGGCGAATACTCGGCCGATTTCGGATTTTCTTGCACTCATCAAAAGCTTACAGAATTACCCAGGTTCTTACGAAGCCAGAATTTTGAATTTCGATCAAATAAAAATAATTTAATTGATGGTAAAAATTCCCATAGCGTAATGACAAAAAATACTTTGACAGAGTTATATCGCTTTGAATCAAAACTCGCTTCGCTCAAATATAAGTTGCAGCGTAGCGGTACGTTTCGCGACTGCGGCGATCTAGTATATATGTATAGAAGATTAGTATAAACTATTCGTATTCGTAACGCTTCGGTGGTGTGGTCGGTAGTGCATCCGCTTTCGTCGCCGGAGTCTTGGGTTCGATTCCCGGTCGAGACAAACTTTGTGTGAAGACAGATACGTTTGTACCGAAGTCTGGTTGTTTCCTATGTATAATATGTATGTATTTACAAAAAAAATGGATATAAGTACTCGTATTTACGAGATATCATTTTATCTAATACTCATATCACAAACTCTCCTTAGTTTGAATTGCGTTGTGTGAATTGTCCTAAGATATTTATTTATTTAATTGATCGAACATCATAATACATGAAGCTTGAAATATTCAAAAATTGAGAGTAAAATATGCAACCGTCACCATCTTAGTGACAAATAAAATGAATAAAAATTGAACGAAAGCATTGTAGGTTCCGCTTCGGAATTCTTTTCATAAACTGGCCACCGCAATTTACTCATTGAGGCGCCTTCTAAAAGTTCCGGTGCAAATTACATTGTTTGAAAAGAAATTCCTTCGTACCTACTTGCTTCGAAGGTTACCTAACGAACTGAAAATGAAATGAAGCTCGATGCAATTGAATAGCTCGCAGCGGTTGCAATCCTACTACTAAATATAACGTCAACAGGAATAGATTCACCCATTCGGCCCACCGGTGATTGTCAGGCAACAAGACAATACGAGCTATTTATACGCTACCGTATGAACTGTGACGTCATGCCACTTAGTTGTATCGTATACGTAAATATAGGTATAACTGGTAAGCAAATGGGGATGTATATTCGTGGACAGCCTCGTTCCGGTAGGCGGATTTAGTAAAGTTTAATGGTATGTTTCGTCGCAGTGCGGAAAGCTGTGACTTGTTGGTATACTTATTATTTTAACGTTGTGACTTTGGGAGTGTTGATATTGTTTTATCTTATTTGTCAAATGTTTTTAATTCTGTGTATAATTAATGCTGGTTATAAATGAGTTCATTGAAGTTCAAAATGAAACTTTGTTATTTCGCTTCTTCTTTCGTCTCTTTTAAGTTAGCCTATTATATTTAGAAACTGATATGAAGTACTTGATTTATTAGAATGAAATAGATAGTATTTTTCCCTTTTTAGGGCTCCGTAGTTCAAGTCGCGGAACCCTTATAGTTTTGTCATGTCCGTCCGTCTGTCTGTCCTCGGATTACTGATAGGTGTCTAGGACATTTTTTGGATTTAAGAATCCTTCTGCGAGATATTCAACTTCAGTCCATTTTATTGTTGAAGAAACGTTTATAATTCATTAATATGTAAATCACGAGTTCCGTATACATTTGGTATAGGTATAAACCACTGTAGGTAAACAAACTTACTATTCTTATAACTCCCGAAACGTTACCGACAACCGATAACTTCCTAGTCGAGAATAACCAAAGCAAATATAATTTTCTATTTTCAAAACATGCTGTTGACGGCTGGAGGCTATTCCCAAAGCACCAACGATGTCGATGAACGTAAAATATTAATAAGTTTGCCAGTCAAGCAGTCAACCACATCAACGTCAATAATTTAATTAACACTGGAAGGTACAATTTGTACTGGAAAATCGACTACTTTGTTATCAAGCATCTTTGATAAATTACAATTATTACCAACTAGCGGACGCCCGCGGCTTCGCCCGCTTGACAATTTTCTTCCTCCTCGAAAAACACTCTACTCATTGGTGAAAACAGCATCAAAATCCATTGCGTAGTTTTAAAGATCTAAGCATACATAGGGACGGACAGACAGTGGAAGCGACTTTGTTTTATACTACGTTTTGATAATTTTGTATTGTTTATGATATTGTCTTTTTAGTCACGCGATTATGACATAAAAACACTTTTATAATCTCATGTCGAAAAGTTCGTTGAACATTTAAAGCTTAAGAGTATGACAGCGTACTATAAAAATTAAAAAGGATACAGATTTTCTCCAAAACTGTATCATTAAGTTACTTTTTAAGTCATTAAAATACAGTGTATAAATTAACATATAAAAAACTAAAAACTTTCGACCATACCACATGCCATACTACTCGTATCTTGTATGTACATGGGGCACACTAAAAGTTTTGCACTTCCAGCTAATCGGAACTATTTGAATTTCGAATGTTATATTTTTTTAAACGTTGCAACCTTCTTAGTAAAAAAAAAAAACAATTGGCGGGAAATCATTTGCCAATTGTTTTTTATCACACATCAAAGTTCTACGTATGCAACGAAAATGGAATTAAGTCGAAAAGATTTTAGAGCGATTTTATGATTTTAAAAGTTCTCTCTCTCCGCAAGAGTGTGCCGCTCGTCTTCAAAATGCTTGTGGGAGAGAAGCACCTTGTTTGAGCACCGTGAGGCGATGGTTTGCTGATTTTGAGAGAGGTTCTTTACATGACGAATTTCGTGAAGGGCGGCCTTCAACTGCCGTCAACGAAAATAATGTGGCTACTGTTAAGCGGTTAATTGAAGAAAACCCGCGGATTACCTATGAGACAATTCGAGGACTTATTATTATGTTTGGCTAACAAAAAAAGACGCCAAGTGCGAGTCGGACTCGCCCATGAAGGATTCCATAGCAGCAAGTAACATAATATTTTAATTTTTACGATTTATGGCGTATTAAAAAAACAAATGACTAGATCTCGTTCAAACCAATTTTCGGTAGAAGTTTGCATGGTATGTACAACATTTATATATAAATATATTGTTTAATCATTCTCTTATTTTAGAAGTTAGAGGTGGGACGGACGGACACATTTTACCACTTTAGAAGGGTCTCTCGCGCAAACTATTCAGTTTAGAAAAAAACCTCAAAGAAACCTCAATATCATTTTTGATGACCTATCCAGACCTATGATATAGACATATGACCATCCATATTATTTATTTTCTTTTTAGGGCTCCTTACTCAAAGGGGAAATACAGAACCCTATTACTAAGACTTCACTGTCCGTCTGTCTGTCTGTCCCTCCGTCCGTCTGTCACCAGGCTGTATTTCATGAACCGTGATAATTAGTATACCTTGAACCGTGAAATAGTAAATAATGTATTTATGTTGCCGCTATAACAACAAATACTAAAAACCAGAATAAAATAAATATTTAAGGGTACAACCTTTCAGGGCTTCATTTATTGATCAATAAAAAAATTTAAATCATTATATAAAACTAAAACATATTTGATTTACTAATAAAAAAAATGGTTGATTCGTAACAACCCTAGCGCATTCTTACGATGGCGTCACTCGCACGGCGGGCAACACAGTCTCGACTCTATAAACACCTTATTTAAGGTACAATTCTTTTCGTTCTGTGCAGCTAGTATTAATATAAAAAATTTGTAGGTTAATATAGAGTAGGTATTTTTGCTTTTGTATGGGAGTGATGTATCTGTTACGTAGTAACTATTTATTAATCTGTGCTCCTGGTACGTTGCACCCCGCGCCGTGACGAGGGTATCGTTGGCGTACCACGTTACGCCGACGCCCTCAGGCAACGCACCCCGCAGTCGTAGGATGCTTGAAAGAATAGGCAAGCCTCGTTTCTTTAACTTTCCTACGCGTGTTATAATAACAGTCTTTATGTATCTGTTTCATAAACTACTATTTTAGCGGATTGAATCGCAATTTTTCGCAGGGTGAAAGTACCCATGTAATGTCAAAACTTCAGGTTTTGTTTTTAATTTAAATCTATGAACCTACTTATTTTGAAAAAAAAAGATATTGAATCCTGTTTGAATAATAAATAATGATGTAATTTACACAGTTATACTTTCTATATGTGCCACCTTCATTTACTTACACAAGCACAAACCAGTACCTAATCAAAACAATAAGTACTTACATCAGAAACTTCGACCTAGAAACAGTTGGAAAAAATACGGCCTCTCAAAATAGTTTAGCTTTAGGCCGAACTTCACCGAAAATAATTTTCTATTTCCGCAGCCAAACGAAAAAATAGGAAATAAATGGCTAACGTTCTCTCGTTGAACTTTCCGTGAAAGATAGTTTTTGAGCGTGGCCTCGTTAAGCGAAGCCTAAGAGCTTTAAAACTAGGCCATATGAAACTAAAATTACCTAAATTATCGCTGAACTAAATTCCACAATTTCTTTTTAAGTATCCAGTTAAAGCTTTACGACCTTATGCAGCTTGTGCGGGGATGTAGATATGATTTTATATGTAATTTATATTTATAAAGTCTACTGTTACGAGATAAATTGCCTATCATTTTACCTGCAGAATGTTTATAAAATGTATGAAAAATGACCGTGCTCATCAGAGCACGAAACATCAGCTTATATATATATATATATACATATATTTAGCTTTTATAACATATAAATTGTGTAATGACGTTATAAGTTGATAGTTAAATTAAAGTATATTTTTGTCTTTTTAGCGCATTTTAATAAAAGCTTGTTTTTAAACAGATTTTGTTTTAATATATTTTTTACTTATTCGAGTTGGCTCTTAGCAAGCCCTTTCATTTGATACCCATATTGTAGGAGTGCATTAAATATAATTATCCCGCCATCTTATACGTGCCGCCATGTTGGATTTAGAATGACGTCACACAGTTAACCATGTATTGTCATCCAAACCGAATGTGTATAAAATTTCAGCTCAATCGGTTAATCTGCTTCAAAATTGAGTTGCAAGATTCCACCTAAACAAACATATTACATACATTGCACGTTAAATAAAAGCTTGTAAATAAATAGATTTAAATGTTTGTTTCTTTGTTTGAATTGAATAGGCTCCGTATATACTGAACCTATTTTGAAACTTTTACGGTGGTTAGCGATTATAACATAAAATAAAAATAAATAAATAGTATCGAAATAAAGTTGAAGAGCCTCACCCGACCCTCAAGATTGTTGTTAAAAAGAGAATCAAAGTTGAAACCAGTACCACATGCACACCGCAATGCGACACCACATTACAATTTAGTCAGAATTTAGTACACAATGTTACTTGCTACGAGTATATCAAAGTAAACGTGTATTCGTTCAAACAAAACGTTAATTAGAAGGATGACAAACAATGTTATAGTTACATCATTCTAATTAGTATAAACTAATATAGATACAACAACGATGTTAAATAGAATGTTATGGTTAGAAATAATCTTAACATACCTAAGTAGTATAAAACAACGTCGTTTTCCGTTCGTCTGTCCCTATGTATGCTTAGATCTTTAACACTACGCAACGAATTTTGATCAGGTTTTTTTTAATAGATAGTGGTTCTCAAAGAATATTTTAGAATACACTTTGTCAAGTGGACGAAGTTTCACATGGCCTAGTTTTAAAGGCGAAGTTAAACTGGCTGAATCAGGCTTATTTGAATACCTTGATGATTCTTTTTTTCTGCATAAGAAAATGACCATCTTCTTTCTATAAGCAATTAATAACACATGAAGAAACTTAAGGAGATCTAACCCAATTCTTTCAAACTTGTTTATAATGAAAACACGTTATATCGCTCACTAAGACAGAATGTATGTTAGTGGTCTCACTCACCTCTTTTGCTAACTACTCAAACGTACCTCATACGAAACTCGTGCATATAGAAATATTTCACCTTTTAAATATGGAATTAAAATTATCCAAAACACTGTTTGGCTAACTGGCCTACGCAGCAAATCCTCCTTTCAATTTTGTACTTGCAATTATGTACCTATGTTATAATATTTGCAAATATATGCATTAACTACTATACTCCGTTACCAACAACACTTAAGGGATGGGCAAACTCATCCTTCACATGCGACGTACACCACGCATTATGACATCTGAACATTATCTGGCCTATACAATTTGTATGGTAACGAACACACTGGTCATTCACCACGCTGTCTTACGTGTCACCGCGCTAGATTCGAGTATTCTCATGCTATTTCCACGCGTACGACGCCGACGCTGTCACACATGTTTAAAGTGTCAGCGCGTAGATAATGTAAACGTCAGACGTCGTAAGACGTAGAACCAGTGTGTCGCTATTTCCGTGGCATTCGTCGTATGTGAAGAACCAGTGTGTTTAAGCTTTATTCTCTTCTCAAAACCACCTATCTACAATGACAATATTAAAACCTCAATCAAGTTTCAAGTATAGGTCGGAAGCTCTTTTAGGTCGAATTCACACTTTTTCGAACGCACGTAGGTACAGTAACTAGCTTAGCAATAAATATTGCACATTAGTCTTTTATCTTCTGGTCAAAGTTATCATTACTACCGACCTTGAGAGGAGTGTTTCACAATGAACTTAGGAAGGGAACTCCTCTAATTTCAGCTACATAGATCGTTATGATGTCTTGTAGCTGAAAACCTATTTGGCGTTTGTCAGTCATTCTTGTGGAGAAGACGGTGGCAAAAATCGACAGAGGGTAGGCACTTCCAGTATTGTATAACCCGTAAACATCTATCCTTCTGACTCATGAACGATTAAAACTCAAAAATAAACTTAAAACTCAGAAACGTAGTTTTAATGGAAGTTACAGAGGTTTTCAGTTTATGTTTATTAAGTTTCAGGGAATAAGACTTTCTTAATAAGTAGGTAAGAGATATTCACTCAAACGAATTTGTGTAGACTACTTTATTTGCAAACATTCTAACTATAATTAAGTGTATCTATAGTTACTCTGCAGTCGAAAAGTTTTAACGACAAGAGTCATTAAAGTCTGTTAAATACCTAGAGACGCTGGAATTTTAATTATCATTCTACTAATATTAAACGCAAAATTTAAATGGATGTTTGAATCTTTGTTCCTCTTTCAAGCTAAAACTACTGAACGTGTTTTCCGACCACGACACTGCACTCCACCCGTTGGTGGAGTGCTCAGCGTGGGCGAGTCGGGACCTAGTAGTGGCCCTAGGCGTGCGTACCCTCTCACTAGAGACCATGCTTCAAGCCATGGTCTCCAGCGAGAGTAAGTGGAAAGCGGCCGTGTCCTTCTGCGAGCAGGTCATGCTTGCGAAGGAGGCGGCCGAGAGGGAGAGGGAGCGCACCCTCCCCGTTGAGTTCCGAAGTCAGCGGCGAGTGCACCGCAGACTCATCTACGCCCAAGACCATAGACCTCCATGATCGGGGCCTGAGGACAGCAGGGTAGTCACCCGCCGTCTTACAGAAGCAGGCTAGAAGGGTCGCGTGCTGCGACCTCAAACGAGAAGAAGAAGAAGAACTCAAACCATCGGCTGCTGCATTTGTTTGAAAGTTAAGCGCAGTAAATGGAGCGGACTAGATCAAAAAGTTCTATCTATGTAAACTTGCTCTCAGCGCGACCACGTCCACATCCCCGCTGCAACAAGTTGTTACTTACTTTGAAGTTTACGAATTGTAGTCGCTTCATAACTACTTCACTTGTATCCCACATGCTCGAGGGTTGCTCTCGTTCATTTTCTCGTTAATTTTGTGTTTACTTGATATACTTAGCCGATATTCTATATGTGGTAGTTGTTATTTTAAGTACCAAATTGGTTTCTGTAGTTAGGGCGCGGTAGAGAGAAAAACCGGCCTTATGCGTGTGTGTGAATAGGGTTTCTTAGTCACCCATAATAGCCTCTATAACTATATATACCCATTTTACATGTAGGGGTGTAACACCAAATAAAAAAATCTAAATTTTATTCCAGCACTTTATTAGCGTAATAAATAATAAAATAAACATCAGATCTACATAATTACATACAGGCACGCCTTTTCTTATTGGGGTAGGTAGATACTATGGAATTCCACTCGGTTCGATCCTGGCATACTCATTTCGATTCTTCCACTTTCATATCAATTTTCTCCTGTTATGGGTACTCTTGACCCAGCCTTCGGTCAAAACATTCCCGATTTGGTCGAAGTACGATCATCAGATCTATTATAGTCGTAAATAAAGTTGGTTTGATCTTCTGCAAATTAAAAATGTAGGTTAATGTAGGACCCTTTCATTGCTATTGTACATAATTATGTTAACATCAACAAATGCTGAAAGAATTTGAATACACTTGAATGAATGAACCGGGTTCCGAATTTCTTTAAAACAGATTTTTATTCAATCATCCATTTTAATCTTGATTTCTTATTTATTCGATTGTGAAGTAAAGTAGATATATTTTGAGAGGAAAACAGTTTTATCTATTAGCCAATGGGGTATAAAAGAAAATGGCTTCTTTTTCGTAGACTCTCAGAATGACTTTGAATTTTTTTTTATCTTTATACACAGAGTTGATTTACAATACGAATTACAATTTGAAGTTGATAGGTACGCTTTCAGTCTACTTAGAAGACATTAATATTTTGTAGATAAAAATTTTGTTTCTGAGTGAGCGACTTGTATTGGAGCTTTTACAATACCCATCTTTTAGAAGCCAAGGCTTCTGTCATTGTTTGTTATTTACGTTAAGTCGAAGCGGGTTCATAAATTTCTGTGTTCTCAGCGTCCTTTGTACGTCTGCGGTACACCCTTAATTTAACTGTTAAATTACTTACGTTCCTTACTGATAAAATCTCTTATTTATTTGCAGAAGATAAGTGTGCTGTGGTTATGGATTGTCTATAGTGCCTGGTAACCCCTATTACGTGGGACCAACAAGATTACTGGCAAAGAGTGATATAAACTTGATGATTTATATTTAGGTAGGTATGTAATGTCAACGACGGTCAATATTTCACTCTGTAGTGGAACTATCGTACGTAAAGGTCGGTGCGAGCTGGTTAAAACGACAGGCAATATAAAGGTGTGTAGGTACTATCTATACGCATTCGCATTAATTTCTGTACACAGTAAAACATAAGCAATTAAACGTGAATGCTTAAAAATTAGTAATGAAAAAACTTTTGTACGTATCTCTTCTTATTGCATAATGCATAATGTGTTTTGTTTAAAAAATAATTACGGCAAGACTCAACAAAATCTTAACGAGTTTGCGGCACGTCTGAGTAATTAGCAAAAAGAGTCGGAGACTACTGACATAAATCATGCCTTAGTAAAACATATAATGTGTTTTTGAACTGAGTCTGCAAGACTAGAGTGAATTTTAGCGCTGAGTTGAAACGTATACCTACCTGATCCAGTATTATAAACGTATACGATAACTGTCCACTAGTATAAAATATAAAAAGGAATTTCCATATAACATATTTAACATATATTCCATATATATACGAGTATATTATGTAATCAAAGTAGCGGGGAACATTAGAAAATTTATGAATACTTATCGATACTTAGCTAAAACACGACAACGTCTGTCGTCAGCTTGTGGTATATAAATAAAATAGCGGACGCCCGCTTGACAAATTATATACACAAAAACCTTCCTCGAGAACCCCTCTATCCATTGGTGAAAATGGCATCAAAATCCATTGCGTAGTTTTAAAGATCTAAGTAAACATACGGACGGAAGCGACTTTCTTTTCTAATATAGTGTAGTGATGATAAGAGCCCTTAAAGTAGGTATAATCATAGAGATATAATTGACAACAGATTATTATCTAAAGGAGAAATTAGTCTAGCAAAATTTAACACTTCTTTGTACACCTTCGGATATTATAAATGTGATTCTTTGTAAGTATAAATTAAATAGATGCAATCAAATGAAACAACATGTTTCAATGTCTACCCTGGGATCTGTTTGTTATTTACATAAGAGATTGTAGGAACGAACGAGTAGAAATTTAGGTAGGTACTCTTGACGTTCTTTGTACTGTACATCTGCGGTACACCACTAATTTAAGAGTTTAATTACTGACAGTAAACATACAATGCCGTTGAAACATGTTTGTTGTACTTTTTGCAACTCTTTTAAATAACAAATGTTTGAGTATTTCTACTTAGTTTAAATTTCCGACGACGACACCGCACTCCACACGTTGGTGGAGTGCTCAGCGTGGGCGAGTCAGCGCCAGGACCTCGTAGTGGGTCTGGTCGTGGATACCCTCTCGCTGGAGACCATGCTTTAAGCCATAGTCTCCAGTGGGAGTGGGTGGAACGCAGCCGAGCGGCGAGGGTGCCGCAGACTCATCTACGCCCAAGACCATAGACCTCCATGATCGGGGCCTGAGGACAGCAGGGTAGTCACCCGCCGTCTTACAGAAGCAGGCTAGAAGGGTCGCGTGCTGCGGAGCCTCACCCCCCAAAGTCCGCCGGGCGCCACTGGAAATACTTTCTGCGTGTGAACCGGAAACGCCCGACAACGGACGTAAGAGCGGAATTAAATACGATTAATAAAATTAAAAACTAGTGCTGCGTGCTGCGGGGCCTTTGCCCCACAGCACGCAACCCTTCTAGCCTGCTTCTGTAAGGACAGCGGGTGGCGATCCCGCCGTCCTCAGGCCCCTATCATGGAGATTGATGATCTTGGGCGTAGATGAGTCTGCGGCACCCTCGCCGCTCGGCTGCGTTCCACCCACTCCCACTGGAGACTATGGCTTAAAGCATGGTCTCCAGCGAGAGGGTATCCACGACCAGACCCACTACGAGGTCCTGGCGCTGACTCGCCCACGCTGAGCACTCCACCAACGTGTGGAGTGCGGTGTCGTCGTCGGAAATTTAAACTAAGTAGAAATACTCAAACATTTGTTATTTAAAAGAGTTGCAAAAAGTACAACAAACATGTTTCAACGGCATTGTATGTTTACTGTCAGTAATTAAACTCTTAAATTAGTGGTGTACCGCAGATGTACAGTACAAAGAACGTCAAGAGTACCTACCTAAATTTCTACTCGTTCGTTCCTACAATCTCTTATGTAAATAACAAACAGATCCCAGGGTAGACATTGAAACATGTTGTTTCATTTGATTGCATCTATTTAATTTATACTTACAAAGAATCACATTTATAATATCCGAAGGTGTACAAAGAAGTGTTAAATTTTGCTAGACTAATTTCTCCTTTAGATAATAATCTGTTGTCAATTATATCTCTATGATTATACCTACTTTAAGGGCTCTTATCATCACTACACTATATTAGAAAAGAAAGTCGCTTCCGTCCGTATGTATACTTAGATCTTTAAAACTACGCAATGGATTTTGATGCCATTTTCACCAATGGATAGAGGGGTTCTCGAGGAAGGTTTTTGTGTATATAATTTGTCAAGCGGGCGTCCGCTATTTTATTTATATACCACAAGCTGACGACAGACGTTGTCGTGTTTTAGCTAAGTATCGATAAGTATTCATAAATTTTCTAATGTTCCCCGCTACTTTGATTACATAATATACTCGTATATATATGGAATATATGTTAAATATGTTATATGGAAATTCCTTTTTATATTTTATACTAGTGGACAGTTATCGTATACGTTTATAATACTGGATCAGGTAGGTATACGTTTCAACTCAGCGCTAAAATTCACTCTAGTCTTGCAGACTCAGTTCAAAAACACATTATATGTTTTACTAAGGCATGATTTATGTCAGTAGTCTCCGACTCTTTTTGCTAATTACTCAGACGTGCCGCAAACTCGTTAAGATTTTGTTGAGTCTTGCCGTAATTATTTTTTAAACAAAACACATTATGCATTATGCAATAAGAAGAGATACGTACAAAAGTTTTTTCATTACTAATTTTTAAGCATTCACGTTTAATTGCTTATGTTTTACTGTGTACAGAAATTAATGCGAATGCGTATAGATAGTACCTACACACCTTTATATTGCCTGTCGTTTTAACCAGCTCGCACCGACCTTTACGTACGATAGTTCCACTACAGAGTGAAATATTGACCGTCGTTGACATTACATACCTACCTAAATATAAATCATCAAGTTTATATCACTCTTTGCCAGTAATCTTGTTGGTCCCACGTAATAGGGGTTACCAGGCACTATAGACAATCCATAACCACAGCACACTTATCTTCTGCAAATAAATAAGAGATTTTATCAGTAAGGAACGTAAGTAATTTAACAGTTAAATTAAGGGTGTACCGCAGACGTACAAAGGACGCTGAGAACACAGAAATTTATGAACCCGCTTCGACTTAACGTAAATAACAAACAATGACAGAAGCCTTGGCTTCTAAAAGATGGGTATTGTAAAAGCTCCAATACAAGTCGCTCACTCAGAAACAAAATTTTTATCTACAAAATATTAATGTCTTCTAAGTAGACTGAAAGCGTACCTATCAACTTCAAATTGTAATTCGTATTGTAAATCAACTCTGTGTATAAAGATAAAAAAAAATTCAAAGTCATTCTGAGAGTCTACGAAAAAGAAGCCATTTTCTTTTATACCCCATTGGCTAATAGATAAAACTGTTTTCCTCTCAAAATATATCTACTTTACTTCACAATCGAATAAATAAGAAATCAAGATTAAAATGGATGATTGAATAAAAATCTGTTTTAAAGAAATTCGGAACCCGGTTCATTCATTCAAGTGTATTCAAATTCTTTCAGCATTTGTTGATGTTAACATAATTATGTACAATAGCAATGAAAGGGTCCTACATTAACCTACATTTTTAATTTGCAGAAGATCAAACCAACTTTATTTACGACTATAATAGATCTGATGATCGTACTTCGACCAAATCGGGAATGTTTTGACCGAAGGCTGGGTCAAGAGTACCCATAACAGGAGAAAATTGATATGAAAGTGGAAGAATCGAAATGAGTATGCCAGGATCGAACCGAGTGGAATTCCATAGTATCTACCTACCCCAATAAGAAAAGGCGTGCCTGTATGTAATTATGTAGATCTGATGTTTATTTTATTATTTATTACGCTAATAAAGTGCTGGAATAAAATTTAGATTTTTTTATTTGGTGTTACACCCCTACATGTAAAATGGGTATATATAGTTATAGAGGCTATTATGGGTGACTAAGAAACCCTATTCACACACACGCATAAGGCCGGTTTTTCTCTCTACCGCGCCCTAACTACAGAAACCAATTTGGTACTTAAAATAACAACTACCACATATAGAATATCGGCTAAGTATATCAAGTAAACACAAAATTAACGAGAAAATGAACGAGAGCAACCCTCGAGCATGTGGGATACAAGTGAAGTAGTTATGAAGCGACTACAATTCGTAAACTTCAAAGTAAGTAACAACTTGTTGCAGCGGGGATGTGGACGTGGTCGCGCTGAGAGCAAGTTTACATAGATAGAACTTTTTGATCTAGTCCGCTCCATTTACTGCGCTTAACTTTCAAACAAATGCAGCAGCCGATGGTTTGAGTTCCGGCAAAAGATTTTCAATCTAACAAGTTGAGTTTCGAAAGCTATCATTTTGTTTTATACCAGCCATTTACTTTGATTTCAATACTTCAAGCTGGTAGGTGTATAAGAAGGAAGGTAAATTGAAAACTTGTGATAGTAACGTTTCAATGCACTTAAATAGGTAAGCAAATTTACTGTGAAGACTACAAAATAGCTTAAGTGATATTACTACAGATTTTGTTTGTAACATTGTAAATACTTATAGCTCAGATTCTACAAGAAATAAATTTAGAAAATGAAAAATGGATCTACAGTTTAAAAATCTGTAGACGAAATGCAAAATTAGATATCCCGTTTTAAAAACAATTGCCTGTCTCTGTTAGTACCTACATTACAGAATGGGGAATAGTGCTACGTACCTACATGTATACTATGATGTTCAAGTGTAACCTAAGGATCTTAGGCCGAGGGATATTGTTTTGTATAAGTACCTATTAATGAAAGGAGTTTTTGTTTTTTTGTGAATACGCCTAGTAATTGTGCCTGGTGTTAAATGTCCGTCTGTTGTCAGGACCAACCTGGAAAGATTTTTTCGCAACTTGTGTACTGTGACATAAGTAGTAGTGTAAGTAAATACATTTAAATAAAATTAAATAAATAAAAGCTTATCTCCGAAGCAACTAATCAGATATTCTTGCGGTTTTCACAGATAGTTTAAGCTAAAATAATAAAACATGATTTCAATATTTATAGCTCACTCCAGAGTTCGCTCTCAAGTTAAAACAAAAGACAGTTTAAAAGAAAATATCTACATACAGTTCATGAGGCGTAAGCTGAGCTTTGTATTAGTTTGAGTGCAGGTACTTGAAATTATAAAATGAGTTGTGTACACACACGTGTTGTACACAAACAGCTTTTTTGCTCTACCTTTCGTGATCACTCACACAAATGCAGAGCTTAGGCCTCGCGAAATGTACCTACTTATATAGAATTCACAATATCACAAGTTATTAAAAGAATGTAAGCCTGTAAAGTGAAACAGTCTGGAATGGTTGTTAGGTATTCTGGTTCAGTTTTATACGATTCCTCACGTCAAAACTTTCAGTTCAACCTACATTGCCCCGTCCACAAGTCTATTTGAATAAATTATGAGTGGGAAGTAGAAACTATGCAAACTTTTTGTACCGAAAAAATGCAATTTTATTCGCTTTCATACAGAAACTATCGTATAGAGGTATAACTTTGGACCGCAATTGTTTATTTACTAGTAACTATAGATGTTCGCTGTGGAAAATGGAAATTGTGATATTGTTCTCATACAAAAACGGTCAGATATTTTAGTGTTTAAGATAAATTATACTAGTGGTTCTGTGAACCGTAGACTTCGGGAGCGGCTTTGTTTAGAAAATTTCTTCTTCAATTTTCTTTATTGACTGAGGGAGCGAGCTTACAATGAATAACATTTGAATTATATTTTTTGGATTGGAAGTCTACGGTTCACAGAACCGTGTGCGTTCGCGCAGCGGAATGTTGTTGAATTTAAAGATTTTATTTATGCAGATATTTAGTGTATGGCGTCGTGTAATTGTGTATGGTAAAAAAAATTTGTGCATGCAGCCATTGTGGAGAAATTCGCCAAAAACTGATTCCGCTGGGCGAACGTTGTCCTGGCGGAACTTTTTTGAATCCATGGACTTAGAAGAAAAAAAATGTGTCCAAAAATTAGTGTGTATTTGTGTGTAATTGTGTATGTATGAATAAAATTAGTGCATGCATAAACTTCGGAGAAATTTAAGTTTCCGCTACGCGAACGTTTGGCCATTTGCTAGTTTTCATATAAAGCGCTTATATAGAGAGCTGTAGATTTTTACATACGTTGTTTTGAATTTGTTTAAAAAACAGATTTGGAAAATATCGTAGGGTTTAAAAGATAAAAATATAAACGTCAAATACGCTTATTAGGTCTTAGTTCGTAAAGCATGCACTTTGGGGTCTAGTTTATCACGTTTATACAAACTTTGTAAGTGTCTGCAACATCTTGCCAAGTATCAATGATGTTCCGTTAGTAATTAATGAGTTATAGGACAATTTACCATGAATAGACCACTGTTTACAAAGCAGTCAACTATCATGACGTTTTAAAGGAATTGCATGGTAAAATGTATTCCAATAATTAGTGTATTAATTCAACTACTCACGTGCAAAATTTCATCTCATTAAATTCAGTAATTAAAGAGAAACAATAAAAATACTGACAAAGCAGCGAAAACCTACATAACCCGACCAAGTTCGGATGGCTACAAAAAAGCGGCCGTGCCATATATTTAAGTAACGTTCTTAATCTTCCAGTATAGTATTTATTAATATGGTACAGTTGCATACACAAGCGTTAGGAAAAATTAAAACAATTGCATTTCTTGATTGAAAAATATATTTTTTAATAATAACGCCACTATATACGATAAAAATAAATCTTCAATTAACAAGTACTTTTCTAATTAAACATCCGTGTACAAAAATATCTTTAATTACATATAATAATTATGTATTTATTATTTATTTCTCGCCACCTGTTACGTAGAAACCCAAAAATTGGCGAAATGTGGGTATCACAGAAATTTCACACCTACCCCTTCTGGAACAACAGCCGTGAGCATATGAATGAATGAATGAAAATACAGAAAATAACCTAAAAATTTCTAACCCTCTTAGGGACTAGTGACATGACAAGCGTGCCCGGGGCGCTCAAAATACGCGCTAGCCAGTAAAGGCAGAACTTTGCATACAACTCATGTGCGCGCACAGGCGCGTGTATTTTGAGTGTATCGGGAGCGCAGCTGAGGCGCTTGTCATGACTAGTCCCTTGTTCATAAAAACTTAACGTTAACAAACTCTTGCTAAACATACTCTGACATTGTAATTTTCATGTCATTGGTTAGAGAAAGCAATAGACTTAAAATGTGTTTTAACTAAAATAGGTTTAATAAACGATTATAAATATGAGGATAAGTATAATATTTCGAACTTCAATAAAAATTAAAATCACAGATCACATAACTAGACTATTCAGTTGTTTAGTTTTGAGAGTCTGCCTTATATACCTAAAAATAAATCAACATTTAAAAAGGTATTTTCAAGAAAATATTCTTAAATGAATAGCAAATACAGAAAATAACCTCAACATGACACAATGAATAATTACCTATAAATTATATCCAAACAACAATTGTGTTTTCACCTGTACCAATTCAATACCGGGTATTATACTGTAAATTTTAGAATGTTACCTAAATATATTGCACGGCCGCTTTTTTGTAGCCATCCGAACTTGGTCGGGTTATGTAGGTTTTCGCTGCTTTGTCAGTATTTTAATTGTTTCTCTTTAATTACTGAATTTAATGAGATGAAATTTTGCAGGTGAGTAGTTGAATTAATACACTAATTATTGGAATACATTTTACTATGCAATTCCTTTAAAACGTCATGATAGTTGACTGCTTTGTAAACAGTGGTCTATTCATGGTAAATTGTCCTATAACTCATTAATTACTAACGGAACATCATTGATACTTGGCAAGATGTTGCAGACATTTACAAAGTTTGTATAAACGTGAAAAACTAAACCCCAAAGTGCATACTTTACGAACTAAGACCTAATAAACGTATTTGACGTTTATATTTTTATCTTTTAAACCCTACGATTTTTTCTAAATCTTTTTTTTAAACAAATATAAACAAATTCAAAACAACGTATGTAAAAATCTACAGCTCTCTATATAAGCGCTTTATATGAAAACTAGCAAATGGCCAAACGTTAGCGTAGTGGAAACTTAAATTTCTCCGCAGTTTATGCATGCACTAATTTTATTCATACATACACAATTACACACAAATACACACTAATTTTAGGACACATTTTTTTTCTTCTAAGTCCATGGATTCAAAAAAGTTCCGCCAGGACAACGTTCGCCCAGCGGAATCAGTTTTTGGCGAATTTCTCCACAATGGCTGCATGCACAATTTTTTTTACCATACACATTTACACGACGTCATACACTAAATATTTGCATAATTAAAATCTTTAAATTCAACAACATTCCGCTGCGTGAACGCACACCACAGAACCACTAGTTACTCTTTCATTTGTCATCCAATCCAAAAAATATCATTCAAATGTTATTCATCGTAAACAAGGAGTGTGTGTGTAAAGTTTCATACAAATCGGTTGATAAATACGGCCTCAAACATGATCTGACAGAACCCGTAGATGGGTACAGACGAAAGAAATTCTCCCCAGTCTGCAAGTTGAAACGGAGCCTTCGGTTGCTTTGCTCCCTCAGTCAATTATAGAGTTTTATAACAGTAATCGAAAGATTTGGTGGTCTTACATTATCAGACATTCCGTCGAACACCCCAATTTTTTTGTATATTCAAAGCATATTAGTAACTGCTTCGGTGGCGCGGTCGGTAGCGCATCGGCTTTCGACTCCGGAGTCTCGGGTTCTATTCCCGGGTCGACTTAAATATTTGTGTGATCCACAAATGTTTGTTTTGGAGTTTGTTATATTAATGTAATGTATGTATTTAGAAATATACCAATATGTCTACCTGTTAGTTATCTAGAGCCTATATAGCACAAACTTATAGCTTAGTTTGGGATAGATTATGTTGCGTGAGAACTTCCAAAATTTTTTATTTATTTATTTGTTACGATTAACACATTCAATAGCAAATCTAACACGATTTTCGTTTATTTAATTATAGAAGAGCAATTTATTTGATCATATAAACACAAACTTGGCTCTCCAATTAACAGATCGGTTAATTGAATTAATAAGTTTCGCAGCCATTAAAATGGGGCGTTCCAAATTCAATATCTGCTTCACAGTAAAGCAAAACTCAAGAAGCTCTCTGCCCTTTTGAAGTTATTTGAACTTCGTGTAAGGGTGCTTAACTTGTAAATTTAAAACCTATTAAGTGGAATTGAAATATTAGCAAAATAGACAAACCCTCATAGTAGATACTGTTGGAATTTTAATGATAGATTAAATTATTGTTGACAATATAAAAAGCAAACTACTTATAGGTATGTCTTAGTAGCGCCGATACTCTAGAGGTCACCGTAAAAATATCTGTAGAAGATGTTAAGCCCCTTATATTTCGGCAACAGCCACTTTATGAGGGTGTCATCAATTATTTTGCATCAAACTTGTCACATACCTAAAGTTTTGTAACCATTCTGGTGTATTTTACTCTACAAAAATATAAACAGGTACGAAAACCAACGTGATTGCCGTTAATTCGCTTCATTTGTTCAATTACCGTATTTATATCCAGTTTCAAAGTTAATCGGAAATAAACATTCCGATGAATACGAATTTTGTATTATCAAACATCTCTGTACGTGCAGTCATGTAAAAGTACAATCACGTACCGCCCGCGATCTCGTTACGGCTTAGAAAAATATATTACCAACCAAGCCAACTGCTTCTTAAACAAAATGCTATTTTACCGCATCTTAAAGCTCATTTTTACAACCACAAGTATACTTAATTGCTCTTTGTTACAGTTATGATTATTAACTAGAAGACAGATAACGCGAAAACTGCCCGAACAATTCTACTACAATTAATTTGAAGGGATTACCTGAACGTTATCCTTAAAATGAAAATTTTCCCTGGGTTCTTTAAGCGAAGCGTGAAGAGGCAACTAGGTAATCAAGTTGAGGGCCACTTTTTATAGTATTTCTGTAAACTATGAAAGTCGCACACAACGCTGTGTCATCAATGTTCGTCAATGTACCTAATTAATGTGCAAAGGAGGTAATTAAATGATTACGAGTAGGTACCTACATGGTTGTCTAACAAATTTAAGAGACAATTCACACAGAAATAGCACAGCAACAACTGTACTTAGATGACATGACATTACAAATCAAGATTTAGTTATATCTGTGGTTGTATTATACACATAATTATATAGAACTTTAATGTAAATAAAATAACCTGGT
Source organism: Nudaria mundana (assembly GCA_963556515.1). NCBI lineage: Eukaryota > Metazoa > Arthropoda > Insecta > Lepidoptera > Erebidae > Nudaria > Nudaria mundana. The sequence goes on along the minus strand of OY748289.1, from coordinate 10,566,078 downwards.
TTCATAAAATACACGTAAAAAATTGGCACAGCAACCGACTTCCAACTACCGAAATGGAACCAAATAGTCGTCGAAATGGGACCAAATTGAAATAAGACCACTTTGGAAAAAGTAGCTTCCAATTAAAAAACAAATTTTCAAAATCGGTTTACCCAGTCCAATGATATGAGGTAACAAACATAAAAAACATACAGTCGAATTGAGAACCTCCTCCTTTTTTGGAAGTCGGTTGAAAATTAGTTACTACTACAAAATGTTACTAATTTGTCAAGCGTTCATTTATATTATTTTTTTAAATTGACGCCGCCCGCCTGATGATAAGGCGTGCCGTGGCGACGTAGTGATAACGTACCGATTATAAGATATAGTCACCGGTCCCCAGCAATGTCAAATCTATCGACTTTACAACAAGTCATCAACTGATAAATGAACTCTATACAACCGAAACAATCTATTTTCTTACAAAAATTATTTAAAAGACATAAACTACAGACTAATTTGTCAGGATTTCATACTAAGATGGACATATAATATGATCCTATTTAATTAATTGCGGTGGATTTGCTCGCGCACTCCTCATTTTATCATTCTCTTTGGTTGTAATACCTAACTACTGCAATTAAATGTATTGTAATAGGTGTGGTTGATTTTAAGTAGAGAAAACGTTTATTTTTGCACACATTGGTGTAATAGATTCTGAACTATGTATTATATATTTATTTACTTTATTGTATGTAGCTTATTGTATTTGTCATAGTTGAGCGGAGCAAAGCGTAAATAGTTTGTAAATAGTTTGTAGACAAGTGTAAATAGTTTCTCTGCAAACTCCTTCGAAACGGCTCAACCGATTTTAACCAAATTTGGCATACTGGTCGACATCATACCCGGGAGTGCATATCTCTGAAATCATGAAAATAGAGCTGACCACGGAGGAATAATCACCGAAAATGTTCAGGACATCACCGAAAAACCAGATGATTAAATGGTTGCCATGGAAACACGTGTGCGTCAACAATGAAAATAGTTTTTTTTTCATTCGATTAATTAATTTAAGTGTTCGATTCTGATTCTGATATGTAATAACAACATTTGCTCCGCTCAACATTTGCAATTAGAGTACATTTACATTAGTAAGCTTTAGCAAAAATAGTAAAGAATTAATGCTATGAAAAAAGACCGGCCAAGTGCGAGTCGGACTCGCACCATTATCTATAAATTACTTAATATAATTTCTTAAATATTTATATTTTTCGGTTTTTTAGTATATGTTGTTATACCGGCAACAGAAATACATCATCTGTGAAAATTTCAAGAGTCTAACTATTACGGTTCATGAGATACAGCCTGGTCACATACGGACAGACGGACGGACAGCGGAGCCTTAGTTATAGGGTTCCGTTTTGCCCTCTAGGTAAGGAACCCTAAAATGACATCTTTCCTGCATTTATTATGCAATTGCCGACTGACTAATTACATAATTTTAAAAAAAATAAACTTGATCTTCAAAGAGGGATGACGAGCTAATCAAATTTTGCACAAGTTCGCAAAGTTCCCTGCAAGTTCCCAGATTAAATTAGTAGATACTGGAGCGGCCGTCGGCTGCCGCTGTCTCGAGCTCGTGAGCCGAGGCCGACTCGCTCTACTCCGACACACTGGCGAGCAATTTTCATTATTTAGAAACTATTCACTTTCATACTTATTATCTCATCATTTTCTCGTTCACTTAATCTATTTGTTAGTGTTACAGAGTAGAACATTGAAATATTAATACATTGAATACTTACTTATAGACTAAGGTAAAGCGTATAGTCTACTCCATTGGGACGCGGCCGTGGTCTTCTGCGAGCAGGTCATGCTCACGAAGGAGGCGGCCTAGAGGGAAAGGGAGAGTACCCTCCCCGCCGAGTTCCGAAGTCAGCGGCGAGGGCGCCGCAGACACATCTACGCCCAAGTCTTCCATGATCGGGGCCTGAGGACGGTGGGATAGTCACCCGCTGACCTTACAGAAGCAGGCTAGAAGGGTCGCGTACTGTGGGGCGTACGCAACCAGATTCACTCACCGACGCGGGATAAAACCCTAACCCAACGACGGCGACGCGGGATTCTCATTCCTACCAAACCCCCGAAGCCACATAGGTCGCCAAAGTCCACCGGGCGTAAAATTAATAAACGTTAGTGCACATTTATTATGACTGAAATCCATAACGTGCAACAAGACTATGTTTTACGGAATTTATAAGATAATAGGTAGGTAGGAAAACTATTCCTCGTAGGTAGAATCGAAAACAACAGCTAATGTACTTATCTATATCTTCTTAATCTATAAATAGTACCTTTTTGCACGTCAAAAAGTCAGCAATATGAACTAAAATTCATTAAAATGTGGAACTATGTCCTGCGTATTTATAAGCGTATAAGCGTATTTATAAGTACGTAAAAGATATTTCATTTTATTACTTTCGTATAAATATTAAAACCTTACAATTTTACATACAGAACAAACCTTCAGTGTGTGCATGCACAAAATCACCTCCTCCAGAACCACACGCCAACTTTATAAAGGCAATTTGGTAACAAAGTATCAGAGAACGTCAAACGCAAAGTCCACTGATAGATTGCCTCAACAAAACTCTAATGTACCGTGACGCCGCAAGGCGTAGAATTCGAAAGTTTTACTTTTACCCAAAGAATATTCACCACAACATGGTTAAAGTTATATATAATACTTTGCACAAAGTGCATCTCAACTCATTGTACATATTAATTAGTGCTAATAGCTGAACTAAAGTGCATGAAACCCCTTTTAGCTGAGGTTTTATACGATAGGGAGCTTTTGGTAGAATTATTTCCTTTATAACATGAAGGTACTAGTACTACTTACTCATGTTGTCAAGAATTAAGTACGTATGTGGTTAAAGAACTTTATTTCTCATAAGAACATAGTTCACTTAAAATGAGATACATACACAGATACATACATTTAAATAAATAACAATTTAGTGCCACTGGGTAGCTACACGAAGCTATTGGGTACAAACATATTTCTTCAGTTATTTTTTAAATACACCTAAATCTTCACATTGTTTCAAAGAATTTGATAATCGGTTATACGTAGGTCACACTAAAAGTTTTGCGTAACTTAAAAAAAACAACATGTTAAAACCAAAATATTATGTTTATTGCTTTTCAAAATACTCTCCTTTACATTTTAAACATTGTTTCATGCGATCGAACCAATTTTTAAAACAGGAGGACCACAGATCTGAAGGCATGTTTTCTACGTGCTGATTGAACGCTATCACTGCCTCTTCGGAGTTGGTAAAAGTGAAACCTCTCATCAAATCTTTGATTTTGGGGAAAATACAGAAATCACAGGGTGCTAGGTCGGGGCTATGCGCAGGATGGATGACGAGTTGTACTTTTTCGGAAGCTAAAATGACTTTGTTTTGTTGGCCGTGTGTGAAGAAGCGTTGTCATGATGTAGGAGAACGCTGCTTTAGGGTCATCTTTCGCGAACTTTTTCTAACTCCCTGGGTAAACAAATGGTAGAATACCACTCGGCATTAACACTCTTTTGATCTTCAAGTGGAATTGTCCAGATGAGACCCGTAGCTGAGAAAAAATACGCCATCATTTTTTTACCAACGTATCTCGCCTGCCTCACTTTTGCTGGCTTGTTCTCATTTTCAAACACCCATTCACAAGATTGCTGTTTTTTTTTCGGGTTCAAAACAATAAATCCAGGTTTCGTCTCGTGTGACAATGTCATAAACAGCATTAGAATGTCCGTGGTCGTACTTCAGTAGAATCTGTGAGCATCATTCCACGCGAGCCCGCTTCTGCTCCGCTGTCAGTTCATGAGGGATCCAACGACAACAAAGTTTCCGAACTTTTAATTCTTCGTGTAAAATTTTCTGGATTTGACTCATACCAATCCCCAATAGTCGAGGACTATATATAATTGTCTCATAGATAATCCGCGTGTTTTCTTCAATTAACCGCTTAACAGTAGCCACATTATTTTCGTTGACGGCAGTTGAAGACCGCCCTTCACGAAATTCATCATGTAAAGAAACTCGACCTCTCTCAAATTCAGCAAACCATCGCCTCACGGTGCTCAAACAAGGTGCTTCTCTCCCAAAAGCATTTTGAAGACGAGCGGCACAGTCTTGCGGAGAGAGAACTTTTAAAATCATAAAAAATCATCGCTCTAAAATCTTTTCGACTTAATTCCATTTTCGTTGCATACGTAGAACTTTGATGTGTGATAAAAAACTATTGACAAATGATTTCCCGCCAATTGTTTATTTTTATTACTAAAAAGGTTGCAACGTTTAAAAAAATATAACATTCGAAATTCAAATAGTTCCGATTAGCTAGAAGTGCAAAACTTTTAGTGTGCCCCATGTATAGCTACACTCCCTCAAATAGTATCGTTTTCTTTCCATAGTTAGGGCGTACTCTGATTAATTCAAGTTTATATTTGTTCCTCAAGTTGTAACGCATTGGTCTTTTACATAATTGTATGTTAGTTTGAATTGAATTAGATGTTATGAGTGCATTATTGTAAGTGTAAAGTTGTTTTAAATTAAATAGTTCTGTTTCTTCATACAGCTGTCTTGTAGGAGTAAGGTAGGGGAATAATGGTTTAATTATTTTATTTTGGACTCTTTGTAATGTGTTAAGATTGGAGGTTGTAGCGGCAGATCCCCATATTTCGATTAAATATTCCAAGTGATATTTAATTAAAGAATTATAAATAATTATTTTTATTTTATTTGGTATATAATTAGCTGTCATTCGCAACGATCCTAACACTGATAATAATTTTGTTCTTACGTGGTCAATGTGCTGTTTCCAGGTTAACTTGTCATGCAGCCATAATCCAAGATATTTTTCATGACTTGATCTATTTATAATTTCATTATTTATTGTAAGAGGTGTAAAATCTGGTATTCGTTTATTTTTTGCTGCAAAAATCATAAATGAGGTTTTTGATTTGTTTATTGTAAGCAAAATACATTTTAACCATTCGTTGAGTAGATCTTTTTGAGCGTTGTCCATGATATCAACTATAGATTTACCAAAGTAAAAGAGGCAGGTGTCATCAGCATATAGTGTTAAGTGACCGATAGCCCGATGTTATTAATATTATTAATATAAATTAGAAACAGCAACGGACTTAAGACAGAGCCCTGTGGACAGCCGTATGACTCATTTTTAGTTAATGCACTACTGAAAGTATCAATTTTGACTACTTGCTGTCTATTTTCTAGTAAAGATTTGAACATTTTGTGAGCCACGCACAGAGATTAATTAACATAGATATAACAGATATCTATGTTATTTAATCTCTGTAACAACTTCTGGTGACTTCTGATATCGAAAGCTTTTTTAAGTCAATAAATATCCCCAGAGCTACCCTGATCTACATGGTTTTTAATTTTCGTGACAAGGTCGAGAGAGTACTAGACTTGGGCCGAAATCCATACTGCTGCTCGATTAAAAACTTCTTTTAAGACAGATAGCTGTACAGGCGGTTATATAGTATTGGCTCAAATACTTTTGATATGACTGGCAACACTGACACTGGTCAGGAGATGAATATATGTGCAAGAAATTATTTACGTTGGTCTGACCAGGTTTGTAAATTGCTCCAATATTTAGTTTCATTTTATCTATATAAATCCAAAGATAGTGGTGCCCGTTCTCGCATAAATCCTCTGGAATTTGTATTTTATGCTGTTGTGCACCTCCTCCCTCCTCCCCTACGATTCCTTCTATGATTATAAATATGTGTATAGTTTGGTAGGTGGTATAATTTTGCATCCATTTTATTTTTTATCCATGTTTCCGAAAATATCAACAAGTGGGTAGTGTATGTATAGTGTAGGTATGGCTCGTATTATACATTTTATTTCATCTAATTTTCCATCTTTCCGAATGCTACGCAAGTTGGCATAGAAGACTCTCAGTGATGATGGGTGGAGTGGAATATCATCGTATTTGTTTAATATTTGATGTCTGAGTGTGAAATTTTTATTTGGGTATCCTTTTGTTGCGAGTCACTTAGTAGTTTTTTGGTCAATAACAACTTAGTCGGCGCCTTTGATATATTTAATAGTTAAGTCCTTTTCGCCATTTTTTTACGTATATCTAACTCCTCTTTAACTGATCGAAACAGCCGCTTTTGTGTTGGAGTTTGATCAGAAAACATTTGCACATTATCAGGTAATTTTGTTTTATTACGTAAAAGGTACTTCGGAGTGTTGTTGTTATCGAAACAAACCTTGATAGGCCGGTTTTGTTTGGTACATATTTCCCTAGTCTTATGGTTTACCAAAATGCACGTGCACTTGCTGACGAATTAAAATTCTAAATCACTTTTATTGGTAACATAATAACCATTGTTTAAGTATGTAAACATTATAACAAAGTACGAGTACCTTAAGCCCTCTTTTATGACTATGCATTATAATAATATACATGAGTACACATAGGATAATTTCCCAACATTGCATAAACGACAGCCATCATCTTAAATGTCGGGTCAAGTAGTGACACACTCACGCGCCTTAAAGGGAATACGACGTGACACATATACAAGTACGCTGTCGTATACGTCCGTACTCCGTACAGTAAATATACTAAGTACAAATAGGTACGCATACTATCATTGTACTGTAAAAAGACGGGATTTTTCCAAGCCAATCACTTTGCAACTTTACCAATACGTCATGTGTGTACTAAACGGGATTTAAAGCTGTCGTGGGGGTTTTGTAAGGATTTGATCAGTTCTTTCTTTATACGATAGGTAAGTATGTGACAGTCCATTAACCCAATTTTCCAAGAAAGTTTCGATAAAGGCTTCTTGTTCGATGGTACTTAGGATGTGCTTGAATAAGGGTATTTTGTTAAGTATTCTACAGATATAGCTCCAATCATTATTCGGTATAAGTTTCAACACACTAAAAATAATTTAGGGAAGATGTAGGTACCTCTTTATCTATATAAGTGTAAAATCCAATATCAAAGCAATTTTAATAACAGTAGTTTGTTTAATTCAGTACGTACTAATGAAAAATAATACACACATACAAATCATGCCTATATCCCCGAAGGGGTAGGCAGACGTGCATTACACACCCACAATTTGCCAGTATTTTTAGTCCCACGTAATAGGGGACAAGTCTATTGCCGTCACCGGGCACATTTATAATGGGTTATGTCCAAATGGCCGAGTGAATTTAATAAAAAGTAGCAGCTATATTGTAATTTTGAAATAATTTGAAACCCGTTGCCTTACGATGAAATGTTGATGAAAGACAACAAAATCATCCGTGCCTGCCGCTATGGCACAGCCAATTGAAGTCCTGGGCGTCTCGGACTATGAAGGGACTATGAAAAATAATAATAGAAAAAAATTTTTATTAAGCTAAATTATATATTATGCAAAACTTTCAGTAAGCACTTATTAAAGGCGTTGTTACTACTCCCTATTCTGTGGCGTTGTGTCATCTAAATATTCGAAGAACATTTATGGAAACTCTTTACAAGAAATGATAGTCTTATTTCACATTGATTGCTACTAATAAATATTAACGAGCGAGCATTGAGTTATAAAACGAAGGAGTTCGCTTGCTGAATGAAATTTTATAGACTATGCCACGGAAGATTGCGTGACTATAAAAAGCTTTCAAGGCTATGTCGAAGTAACTTGAGCAGTAGACCGCAATACAAAGAATTTGCTCTTGAATGTTAAATTCTTTATTCTGTGATTACGTTAAATACTTATTATAGTTTAGTTAATAGAGTTTAGTAAGTGTCTCTAAGATAAATTACATTCGAAATAGTTTCGAAGCTTTCAGTTGCTTACAGATATTTAAGTAGGTACATATTAGTTTGTAGTTTTCTGTCTAAAGTTTTACCTGCCCCCGTGTTATACTTGATTGCACATAGGAGCTACTTGTCCAATCTTCATTAATATATAAAATTCTCGTGTCACAGTGTTAGTTACCATACTCCTCCGAAACGGCTCGACCGATTTTTATGAAATTTTATATGCATATTTAGTAGCTCGGGGAATAGACTACTATCTATTTTTATATTTTTTTTTATATTTACCACTAACACATTTATTTTATTTTTTGGTATTTTTTTTTAATAATGTTGCACTAGGTCGCCGCAGTCTCGAAACGTACCGTTACGCTGCAGCATATATTTGAGCGAAGCTAGTTTAAATTCAAAATTCTGGCTTCGTAAGAACCTGGGTAATTCTGTAAGCTTTTGATGAGTGCAAGAAAATCCGAAATCGGCCGAGTATTCGCCGAGAAACAATTTAACATAAATCGTAACAAAAATAATTTGAGTCACCCGTTGAGAGCTCTGCTCGCCTTCGGCTCGCTTCGCTCAATTAAAAAATCTGTCACCAACCCCTATTTTTTAATAGTCCCTATTTCCCTTGGTCACGACAATTCTTATGAAAATAAAATGCGTTATAAAGTTCGCCGGGACAGCTGGTATTAGTATATTTATTCATGAGGTACTTAAGCATATTTTACATAGGGTCGTAGCCTATTAATCATAACTAGTTATCCCGACTAACCTTGTATCGCTTCAAATAAAAAAAATTAAAAAAAAATATATTATAATATTTCATGCAAATGTATGTAAATTGAAAAACGCGACGGACGGACAGACAAAATATCGTATTAAATATATAGATTACTTAGCTGTCATTAATTATAATACTATGAAAACATTAAATTATTACCGGGGATCTACTTATAGTGCTAAGCTACGAGTATTACATAGGTATTAAATGTTCGTGCCTAAACTAGGTAGTCCTGTATCTCAGGTATGGCGTTCAAACACTATGCCATAGGGCGAAACCGGTCAGGTTAAAAGTGAATAAAATAATGGTATGAGTTCCTTTCGCAGCTTCAACTGTGTAGAATAGGTAGATTTTTGTATCTCAAAGCAATGAGTTTGCTTAAACTATTCTTAAAATATTAAGAAACAAATTATAAATAGATCACAAAAACTGATGTCATCGGCGGGACTCGAACCCACGGCCTTTTCCTAACAGGGGGACTGCTCTGACCAACTGAGCTACGATGACCACTGCCGGCGACATCGAATTTTTGCTTCATACTCGTATCATATTCATAATTTCTACATCGCGCTATTAAGGCCTGGGCAAACCAAAAGCAGGACAGGCGCAGCTCGTTAGCAGGGCAGGTCAGTTGCGTCGCGGTTGATGTCACACCAGAAACATGAGCAGTCAGAAAGCAGTTTGAAGGCGGTCCTGCTTTATAACCGCGTTATGTGTGTCGTATCGATCGCCACACTCAACACACTTCAAGATGTTAAATGATGTTGTGGAGCTATCTTCCCCCATAGTCGCATCTTGTAAACCATACTTCTATAACGTCTATCCTTTACTTCATATAAACATTTATTTTCTCACCAACTCAATCAATTTTTCATTTGGTTGCATGATAAACTTAAAAAATTACAACCGTTTACAACCTGCGCTGCGTCTGTCCCGCTCAACTGCTCTAGTGTGATCACTCAAAATGGCGGAGGTACAACGTGTGCTCACTGCGGCCGCCTCGCGCCTGCGCTGCCACCGCCCCGCGTCTGCGCTGCTCCCGTCCAAATGTTTTGTCGAAAAGCAGTGCGTGCGCGGCGCAGTGGCGGAGCAGGTAGGTTCAGCGGGCCCGCGTTTGTTCAGTGTGTCATCCCTCATATAACTATATTATTTACTAACGTAGACGCACTGCTACCGCACTGCTCCCGCACTGCAACTGCTTTTGATTTGCCCAAGCCTAAGGTTAGCGTTGGATCCACCTACCGCAGTTCTACCGAACTGACGGTCCAGTGTATCGTGTTACAACGATATTTAAATACTGAATTTTTAAGGCTTGGGCAAACCAAAAGCAGTTGCAGTGCGGTAGCAGTGCGGTAGCAGCGCGTCTAGGTTAGTAAATAATGTAGTTATATGAGGGATGACACACTGAACAAAGCGGGCCCGCGTTTGTTTAGTGTGTCATCCCTCATATAACTATATTATTTACTAACCTAGACGCGCTGCTACCGCACTGCAACTGCTTTTGGTTTGCCCAAGCCTTTAGATGAATCCTTACCAAATCCATATATTAGAATAGGTAGCTTATAATATGGCGATAACTTTCTACCAGCCATCCGATTTAAATGAAACTAAACCTATATGTTGCCCTAATCTCAGTCCGATTTTGAGGAAATGAAACTGCAAGAAAATCCGAGCAATAACGTGTACATACACACAGATAGGCAGATAAATAGAGGCAATAATTTTATGAAAAAGTAGCTGTTTTGTGTTTTAATAACTTTAAGTCACACTATAAGTTTTGCGTAACTTAAAAAAACAACATGTTAAAACCAAAATATTGTGTTTATTGCTTTTCAAAATACTCTCCTTTACATTTTAAACATTTTTTCATGCTTTCGAACCATTTTTTAAAACAGGAGGACCACAGATCTGAAGCCATGTTTTCTACGTGTTGATTGAACATTATCACTGCCTCTTCGGAGTTGGTAAAAGTGAAACCTCTCATCAAATCTTTGATTTTGGGGAAAATACAGATATCACAGGATGCTAGGTCGGGGCTATGCGCAGGATGGGTGACGAGTTGTACTTTTTCGGAAGCTAAAAATGACTTTGTTTTGTTGGCCGTGTGTGAAGAAGCGTTGTCATGATGTAGGAGAACGCGGCTTTTGGGTCGTCTTTCGCGATTTTTTTCTAACACCCTGGGTAAACAAATGGTATAATACCACTCGGCATTAACACTCTTTTGATCTTCAAGTGGAATTGTACAGATGGGACCCGTCAAACTTTCAATTCTTCGTGTAAAATTTTCTGGATTTGACTCATACCAATCCCCAATAGTCCTCGAATTGTCTCATAGGTAATCCGCGGGTTTTCTTCAATTAACCGCTTAAAAGTAGCCACATTATTTTCGTTGACGGCAGTTGAAGGCCGCCCTTCACGAAATTCGTCATGTAAAGAAACTCGACCTCTCTCAAATTTAGCAAACCATCGCCTCACGGTGCTCAAACAAGGTGCCTCTCTCCCAAAAGCATTTTGAAGACGAGTGGCACAGTCTTGCGGAGAGAGAGAACTTTTAAAATCATGAAAAATCATCGCTCTAAAATCTTTTCCACTTAATTCCATTTTCGTTGCATACGTAGAACTTTGATGTGTGATAAAAAACAATTGACAAATGATTTCCCGTCAATTGTTTTTTTTTTACTAAGAAGGTTGCAACGTTTAAAAAAATATAACATTCGAAATTCAAATAGTTCCGATTAGCTAGAAGTGCAAAACTTTTAGAGCCCCAAGTATAACCCACAGCCATTTATTGTTAATTTAATTTAATGTAGCTACTGATGCCCGCGGCATGAAAGGTATTCACTCACACAGCGATAATGTGCCTTTCTAACAGTGAATGTATGTTATACATCAGATTACCTACTTCTAACATATAAACTCAAAATATCACTAACTTTATCTCTTTATATATATTTAACTAGCGGCCCGCTTGATAAATTATGTAGGCACTAAAATCCTTCCTCGAGAACCTCTACCCTACTCTATTCATTGTTCTCTATCCACCATTATTCCATTCTAGTACAGATGATTTCATCATATTATAATAAAATTTCTATTTAAAATGTTGGTGGGTATTCTACTCGTATAAATATATAATTTTCTTTAATAGCCATCGAAGGCTGGCAATGACGTCTTCGACATTGTTCAAAGTTTGTTCAGTTAATGTCGATGCGATCGTCTTTGACAACTTTCAGGGACCACGTAATTATTTGGAAGTTTCATCAGGGTGGACCCAAGTTACACACAACGCCCCAAAGTTGCGATGTCACGTCGTTTAAAAGTCATTATCCAGTTACTTCTGTGGTAAAAAATGTACACAATATTAGAAGGCAGCGAAAACGCAAATTGGAGTTCTGACTAAGTTGATTAAGGATAAAGGTGACTAAGCAAAGTTTAAACTATGGGAACTATATAGATAACTGTTATAAAAACACCTTAACTCCGAAACAAATATTTTGTAGATATAAGTATGTAGTATGAGTAATGAATAAAACAAACTAATTTGCCGATAATGATGCAAAAGGACGAAACTGGACAGTGATCAAAGCGAATAAATTACCTATTAATTTTGTACCTGAACTGCATAGTACATAGAACTCAAAGCGTAAAAACAAAATTCAATTTTCTGTGTTAATTACTCAGAGGCGTGTATAATGTCAATCAAAATATTCATTAATGTGTAAAATTTCTGTTATATCAAAGACCTTTGTAAATAAATTGAACACTTCATGTGTACCGTGAAATACCTGTTAATTGGTACACCAGGTACAGGATGGTTCACACCTGCTGTTTACAAATTACTCACACCAATGGTTCCAGTGTGACCGGCGATGTAGAATAATTACGTGGCATTCATTACGTAGGTATAACGACCAGGTCTATTAAATGCTTCAAGAGTTAAGCTATCGTTTGTTAAGTCATAGCTTAGTAAATAATTTCGTAAAAAATACACTTTAAAATCTGACACAATAACCAACTTCACAGTACCGAAATTGGACCAAATAATTGTCAGAATGAGACCAAATTGAAATGGGACCATCTGGGAAGTAGTAGATTTCATTAAAAAAAAAATTCAAAATTGGTTCAACTAGCCAGTTATATGAGGTAACAAACTTTAAAGAAACACAGTCGATTTGAAAACTTCCTCCTTTTTTGGAAGTCGGTTGAAAATTATTACAAACGAACTGTTTACCATGTAATTTAAAAGTGAAAAATAATGTACTTGTAATTGATCATGTCAGTTTGAAGTGATAGTTATAATAGTAAAAATTAAGAAATATTGTGCTTTTATAGTGTATATCAATCATTCTTGAAACACCTAAATTGATTTGGTTAAAACTAATTAGATTTTTTTTTAGCCATATTACTTCAGGATAGCGTGAATAATTTTACATAATGAATCTGAAAAACGATAGTATTGGCATCCCATTACTATCGTTTTTCAGATTCATCGTTCTGCCACCTTTCCAGGAGGAACGTTCTACTAACTGACCAAGACACTACTGGTTGACGAAACTGGTTGTCACATATCGATGGAAGAAAACTTATTTGGTGTAACTGCCAGAAAATCGAAAATACGTTTTTTACATCATTTTATTCAGAAAAAAAATCGTCGATTGGTCTGGATACTTGAAACAGAAGGTGTTTCAAATGCGAGAATGTGAAGATTTGTAAATTGTTCACAGTTTACGATAACAGACGGTTAATGTAAGATAAGCATTACGAACAAAGAAAAGTCGAGTATAAATCTTATAAAACTCTGGGAAAACGAAAGATAAAACTTGTAGACAGATATAAATTACTCTGAAATTAATTAAAACTCAAAAGAGCGAATACGTAAATAGAATTCTACTTATGTATTATGAAAGATAAACAAATAATACCTACTACGAGTAGTAGTGGTTGAAAACTTTTATGTGTAATACCTATAGGTACACAAATATATATGTGGTGTTTGGTATCAAACCTCATTATAGCTTTTATTTTTAAAGAAGTAGGATGACAACTCGCGGATGGAGTGTCAAAGAGTTGATAGAAAAAGGACGTACGATGATGTAATTTGTTTGGTGATAAAATAAGAAATTAAATATAAAGAATCCAAAACTCCAAATCAATTTAATTATTCACACATCCCACAACTTTTGGGGGCTCGTCCGGGATGTGACTATTGTTTTGAGTGTATTGTTGCGAGTGATTTACGACGTAAAATTGTCAAAAAAATATCACGACGAATCTAAAGGTAAATCATACCTATTATTACCTATATCGAATGCTTCGGGAAAAAGTGAAGAACGAATACTTCGGGATGATTTATTTATTTATTTATTATTTATTTAATGACGAATGTTTCGAGACGTGCTACCACAAATCGTATGCTTCGGGACGGTAAAAGTTACGTCATGATATTTTTGTATTGAAATAAGACTACGATGATTTTTCTTTGGAATTTATTTTTGGTATGAAGATTTGACGAAGCGAATATTTTTTAAGAAGAAATTTTTTTTTTTTTTATCTTTAGGTCGACAAATTGACGCCACCCGCCTGATGGTGAGCTGAGGGGACGTCTGGCAATTGAGGGCGACTCTCACAGTACACAGGAATACTATAGAGAGTGGCCCTCAACTTGACGACCCAGTAATGTGCCTCTTCACGCTTCGCTTAGAGAACCCAGGGTTATATGTTGGAGGAAACACGTGCGCAGGCAGGGCGTTCCAAGCCACCATCGTTTGGCAGAGAAACGAACGTTTAAAATGCTCGTTCTCGCGAAGACGGTTTCCACGGTATGGGAGTGACATCTCTGCCCGGCACGCGTTGTTCGGGATCGGAAGGGTGGGATCAGATTGAAGAGCACTTCAGAACACTCACCGTGGTAAATACGGTAGAACGCGGCCAAGGAAGCAATTGTTCGGCGCTGGGCTAGCGGCTCAAGGCTTCCCGTTACCCTGGACTGTTTATAATGCGAACAGCGCGTCGCTGCATAGCGTCGAGTGCGTCCAGCAAATACTTCGCGGAGCCGTCCCAGAGGTGAGAGCAGTATTCAACGCAGGGTCTAATCTGCGTTTTGTACAGCAGACACCTCTGGTGCGGTGTAAAGAATCGCTTTACCTTGTTCAGTATTCCTAGTTTCCGCGCAGCTAGCCCAATACATCTCTCAATGTATTTTGTGTTATTGAGCTCTCGACGAACATCTATGCCAAGGATGTCTAGATTGTCCTTCATTAGTAATATTGCATTCTGAAGAGTGGGTAGGGGAAGGAAAGGGGATTTTTTCGCTGTAAATGCATACGCCTGTGTTTTGTGGACATTGAACTCGACCAAGTTCTCGGCACCCCATTGGGAGATGCTGTCGAGGTTTCGGTCGAGATCAGCCACGAGATCTCGTCTCTCCTCCTCTATCACAGATTGACCCGCCGTCGGACGAACCGAGTAACTCCCGTGCAATGTGCTGTCATCTGCATAGCAATGAATGTTCCCGAGGGATAGCATATCATTGATATGCAGAAGAAAGAGAGTTGGTCGGACGGACCCCTACGGTACCCCGGCATTCACTTGCAAGAAGCGAGAAGCCTGGCCATCGCAGAAGACCCGCACTCAGCGCTCGTTTAAAAAACTGGCAATCCAGCTGCACAGTTGAGGAGGTAAACCATTTGTAGTAGATTACAATAAATACTAAAGATGGCTCCGAAGAAAGATAAAGGTGATAAAGAACTATTAAAGATGACTCCTAAGAAAGATAAAGAGGATAAAGAAGATAAGGAAGAGAAAGAGATAGGAATATCTAAGCCGAAGATATCTTTTAGTAATTTAGAGAAATCCATGATACCCTATACTGGTGACGACACATATCCCATATCCACCTGGATTCAAGAGTTCGAGGATACCGCCAGTATTATGGAATGGTCAAACATTGAAAAGCTTGTTAATGGAAAAAGATTACTTTGTGGAACAGCTAGATTATTTCTACGATCATTAGGCAGTGTGACAGATTGGGAAACTTTAAAGAATAGCCTTATAGAATAATTTGGGCCTAAGTTGAATAGCGCTATAGTCCACAAACAGTTAGCCTCACGTAAGATGAAAATGATGAAACGTTCCAGCAGTACTTTTTGCATATGAAGGAGTTGTCCTTACATGCCTCTGTAGAAGACGAAGCCCTTATGGAATACGTAATCGACGGCATTCGTGACTCAGAAACGAATAAAGCTATTATGTATGGAGCCAGAAATATGAAAGAGTTCCGAGCTAAGCTAGAATTTTATAACCAGTTGCTGAAAAGAATTGATACCAAGACGAGTGTTCGACAAAACTGTCCGACGACTTCAAACTCATCGATTGCGGGGCATCAACATATAAAGAAGTGATGTTACAGTTGTGGTGACACCGATCACATGGCATCAGCTTGTACAAAGGGCACCAAATGTTTTCGATGTAACGAATATGGCCACAAGGGAACTGAATGCCCAACCCTCGTTAAAAATCACTGAACATAGTTAGAAGAATTTGAAGAAGAACCTAAATACGAGAAGAATTCAATATGTCTGACCGGTATTGGAGAAAAAGAGATAGACACAGAAGGATGTTTTGTTGCCCAATTACAAATAGGTGATTGTTTTATCGAGACCATTTTCCATCTAGTGAAGGATGAAGCTATACCTATTAGCCTAATTCTGGACCATCCAATATTACATGATTTTAATATAAACTTTACACCAGATGGCATAACCTTTGAAAAAATATCCCACCTCAAGTTGCTCATAGAAGACAATAATTTACACGACGATCTTGATATTGAAGAAACTGATTTTACTGAAAACATTACAAAGATAATAAAAGAATACAAACCAACAGAAGCTAAGAAGAAAAGTCACGTTAAACTAAAAATCATACTTACCAATGAAAATCGACCTGAATTAAGAGCAAAACCAAATAAGTATATCCAAAAGATAGAGAATGAAAATAGGAAAAGCAATAATTAGAAAAGAAAGAAAGCTAATCAATATAATGTTGGTGATCTAGTGGCTATTAAAAAGACGCAGTTTAGCCAAGGAAGTAAGTTGATAGTCAACAAGAAGAGAAACGATAGATACGCGGTGATGAAAATTGGCCATGGCGAAGGTCCAGTTACTACTAGTAGCTCTGCTGACCTTATGAAGCTATGGACGAGCTATGATTGTGATTCATCTGGGTGAGATGAAGACGCAGGATGACCGTGTGGTGTTTGGTATCAAACCTCATTATAGTTTTTATTTTTAAAGAAGTAGGATGACAACTCGCGGATGCAGTGTCAAGGAGATGATAGAAAAAGGACGTACGATGATGTAATTTGTTTGGTGATAAAATAAGAAATTAAATATAAAGAATCCAAAACTCCAAATCAATTTAATTATTCACACATCCCACATATATATAAATAAAATATCATCTGGATCGTATTAATTTGTGGTATTGATAATATTGATAGAGATTGGTCAACTGGTTGGTGGGCTGCAAATACATAGGTCGCTGGTTCAGATCCGGCTCGAAGGACCAATGATAAAGGTTGGTCAAGGTCGTAGCGCAATAAATAGCCCACTTTTTGGTGAAGCACAATCGTTTATTGTATCCTGTATCCTATTTTTTTATTTATTTTTTATATTTGGTTCGCCAAATTGACGCCGCCCGCCTGGTGGTAAGTTGGGACGGATGTCTAGCGATTGTGGGCCACTCTCACAGCACACAATACTATAGAGAGTGGCCCTCAACTTGACGACCTACTGATGTGCCTCGTCACGCTCCGCTTAAAGAACCCAGGATTATATGTGGGAGGAAACACGTGCACAGGCCGGGCGTTCCAGGCCACTATCGTTCGGCAGAGAAACGAACGTTTAACACGCTCGGTTCTCGCGAACATGCTATCCACTGTGTGGGAGTGGCATCTCTGCCCGGCACGGGTTGTTCGGGATCGGGAGGAAGAGGGTGGGATCAGATTGAAGAGCTCTTCAGAACACTCGCCGTGGTAAATACGGTAGAATGCGGCCAAGGAAGCTATTGTTCGGCGCTGAGCTAGCGGCTCGAGGCTTCCCGTTACCTCCGGACAATCTATAATACGGATAGCCCGTCGCTGCATAGCGTCCAGCAGTTACTTCGCGGAGCCGTCCCAGAGGTGAAAGCAGTATTCGACGCAGGGTCTAATCTGCGTCTTGTACAGCAGACACCTCTGGTCCGCTGTAAATAATCGAAATCCTATCCTCGTAAGTCTCACTTTTTCATTATTATGACACTACTCGTATAGTAAGTTTAAGTTTATTATTTTATATTGTTTCTCCTTTTCCATCCTAAGGTTGCCTGGAAGAAATTGCTGTCAGCGATAAGGTCGCCCTTTGTACATGAAGCTGTAATTTGTT
The DNA here is from genome assembly GCA_963556515.1 of Nudaria mundana. Taxonomy (NCBI): domain Eukaryota; kingdom Metazoa; phylum Arthropoda; class Insecta; order Lepidoptera; family Erebidae; genus Nudaria; species Nudaria mundana. Next base: position 10,548,042 of record OY748289.1, on the reverse strand, counting down.
TCAATGTTGTTTTGTAATGTGGTGTACAATAAAGAATTTTCATGTTATGTTATGTTATGTTTATTGTAATATAAAAATGTTGAATGACAGTTATTCACAGCGACACACGGTTGAGGAGAAAGAGAGGGAGTTTAAGTTGACCTCTGGTGTGGCCATAACGAAACATTGAAATCCCTATAAATTGGTGGCAATGTTGCCAAAAAATACAATATCTGATCAGCGCGGCTCCGCCCGCGTGATAAAGTTTTCTCGTTCCCGATTACACATTACCAAGATAAAAAGCAACTGTAATGTTACTCAAAATAATGTCTACTTAACAGTGATAGAATTTTCACAATCGGTTAATTAGTTACGGAGCCTATTCTCTTTAAACAAACAATCAATATTTCCTCTTATAATATTAGTATAGATTTACACAAATGGTACTCGTAAGAGACTTTCAAGATCTCGTCTTACGTTAGATAGCGGTGCACCTGCTAACACTACGATCTGGCAAATATATTCAAAGTACTGGCTGTACCTATGTATATAGTCTCGCCCCCTGTTACATGACCCCCAAAGTAACTGAGAAAATTCCGGCGTAGAAAATACCTCAGTACGACTTCGGGGATAGAGAAGTAACTATTTGTATGTGCTATTTATTTCGGATAAAGAAATACTTACAATACTTATTGCTTCATACATTCATGCACGTTGATACGGCCCCTGCTAGGAAGATAAATAAAACGACGCTAAACAATGAACATTTCTTTAATAGTAGGGAACCTAGGGTTATATAATGCAAATTATCTATGTCTGTGTCGAAAGTATAAGATCACAATACTGTTTGAGGAAGTGCCCGGTGCACTTAACTTGGGGTCCACAGGCGACGGCGGGCGGCCGGCAGGATCCGTTGGTGTCCTCCAATTAATTTTATTCGCTGACGAGTCGCTCCGGGTCGATGGCCACAGGAGCGCAGGCGCAGCGTCTAGTCGCTCAGCAACTGGTGTACTCTTCTCAAAATATGGCTTATACTAAGCCCCAAGGTAGTTCCCGGGTATTCGGGAACGGAAAACTAAATGCACTTGGTTCCACACAATATTATAATACATATACTTGTTAACTGAATAATGACGTGCGTTGATGAGATTTCTAAAATGCGAACTTGTGCCTCCTCGGCGCGCATACATTTTTAAAAGGTGGCCGCGGGGTGTGAAGAGTGGGGGACGAACGGTATCCCTTCCTGATGCACTTTAGTGAGGGGATAAACCACTACTCGACATCTGATCTCGTTTTCTCATTGGCCGGCGGCTGGCGGTAATCTACTCAATCTAAAGCGTCATCACAGAACAATGGGCTGCGTTGGCGATACGAATTTATGCAGTTTTTAAACCGGTTCGCTCGCATTCTAGTATATTCGGATTAGGGATGTGACTACACGTTTATCGTGGCTTGTACCATGTTTTACATTGTAACAACGTGTAGATATAGTTTAATCTGCAGCATGTTTCATTGTCTATATGGAAAACCACTGTCACTCAACCCTTGCCACTGCAGTTTGTAAGCAAGGATTGAGTGACAGTCTGTCCACAACGCTTAGAGCGAATTTAATAGTGTTTGGCGGCAAATACGTTCTATATATAAAATTAGTTGTATCTGGTTATTGAAACTTACTGCATCAATTTAGACGCTTATATTATAACTCAAGAGTTTATAATTACTAGTAAAGGGAAAGGTGTTAGGGACACTGTTGAGAAGGGAAGAACGGAAAGTGAAACATAGCACAAACTATGCCCTGAAGTTACTTTCACTTGTGCATGACTCAAGAGGGTTAATTTTATTGGCGTATTCGTGCTGCGAGAAGCTTTTTCTAGGATCGTATCTCGTTGAATTCTCTAGAAACTGATAGAATACAGCTCCAAAAAGCTTTATTAATGAACTAACTGTTGCCTGCAGCTCCGCCTGCGTGTTATAGTTTTCTTGATCACCAGTTACTGATTTGTTATATATAACCCACAGCTCCGCCTGGGTGGTACTTTAGATCGACATAACTTTTTTATTTATGAACCGATTGAAATAACACAAACCTTAAATGTTAAGTTGAATAAATCACAACGCATTACTAAAAACCGCATTCAAATCGGTTAAGCCGTTTCTGAGATTAGCGTGTTCAAACATTCAGACAAACGTCTGTTTGTCTGAATGTTTCTGATCTGAATGATCTGACACAGACAAATAGACAAAAATTCTAAAAACCATTGTTTTGGGTTACAACAGTTTCTCTATTATATCTTCGATGTACAGACATCGACCACTTACAATTTTATTATATGTATTGATAACATAGATAAGATTTTCTGTGCTACTAATTAAATGTGAAAACAAAAAGGACATTTGAGTAATCTAGACAATATTTTATGGAGGGAAAGTTACACAACAAAATGTACTTTATTTAAAAAAACAATGGTAAGTAAAATGTTTTAAGAAAAAACTTTGTGTCGGTCTCACGCAGATCAGGTGTTTATTTGTTGAGTTGTGATGAATGTGGTTTGAAGTATGTGGGACAGACTGGCAGGTCCTTCGATATTAGATATAAGGAACATAGAGCGGCGTCCCGCAATGGTTGTCCTGAGAAGTCCCTCTTCGCGAAGCATCTTCTTGACACTGGTCATTCCTTGAACAATAGTAACACTTTTAAAGTTTTACGTTTATGTGAGAAAGGGTTCAAGTTAAGTGTTTGGGAAAGGCTAGAAATAGTTAGAAGAGATGCGGACACCTTACTCAATGAACAAATAGATTTTCACACATCTCCCTTACTTAATCTGTTAACGAACAGACAGACACATTAATTGTTGTTGGTTTGTGTGTGTCATTTGGGTTTTCTACGCAACTTATCAAAAGACAGTAATTAAATCAAACAGATAAGGTCAAGTATTGGTGAATACCTATTTTTGGAACTTAGTTAGCATGATCTGAGGTTTCTACCCACATTAGTTATTGTAAAGAATCCTACATCGCGATAATGAAATTTGCACGCGTTTACTTATAAGCAAACACGTTCCAACCACGAATTTTGCTGTTCTCTCTGAGACAGTCTTGATAATGCCTATAATGTTTAGAGGCGAAACAATTCTTTTAATTCTGCGAAAAATTAATGCTATTATATAATTTTAAAAAGTTTTTTCTTAAAACATTTTACTTACCATTGTTTTGTCATGGATTTTCGCCAAGTAACGCCTGTTTCTATCCAATATTTGTACTTTATTTTTCAAGGATGATCCAAAAAGACACACTTAAAGGGTGATGTCCCATGTGTAAGTGGTAATCAACCGTGCATTGACAGAGGTAGACGTATAAAAAGTACGGACGTTTGTCTACGGACACCTGTTACCTTCGGACATATTATTATATATTGCAAGGGATCACCGTCTCGTCCCAGTTGTCTACTTCCATAAAAAAGTTTTACTTTAACACTCATGTTACATTGTTACCGACAGCGTAACAATTATGTAATCCGAACTCATACAAGTGATACTATTTTAGAGATAAATAGTATACGTAATATCCTTGTACTAATTTGCCTTTCTAGGAGCCCTCTTGCTACAGAACAGCCTCCGTTTTATTCGGTGATTATCTATCCAGTCAATGTACCTACATAATGTTTGTGGAGACGTTTGGGCATTTGTTATCCAGTCTTGCAATTGAAAATTTACAGATAGATAAACTCTTTTAACCCGGTAATGTAGTCTCGTGTGATTTGGGCACAAGAAAACTTATCTATGAGAATGGACCCTCGGGAACTAAGTAAATTATAAGACGTGGTCAAATTCATTATATCCCTAGAAACACACAATAAAGGTTACCGGTTAATTGATTTGTTTTAAGAGAGTAAAATGAATTGGACATAACTCGTTCAAATTACAGTCATAAATGAAGTTAACAACTATGTAGTAATATTTACACTACATTATTATAAAACAAAGTCCTCCGCAACGTGTGTATGTCCGTCTGTTTTCGATAAACTCAAAAACTGCATAGTATTATTATAAGTTCCACCAAGTGCCGACAATGGAAAGCATAAAGTTACATATACAATGTTTTGTTATATAGGTTGACACGGGCGAAGCCGTGGCCCTTCACTAGTTACCTGTATAATATTATTGTATTCAACAGTATCATGTACGTAAAATTAAATTAATGTTTGCATGTAAATAGTATTAATAGTAGTATATGTAAGTACATTTTCAATATCTCATAACATCTGCTTCTCGTGAGTATTTGTGAAGTGACACTTAACAAGCGTCAAATGTCAATATTATAAAAATACTAAATTAAGTAAGTACATAAACAACCATTAGAAAATAATTCTTTCGCTGGTTCGGTAAGTTGGTTCTCCTGAGAAGATACCAGCAAGAAACTCAGGTAGATTATCCATTTTCTTTTTTAATATTGTTTTGTTTACATTGTTACAATTAGTTTATATTGTATTATACGAGTGGCCAACAACAGAAGATTAGGGTGACCATGCATTTTTATCATTAAGATATTCGTCTACATTATAGTAGCCTTTCATCATCAAACATTTTTTAACTACTATTTTAAACTTATTAAGAGGCATGTCAACCAAATCCTGAGGAATTTTATTATAAATTTTTATACATTTGCCTACAAACGAATTACCAACTTTATGAAGTCTAATTTTTGTCATTGCCAGTTTATTTTTATTTCTTGTATTAAAACTATGGTTATCAGATTTTTTTTTGAAGAGATCTATGTTCTTCCGTACATATAAGATGTTGTCGTAAACATATTGAGAAGCAACTGTTAAAATATTAATTTCTTTAAATAGTTCTTTCAGCGAGTCACGGGGTCCGAGTCTATAGATTGCTCGTATAGCTCGTTTCTGTAATGAATATTGTCTCAATATCGGCAGCTGAGCCCCACAGCAGCAGACCATATGACATAACGCTATGAAACTAGCTAAAATAAACTAATCGTGCCATTTTTTCGTCAGTCAGTGACCTTATCTTTCTAACCGCATAGGCAGCTGAGCTAAGTCTTCCTGCCAAGGCTGTGATATGAGGACCCCATTGTAGTTTACTATCTAGAGTTATCCCAAGAAAAACTGTGGTATTGACTATTTGAACTAATTCATTATTCATAGTAATATGAGTATCCACCTGTCTAACATTGGGCATAGTAAATTTTACACATTTTGTTTTCTTCGCATTGAGCAGCAAGTTGTTACTTGTGAACCAATGCAATATTTTCGAAAGGGTATTATTTACATCGTCAAGTGCTACTTTTTGTCTATCACTTTTAAAAATTAATGATGTGTCATCAGCAATTAATACTATCTCACAAAGATTTTTAGTGAAATAAGGAAGATCGTTTACATATACTAAGAATAAAAGGGGTCCTAATATCGAGCCCTGGGGTACTCCCATGACTAATGAGGCGCCAGAAGAGTCGGTGCCATTAATGTTTACTTTTTGTACTCTACCAGTGAGGTAAGACTCGAGTAAGCCAAGTGAGCTGTTCGAAACACCATAATAACCTAATTTTTGTAGCAAAGTCTCATGATCAACACAATCAAAAGCTTTTGATAGATCACAAAATATACCAATGGCATCCTGCTTTTCCTCCCAAGCATCAAATATATGTTTCACAAGTGCAACTCCTGCATCCGTTGTGTTCCTGCCTTTAGTGAAACCAAACTGTTTGTTACTACTTATTCTTATTCTTATACATATACTTATTGTCTGTAAAATGTGAAAGCAATTGATTAAATATTATTTTTTCAAAAATTTTACTGAGGGTTGGGAGTATGGAAATAGGTCGAAAATTTGAAGGATCACTTTTGTCTCCTGCTTTAAATAAAGGAATGAAAAAAGAAAGGAATGGAAGGATGTAAACTCAGTGGATCTACGAGTACATTCATAGACACACTGAGACATGTTATTTGTTTACGTATAGGACATACATATTATAAGATTCAGAAACCGGCCGAGAGTGCTGTTCCTGTCTATAGCTCCGCTCCTATGTCCATTGCTGCGGGCGTCTCTGGTACGCACCAGAAGGTATTTCCAGTGGCGCCCGGCTGTGTGGGGTTTGGTCGGAATGAAAATCCCGCATCGGTGAGTGAATCTGGTTGCGTCTAACTTGCTTCTGTAAGGACTGCGGGTGGCTACCCCGGCGTCCTCAGGCCCCGATCATGGAGGTCGATGTCGTAATACGTACTCATGTAGTGGCAACTGATAGTATTTGGCTTAGAGCTCTCTGCTCAAAATCAAAATATATTTATTCATGTAGGTCACAAAGTAACACTTATGAACGTCAAAAAAGAAAATGCTTCTAAATTTACATTTACCGCCAGATTTGCAAGGCAATAGGTAGAGCCTGTAAGGAAAGAACCTGGCAAGAAAAACTCACGGCCACTCTTTTTATTCGCCAGTAAATACAATGATTCAGCAGCATTGACAGTACGTGACCATGTGTGGACCAAGTAAACTTACAAATTATGGAACTCTGTTATTCACAATAAAGGCAAATACTAGTTATAGGTGCCACATAATCTCAAAGTACCCATACCTAATCATATCATAATAATAATAATTTAACAATAATAAGTGAGTTTCAGCAATAAAACAACATTTCAAACAGAGTATCAAACAGAAGTAGCACCTAAGTAGCTCGAGTGATGAGCAAGCAACTCATTGCCATTTCTCTGTATCTTTTAGATAATCCTTAATAGTATAATATGCATTTTTTAGGAGGTGTGTCTTAACAGCCACTTTGAATTTATTCAAAGGTTCATAATGTGTAGAGGAATTTTGTTATAAAAACGCACACTAAATCCTGCAAAGGAGTCATGAACCTTCTGTATACGTCCCACCAATTTATGTTTATTTCTAGTATTTATTGCATGTATATCACTGTTCATACTGTATAAATGAATATTCTGTTCTTAGTAACCGAGTTTAAATATAAATAAATATTATGCACCTGAATTTGAATTTGGCCGCTTTGTAAAAGACATAAAAACTTGAGACGCAGCAAATCTACAAAAAAATTGCGCAAAACTCAAATTAAAATTTATTTTCTGGCAACTTCGAATATTTTACTTGAATATGAATATGATTTTTCCAAAAACAAAAAGTCTCATGAACTTAAATTAAATTTCTGCAAGAAATATTTACACATTTAACATTCGTCTGAAAAATTAATAAAAAAATTAATATTATAATATTTAGGTACATCTTATTTTTAGCTTTTCTGAAAAGAAATTAATCTGAGGAAGGATTTATTGCGCGGTTTTAGAAAAGAAAAAGTTACCCGTTGGAGTTAAATCTCTGCCTTGGAGGCCACTTTGTTTGTGCCATACCAATTAATCATATTTCCCTAAACAGCTTTATTTGAATACGGTCTATGTTTTTATTAAAAAAAAACAACAACGTGACTTGGTAAGGTTTAAGGAAAACAAACAGTACTTACCTAAAGAAAACAGGCGTGCCTTGTGACTTCTTATTAATATAAAACCGATTTTAGGGTTCCATAGCCGCAGGGTAAAACGAGACCCTATTACAAAAACTATATATATCTCTGAACCATGATAATTAATCAGTTTAAAAAAAAAAAGAATAAAATAAATATTTAAGGATGCTCCAACCAATAGACATATTTTTTTGCCGTTTTGTCCCAAAATATTTATGTCTTTGGAGGACTGATCCGATAGATTTCTAACAGGTACTTACCTACTTTATAGAAAATACGAGTACCAAACTATTAATAAAAATTTAAGTATCATAAAACAGAGAACGCCATTAGCTGTCAAATATAACCCAAAGACACACAAAAAACGCCTGTTTCTTCAAAAAAAAGTAGACAGAGGTGTATAATACCCCACTTTTGGCAGGAGGTAATAGGAGCGCGCGTATTGTTGTTAAATGCTGTACATAATACAAAAAAAACATACCTACAGACGAAATGACAATCTCCTCCTTTTTTAAGGTCGGTTAAAAATGTCAGTTTCTATACTACTATTATATAGAGAAAAGATTTGTATTTTTGTGTGTATGTCTGTAATGAATAAACTCAAAAACTATTGTGCCGATTTCAAAAATTCTCTCACCATTGGGAAGCTACATTCACCTTGAGTAACATAGGCTACTTTTTATCCCGGTAATGTGTTCCCACGCGAACCGGGAACGAGTAAACAAAATCACGCGGGCGGAGCTGCGGCGATCAGCTAGTCTCTCATAAAATTCACTTAATCGTGTTCGACTCCGACCAAAAGGTCTCACCTGTCGTGTCACATCCCATACGGATATTGAAGGAGTACGGGTGTCATGAAAGTTTTACGTCCCTTATCCGTACACCTTTTATACCTACGTCATATTTTATCGAATACCGACGGTTAGATATCACGTAAGCGGTATTTATTAAAACTATAGCGGACGTCGGTGCCGCTCAGCCACCTCGTAAACCACGTGGTTGAGAGACTCGGTACAAAGGAATGTAGTTTAGTGATATGGTTTAGGTGGGCGATCTATATTCTATACGTGACTGCATTAAACTTTCCATTTTACGTGTGAGAATGCTGACTCATTCTTACTACTTATTAGGATTTATAGTCCAGAAAATATTTATTTATGGTTGACCGCATTTTTTGGTAATAAAATATTTCATTTTGTCGGCATGTCCATAAAGTATGACATCGACAGGCACGACTGTACTTTTAAGAAATTCGGAAATTTATAAGCGTGGTTTTGCTTAGAACTGATCGACCAAGAGATAGTTGTTTTCATTATTACTAAATTTTAACAAGCGAAAATTGTATTAGAAGTGGTAAGGGTTTTTTTTTCAATTCCGCGAGACCGCGGGTGCTCCCATGTCCATTGCTGCGGGCGTCTCTGGTGAAACCAGAAGGCATTTCCAGTGGCGCTCGGCGGACTTTGACCACCAGTGTGGCCTCTTCGGGGGTTTGGTCGGGATGAGAATCCCGCGTCGTTGGGGTAGGGTTTTATCCTTTTATCCCGCGTCGCGATCGGTGAGTGAATCTGGTTGCGTGCAGCACGCAACCCTTCTAGCCTGCTTCTGTAAGGACGGCGGATGGCTATCCCGCCGTCCTCAGTCCCCGTTCATGGAGGTCGATGGTCCTAGGCGTAGATGAGTCTGCGACGCCCTGGCCACTGACTGCGGAACTCAGCAGGAAGGGTACGCTCCCTCTCCCTCTCGGCCGCCTCCTACGCGAGCATGACTTGCTCGCAGAAGGACACGGCCGCGTTCCATCTACTCGCGCTGGAGACCATGGCTTTGAGCATGGTTTCCAGCGAGAGGATATCTACGCCCAGACCCACTACGAGGTCCCGGCGCTGACTCGCCCACGCAAGTGGTAAAGGTACACATTGAACGCAGTTTTTGCTTTTTTGGTGAAATCGAATTATAACCACATAAAATATCGAAAAACTAAAATAATAGTAGGCTATCATAAATTATAGATCACAACCCCAGACCTTGAAAGTAAAAAATAAAATTATCAAGGAAAGTCAACGTTGTTATATTAGTCTTCAAGAATAAAATAAAATTTATAATCGAAGTAAAAAGCTTATTTGTTGATACTACTGATTTGTACCGATCAATCAAATATCATAATAAGAACTATGATCTATCTTCTCCTCTATGATCAATCGATTCAATCAAATAAAAAACTGCACTTAGAGCTTCGAGCAACTTGCTCTAGCTTTACCTGTACCATTATTAACATGAGACCATTACTGACAAGAGTAAATTAATTTTAGTCATGCGGTAACCAGTAAATAGTTACTGACAATGTATCTTATCGAATTTTCCCTCTTCTTAACATACGGTTAGTGGCTAACCAGCTTTATTCCAGAAACTAAAGCGGACACTAAAGTAAGTACCGACTTTTAAAGTAAAACACGCTGACGCTGTTTATTTTAAGAATTTATTCAATTCAGTTCAATTCAATACACTTTATTGTACACAACATGTAGAACATACAAAAAGGAGATTATCACTTCAAGAAGAATACAAATGGCGGCCTTATCGCTTTAGCGATCTCTTCCAGACAACCTTTATTTATTGTTCGTGAATGGACAGCCACAGTAGTTGTTGGTTTGTGTGACACTATGTTTTCTGTGTAATAAAGAGTAGATTTTTTTGTCTTTTAAATACCTATTTTGAATTTGTTAGCATAACTTAATATTTCTACCCCCGTTAGTCGTTTTCGACACATCCTACATCGCGCTAGCGATATTTACACATTCATACTTAAAAGCAAACATGTTCTGGCTTCATATTTTGCTGTTCTCTCTGAGACAGTCTTGAGAATGCCTCGTTTACAGGTGAAACATTTGTCGACGTTTTAATGTCTTATATTTTTGTGAGAATGATGCAATTATTTTAAAAAGTTTGAACATCTTACTTCCCATTACTTTATTTATTGTGTTAATAAATAATTAACACAATAAATAACTAGGAGCTGCGGTCGCTGCCGTGGTACTGCGCTGCAGCATGCAATTGAGCGAAGCGACTATTTCTATTAAAGCATTTATCAATCTATAAGGAGCAGGTTTTGTTCAAGACCGAATTTTGATTTAGGACCCTCAAAAAAAGTTATTGACCAAAAATATGTCAACAACCGATTTTCATGATTTTTTTCACTCAAAAATCAACATTGATGCAATTATTTTAAAAATTTTGAACCTCTTACTTACCATTACTTTATTTATTGTGTTAATTATTTATTGTGTTAATAAATAATTAACACAATAAATAACTAGGAGCTGCGGTCGCTGCCGTAGTACTGCGCTGCAGCATGCAATTGAGCGAAGCGACTATTTCTATTAAGGCATTTATCAATCTATAAATATGTCAATAACTTTTTTGAGGGTCCTAAATCAAAATACGGTCTCGAACAAAACCTGCTCCTCTGATTGCTTGATTTTTGAGTAAAAAAATTATGAAAATCGGTTGGGTAGTGTCGAGAAACAATTTCACATCGAGTTGAATTTGAGTCACCTGATAAGGAGCTCCGCTCGCTACGCTCGCTTCGCTCAATTATAACACCCTAATTAATTTATTTATAGTGTTATTTATTGTGGTACAGACAATTTATTATGTTAATTTTAAGAAAATGAGAAGGATGAACGTGAAATTTGTCAAATTAAGTTAAAGTTAAATGAAGTAGAAGTGCTTATAGTATTTTAAACATGCATTATTTGACCAATGGGCGACCACCAGTTAAGTTTATTACAAACACCAAGGATTCTTCCACGCCAGGAGTTCTTTGCAGGTCTTTATCCACGCCATCAAAAGAATAATAAGATAAATAAATACACAACACAATTCGAAGCAGCTCCTGTCTTTAAAAACCATTCTAGTAGATTATTGTATCACTTCACCCAGTGTCGTAGGCGCTGAGGCGTGATGCATGCGTGACACTTACCGACATAAACAAACAGACCGGTTTCACTCCCGTGAACATGTCCTCACGTGCTCGATCATTGATGATCGACGATACGGAACAATTTGTCCTTATTCCGTTCTCATGTCAAATCAAAATCTCAGCTGCACATTGTATTAAATCTAACAATAAAAGATAAAACAATAAATAAAGCCGTTTCTTTTGTCGAAGCAGATTACAGGATATGGTATGTTATGTTTATAGGTACTTACATCAAAACTATTATATTATTGTTCGTGCCCCAACTGTACAGGGTACAAAAATTAACACATATTAACACTGGTGTACGTAACAGGCCGCACTAGAAATTTAAATGTACCTACTGTACTCTATCCCAAATAGATTGAAATAAAAGGTCATTGACACCGAGGATATTTGGGATTTATTATAGTAATAGTAGCATTTTTCTAGTCACAAAAAATTTAATAAAGGTACTTATTTGCTCTCCTTAAAAGTCAACCAACTCCAAATATTTTGGTCTTAAGTTGCTCGCCTGTAATGATAAACGTACAAGAGCCGAAAGCGCCGAATGAAACGAAATTTGAATTGTAAATGAAATCTTCTTGCAGAATCGGATGATTCGGACGTTTGGCCGCGGATAGTTGTACGAGGTAACATGTCATTTCATAAACAGAATTCTGAAAATTAATCTTAATGTCATCATTCCCCGAGCCTTTTCCCAACTCAGTTGGGGCCGGCTTTCCAGTCCAACTGCGATTCGGCTGAACTTCGATATTTTTCGTGAAGCGACTGCCATCTGACCTCCACAACCCATGGGCGATATTGATTTGTTCTGTAGTTAGACTGGTCGGATTTTTGATATAGGGCTCCAACTACTCCTAAAGACATAGATATAGATGTTCGTATGACAACCGGGACCGACGCGGAAGGCTTGACGTGCGCTCCGAGGCACGGAGGGGTCTCAGTGTCTTAAGAAATGGTCACCCATGCTAAGACCAGCCCGACTAGATGTTGCTTAACCTTTGCAATGTGTTAACATTGTCGGTTACCACTTATAATCTTAATGTAAAATAGAAATCCGAGCATACATAAGTGAAAGATCAAAATCGAACATTACTCATGCATTACTCATACACTAAATAGGTAGATACCGAAAATCTATATACTTAATTAAAACCTAGTAGGTGATCACTTCTCCTCAAGCAGCTAACAATTAATGAAATGTTTTATCCTAAATATGCCTCTATGTGATTGTTTGTACATCCGGCAATGTGCCAAAATCAATTCATCTATCTCTCTCTCTCTCTCTCTCTCTCTGTCTTTAGACTTCATTAATGTACGTTATTCTCCTTCTGTTATGTAGGGTTTACTAAACACAAAAGAGCTACAATCTACGCGATAGTTTATTCCCAGACGATGACACGTAACAGGCGCATATTGAGAAATTGAACATTTTGTCACGTAACTCCTCGACGGCTATCCGTAGCGACATTATGCTGATTCTATGCCATACTTTACACGTACCTACGCTTTCAACGTACCGATGCAACCTGCTGTAACGTTTATTCTATAAGATGTAAATCTCATCATTCAGAAACGAATACACGTATCATACTTCTTTTTCTTTTTTGTTAAATCGTATTGGGCCAGTGCAACACGAATCTCATATGGCCTTGCTTCATATACTTAGCTCTTGTATACGAATAAAATAGCTAGTACTATTAATAAAGTGTAACCCCGATATACTAATAACTATTAGTAATAGTAGAACATTTCCTTGCAAATTGATGCACTACTGCTTCAAACTGATATTAAATTCCTGAATAATATTCATAAACGATGCATCTGACGACGTGGGATGCTCGGGCCAACTCTCGTAACAATAATGTCTTTCTACTGTAACAGATTTTAACGACCTGTTGTATTAATATCGTTGTGAAGATTTTTTCTTGAGTTTATAAGAAGTTTATTAATAATTGTTAATAATAGTTTGAAGTTTATTAATATTATAACCATTCTACAGCTAATAGGAATGGTCTTTTAAATATACAAAAGATCTGAAAGCCACAAATGTAATAAGAAATAACGCTTATAAAACCGGCCAAGTGCGAGTCGGACTAAGTACATAAAGGGTTCCGAACCAAAACGGCAAAAAAATCACGATTGTTGCATGAGAGCCCCCTCAAATACTTATTATATTCTGTTATAGAGGCAACAGAAATACATCATCTGTCTCGTCTGTCACGGTTCATGAGATACAGTCCAAGACAGACGGACAGCGAAGTCTCAGTAATAGGGTTCCCGCTTTACCGTTTGGGTACGGAACCCTGATAAAAGATTAATTTACATTGTTATATTGTATGAGTAGGTAACAAAACATGTAAATTATGAGCACACGTGAAATAGAACACTTCGGGACGCAGGGAGAGTTTCGAAACGTCAGGCCTAAAACAAAACAAATCGGGCGCCACTGGAAATACCTTCTGGGGTCACCGAAGACGCCCGCAGCAATGGACATGGGAGCGGCCGCGATCTCGCGGAATTAAAAAAAAAAGGCTTAACACAATAAAAAAACACGCGATGAAATCTATTAAAAAGTGTTTAATTCAAAATGAAGAGTCACGTAAACAAGAGACAATACTCGTATCACATTTCCAATTTCACAGACAACATTTAAATTCTCAGAAGACATTATGTACAGTGTACCTGCAACCGATGACGCAAATCGGTTGAAAAAAAAAGAAAGAAAGAAAAACCATTTATTACTTCACTTTTACAACATAAACTACCAAAAACAACGAAAATAACTCAAGAACTCAAGAACCAGAAGCGCTAAATGAGTCACCACAGCCTGAAATAGAACAGCGGAAGAAGAAAATATTGCATGGCAGACACCCATAAGATCTAGAACAACCACATGTCGATAAGGCAGCTTCAAATAAGTGGTTGTCTATGGGAATAGGGAACCTACAGTGAGCCAGTTAGAAGGGTTTATTATAGCCATCCAAGATCAAATCATCAATACCAAGAACTACCGAGAATACATCATCAAGGACCCAAATCTAACAAATGATTAATGTAGGAAATGCCACAGACAATCTGAAACCATACAACACATCACCGGAGGGTTATTTTTTGTCTCTCGCGTTATGCTGGCTGCGTGGTGTAAGGCGTCTGCCTTGCACCACGCAGTGCTGGTTTTCAGAGACAGAGATGGTAGAAACGATGACAGGAAGAAAAGAAATACTATAACAGCGAAAATATATATGGAATAAGCAAAAACTAACCGTAACAAAAATAAAAGACGAAATTGAAGCACAATTAAGAAAATAACGAAAATAAAAACAGGAAAAGGTTGGATACGGCCAGGTGCCATTTTTCGGTATTTTTATAACGAAAATATAACCTTCTTTGGATGGGAAGTTATAGGACGCCCTTCCGCAGGGACAAATAACATTTAAGATACCGTAAAATTGTCCTCATTATCATGATAAAAGATTCAAAAATAGCGGAAATGACAACACGATACATTTTGGGTCATTTTCATGTTTCTCATAATTAAGGTATTAGAAATGTGATTTAGAATTGTATACTTACTAAGCATTTATTTAAAAACTACCATCATTTAGTCTAGATCAACGGCCAGCTCAACTAAGTTTGTTCATATGTTTGGGCATTAGGTACCTACTTAAAATCGGCTAGATAGAACCTGTGACCAGTGACGTGTTATATACTATAGACATAACCTCAGTGTCAGAAATGCATTTCAAAAAATATCACCGAACAGTTGGGTCATAAACATCTTCCAGCTCTTTATTGACAATTGTGTTGTCAAGGGTTACTGTTGTTTATGCGATCAAATTTTGGCCTAAATATGCCTAAATATGCAATAATTTGCAGAAACTACACAGGACGATTAAAAACAACAAGCAAAGTCACCTACCGTAGTCACGTGACTAAGCACCGTCCTTATTAAGAAAAAAAATTAGTATGCACCCTCGTAATCAGCGCGTGCTGATTACGAGCTGACCTACAGGTCTCACTCACTCAAGGAGCGGTAATTTTTGAGCTGTAAGTAACAAATTATTTTGAGTTACTGTAATTTACGATCAACTGAATCCGGTTAGGTTTTGGTTACCTAGGATACCTAGCGGTGTCGTCGCAAAGCTACTAGAACGTTGTCTATGTAAACAAATTCACTCGGATTTCTAGATAGTGGTAATTGACACCGTTGTTTACACCGTCCTTACAAGTGTGCGGCGGGTAGACGTCTACGGCACCCCCGCCGCATACTTCGAAACTCAGCGGGGAGGGTACACTCCGGGCTCGTAGAATGGTCTCCAGCGAGAAGGTATCTAGGCCCAGGGCCACAACGAGGTCCCGGCGCTGACTCGCCCACGCTAAGCATTCCACCAATGTGTGGAATGCCGTGTCTTCGCCAGAAGCCTCTTAGATTTAAATATCTCGTTAAGTAAGAGAAGGTGCATGCTGAAGTGCTGTAAGTGGACAGTTATATACAAACACAATATTATTAGACAAATGCTTAGCTAAAGAACAATATTCATACCCATGATGTATTCTCACTAATTACTTAGCTAATCTATTACGCGATATGTGAAGCATTCCCGTCTAAGAACTCAGAAACACACACGTTGTAGGTACGTACATTTTAATGATAGAAATTTAGTAGTAGCATACTAGATGTATAAAATTAAGTTGACCTTTTCAGACGTCTACGTGTAGTATATTAGCTGGAGATATACTTAGCAGAAATAGTGTAGCAGCTGGAGATCAAGACTAAAGCCGTAAAGATACGGCACAAGTATTCTATCATCAAATTTTGGGCCTTCTGACTTTATTTTTATATAATTTTTGATTTTGTTTAAATAAGAGTAACTACCTAACTAGTGTTTATACTACAAGTTAGGTTATAGATATACAAGTTAACTAGTTCTTAAAGACTAGTACGGTGTCTTGCGCGGTGCTTCGCGCCGCACCACGCCATAGGTTTTGGCCTAAAACTTTTGACTCCTTAGGGCTAGGTCAAATTTTCGATTTTTGGCTTGCCTCCAGACCGAGGGCTATCCATAGATGGGTCAACCATCATTGGAGCATAAGCAGTTCTCGAGAGCTAAGGGGGGACAAAAATTACATTCCCCATTTGTATATACATGGGGAACACTAAAACATTTGCACTTCTAGCTAATCGGAACTATTTGAATTTCGAATGTTATATTTTTTTAGACGTTGCAACCTGCTTAGTAATAAAAAAAAACAATTGGCGGTAAATCATTTGTCAATTGTTTTGTATCTCACATCAAAGTTCTACGTATGCAACGAAAATGGAATTAAGTCGAAAAGATTTTAGAGCGATGATTTTTTATGATTTTAAAAGTTCTCTCTCTCCGCAAGACTGTGCCGCTCGTCTTCAAAATGCTTTTGGGAGAGAAGCACCTTGTTTGAACACTGTGAGATCGCCTCACAGTGTTCAAACAAGGTGCTTCTGGTTTGCTGAATTTGAGTGAGGTCGAGTTTCTTTAAATGACGAATTTCATGAAGGGCGGCCTTCAACTGCCGTCAGCGAAAATAATGTGGCTACTGTTAAGCGGTTAATTGAAGAAAACCCGCGGATTACCTATGAGACAATTCGAGGACTATTGGGGATTGGTATGAGTCAAATCCAGAAAATTTTACACAAAGAATTGAAAGTTCGGAAACTTTGTTGTCGTTGGAACCCTCATGAACTGACAGCGGAGCAGAAGCGGGCTTGCGTGGAATGGTGCTCACAGATGCTACTGAAGTACGACCACGGATATTCTAATGCTGTTTATGACATTGTCACAGTAGACGAAACGTGGATTTATTGTTTTGAACCCGAAAAAAAACAGCAATCTTGTGAATGGGTGTTAGAACATGAGAACAAGCCAACAAAAGTGAGGCAGGCGAGAAACGTTGGTAAAAAAATGATCGCGTTTTTTTTTCTCAGCTACGGGTCCCATCTGTACAATTCCACTTGAAGATCAAAAGAGTGTTAATGCCGAGTGGTATTCTACCATTTGTTTACCCAGGGTGTTAGAAAAAGTTCGCGAAAGACAACCCAAAAGCCGCGTTCTCCTACATCATGACAACGCTTCTTCACACATGGCCAACAAAACAAAGTCATTTTTGGCTTCCGAAAAAGTACAACTCGTCACCCATCCTGCGCATAGCCCCGACCTAGCACCCTGTGATTTCTGTATTTTCCCCAAAATCAAAGATTTGTTGAGAGGTTTCACTTTTACCAACTCCGAAGAGGCAGTGATAGCGTTCAATCAGCACGTAGAAAACATGCCTTCAGATCTGTGGTCCTCCTGTTTTAAAAAATGGTTCGATCGCATGAAAAATTGTTTAAAATGTAATGGAGGGTATTTTGAAACCCAATAAACATAATATGTTGGTTTTAACATGTTGTTTTATTAAGTTACGCAAAACTTATAGTGTGACCTACGTATTTCTATATATAAGATAGATGTATTTACGTAGCTACTAAATTAAAGAACGCAATTTTAACGTTCCTAAAATTACCTATCTATTATTATTCTTTAATTAAAACTTTCATTCAACTTCGATTCATCGTTTTTACCTTACAAGCGCTATTCTCGTTTGCATCGAAAAGTATGAAAATAAATGAAATAAAATGAAATAACGTTTATTATCTTTGAAATTTTTAGAAAATTATTTAGATTCGTCAAAAGTTGGTGTGACTCTACCGAGGGTTCCAAAATGCAACGAGACTGAGAAGAGCCCTCAAGAAACTCAGTTCGGCTTTTTTCAAAATATTTCATCTTAAATCTAATACTGAGTTATTTAGAAAGGAGCAATTCGTGTACCAACCAGGCAGCCTTGTCATCTAAGAAATCATTAATACTATAATAAGCTTTATGGCACAATTTACTTTTTTATTAGTTTTTTAAATTTATTGACAGATAAATTTGCTATTTCGGTTGTCAATGTATTATACATTCGAATAAAGTTCCTCGCAAAAGAATTACTCACTTTATGAAGCCTAGATTTAGGAACAGCCAGTTTATCCTTATTTCTTGTAATGACTCCCGAGACCCCATTCCATAGATAGTCCGGACAGCCCTCTTCTGCAACACAAAGATGCATTCAATATCGGCAGCATTACCCTACAGTAGTATGCCATATGATACTGTGGAAGTAGCTGAAGTAGACAAGACGCGCCGTTTTAATGTCTGTAAGTTGTCGGATCTTTTTGACAGCATAGGCTGCTGAATTAAGCCTGGCCGAAATTTTCCCGATATGAGACCCCCATTGCAATTTGGAGTCTAACGTTTTGCCCAGAAAGACAGTGTCATCAACCAATTCTATTATATCATCCCTAACCTTAACACTGGTTTTAACAAGTCTTACATTAGGTAAGGTGAATTTTACACATTTAGTTTTTTTTTTCATTTAATAATAAATTATTAGCACAAAACCAGTGGACTATCCTAGAGAGGGCAATTTTTACATCGTCAAGTTCGCGCTGTCCACGTTTAACTTTAAATATTAAAGAAGTGTCATCAGCAAACAAAACTACCTCGTGGTCGTCTCTTATGAGGTGAGGGAGATCATTAATATATACTAGAAAAAGAAAAGGTCCCAAAATTGAACCCTGCGGAACCCCCGTTGCTACAGGAGAACCAGGTGACTGTTTACCATTGATCACTACTTTCTGGACCCTATCACTTAAGTAAGAATTGACGAAATTCAAGGCCGTCCCCAGGATCCCGTAATGATCAAGTTTCTTAATTAAAGTCTGGTGCTGAACGCAATCGAAGGCCTTAGATAAGTCACAGAATACACCATAAGCATCATATGACTCATCCCAGGCCCTGTATATACACTCTAATAATTTAATTCAGGCATCAGTGGTGGACCGACCACGAGTGAAACCGAATTGTTTTGTATGTAATAGTTTATTAACGTTAAAGTGATGTTGCATTTGATTAAGCATAATTTTTTCAAAAATTTTACTAAATGTAGGTAGTACAGAAATGGGACGGAAATTGGAGGGATCTGAAGTACTACCCGATTTAAACAGGGGAATTAATTTACTAGATTTCATAAAACTTTCAAATTCGTTAGCGACCTCGAAGTCTGATGTAGTTATTTTACCATTTTTATTAAGTTTAAAATGATTATCATTTAATTTTTGTAGACCTCTTTCCGCGTTTATAATTTTCCAAGTAGATTTAACTTTGTCTGCACTATTGAGAATTTTATCACTTACCTATATATTTTGATTTAGCTGCTAAACAATCTGCTTTTAACTTTTTTGAATAAGTTTTAACATAATTTAGAAATTCAACTGATCTATTAAGCTATCTTTCTGAGTATAGTTCATAAAGTTTTTGTCTACTTTGTATATACCCTCAGTGGCCCATTCACTGAAAGTAGGACTATCACTAATCATGACCTCCTTAGACTTGAATATGGAGTTGAACTCGTTGTAAAAAGAATCAAAAAATAATTTATACATTACGTTTGGATCTAAGCCAGTGTCTAAGAATGGAATTTTATTGCAAAGTCCAACCCTCATACGTTCCAAGCGGTCACTAGTTATTGGTCTACACAATATTTTACGTTTTACAACTTTTTCTTTAGTGATTTTAAAAGATGCTATTTGCCCACAATGGTCTGAATCTAGCTTTTTTATAATACTTTTACTTTCTGGCAACATATCGCTGTATATATTATCCAGGCAAGTGGCTATTGTATCACAATATCTAGTAGGCTCCAAAAATAAGTTTGTAAGATTGTGTGATTTAAATAAATTTAAAATATTATAACTCATAGGCGTATTAACAAGTAAATCGACATTAAAATCACCACACACTATTAGGTACTTATTAGTTTTTCCAAGTTTACATAGAACTTTGTCAATAAGTTCCTCAAATTCGCAAAAGGGTGAGGTTCCAGGTTTATACACGCATACGCATGAATTGCTCCATTTCCACGCACGACAGTTCGACTTTACACTCTAGAGAAAGAGACACAATATCTTTCCGTTCTTTAAAATTAAGTTTTTTATTTAATAAAATCAAAGATCCCCCCGTACTGTGGTCACCCTGCAGAATGCACTACCAACCCGGTGATTACTGAAATTGAACATGAGCTCATTCGACTTACGCATATGTTCTGTAATACAAAAAATATCAATATTATCAGAATTCATTAACAATTCCAACTCTAACTCTTTGCCATGTGTTAAACAACCAATATTTTGATGCCCTATGTTGATATAATTTACATATGATTTTCAGAGTCCCTCTACTGTGTTAATAGCGTCTTTAGATGCCAAAACAGAAAATTATCTAACTGAAAAATTAAAAGCATAACAAGATTAAAAAGGTACGAAAATATTTTATCACAGACTTATACTTTAGACACAGATATAAAACATTTTGATATATATTTATTGGTAGGATTTACGAGGATATTAAGTATGCAAATAGGATTTATTATCCTTTCGCTCTCTGTGTTTTTCCTTATCCAAGTTTTTTATGAAGTATGCAATGCAATAAATTACCACTATAATTTTGTGAAAGTTGACTTCATACCGAACGAGAAACTGATAAGACATAGTTGATTAAAGAACATTTGGTTGTTTAGTAACCTTATTTACTACCTATTTATATTAATTACTGTTTTTAAAGTATGTTGGAGGTATAATATAAATAAATAAAACAATGGTAAGTAAAATGTTTTTAAGAAAAAACCTTTTAAATTTATATAATAGCATTAATTTTTCGCAGAATCAAAAGGACAACAAAACGTCGACAATTGTTTCGCCTCTAAACGAGGCATTATCAAGACTGTCTCAGAGAGAACAGCAAAATTCGTTGTTGGAACGTTTTTGCTTATAAGTAAACGCGTGCAAATTTCATTATCGCGATGTAGGATTCTTTACAATAACTAATGTGGGTAGAAACCTCAGATCATGCTAACTAAGTTCCAAAAATAGGTATTCACCAATACTTGACCTTATCTGTTTGATTTAATTACTATATTTTCGTAAGTTGCGTAGAAACCCAAATGACACACACAAACCAACAACAATTAATGTGTCTGTCTGTTCGTAAATAGATTAAGTAAGGGAGATGTGTGAAAATCTACTTGTTCGTTGAGTAAGGTGTCCGCATCTCTTCTAATTATTTCTAGCCTTTCCCAAACACTTAACTTGAACCCTTTCTCACATAAACGTAAAACTTTAAAAGTGTTACTATTGTTCAAGGAATGACCAGTGTCAAGAAGATGCTTCGCGAAGAGAGACTTATCAGGCCAAGCATTGCGGGACGCCGCTCTATGTTCTTTATATCTAATATCGAAGGACCTGCCAGTCTGTTCCACATACTTCAAACCACATTCATCACAACTCAACAAATAAACACCTGATCTGCGTGAGACCGACACCGATAAATAAATATAAATATGTTTGGACATTCTCACACAACGTAATCTATTAAGCCGATATTCCCAAATTAAGCTAATATAAGCTTGTGCTATGGGATCTAGACGACTGATAAACATACTTATATATTTTTAAATACATACATATTATACATAGAAAATACCCAAACTTCGAAACAAACATTTGTGGATCACACAAATATTTGATTAGACTCGGAATCGAACTTGCGACCTTAGGGACGGCAATCGCATACCCACTGCGCCACCGATGCAGTCTAATAATAGGTCAGTCAAATTAGAAAAACTATCAGAATTTAGGAACCTGCCTGTAAACCAATGACTACCCACTTCACATCTCATTTCTAACCATTTATGTCCATCCAAAGGTTGCCTGTAAGAGATTGCTTTTAGTGAAAAGGCCGCCATTTGTACATTTTCATACGATGTTTGTCATATTTATTTGTATTGGTGTACAATAAAGTTTATTCTATTCTATTCTAAACTCTTATGAACTTATAGGACATTTTAGTACGGTAAATGATATATGATACGGTATATGATATAGGGTTGTGGATTTAGCCCATAACAGAGCCACATTTAACAGACTACACTTTAAATCAATCCAGAGAACTTAAAACCAACACAGTGAACAAATACGTAACTTAAATGCGAAGTCGAGAACCACAGGAGAAATTCACGCATACATCAGTTAGAGTAAGTTTGCAATAATTAATTAAATAGATTACATAGCGAGCGTGAGTCATCATTAATCTCTAAATAACTTTGACTACAAACATAAATATTTGGAAAGCCAACGTAGGAAATTTGGGGGCAGAAACCACAAGTTCTGCCGAACGCTTCACCGATGAGTAACACGAATTCCGTGAAAATAAATTAATCAAGTAAGAGCGACTTATAGCCACAGAATAGGGAATAGTACTTACATACAGAACTTGCACTCCGACGTTAATTAAAGCACATTCTTTTGTTTATATTAATATAACATAATAGAAAATAATAGAACATAATTTGAACGTTAGGGTCGTCAGCAAAGTAAAATATATACCAGCATAATTTGATCAATCATTATGACGTCAATGCTATGGAGTTGATAAAGCAAATGGATGTGGTAATTAAATGTACAGAAACAAAGTGTGACGTTGTGGTATGGGAGGGGTACGAGGGGCATTTATTCCACCTACTTCTTTACTTTTCACCTATAGGTTAACAGTAAAACTACTCGCTTGGGCATCCCAACCTAATTTAACTACTACCTATTTAAAATAATAGAGAATAACTATTTTATCAACAATAATTTGCGGACTTCGTCTACTCGTATCAACAAACATTTTACGGACTGTAGAATGTTTTTACAGTAGGTAGTTTAGCTTTTCCTTTTAAATAACACATAATATAATAGAGTAAGTTTTAATTTATTTCTTTTTCTTGTTTTACTCAAAAAGTTTCTTAAGATTGAAAGGTAGATTACAAATCTAAAACAAAATAAATAACTGTGATTATTTGAGGTAGACATTATTATGAGTTTTATAAGTATTTTTATTTTTTTGCAATGAATATAGTCGATTGTGCGTGTCTTGGTGCCTTCAGACAAAATCGATTATTCTCGTTGAACCCTCGGGTCGTGTTTACACAATGCATTCTATTTTTTTGCAAGCTTTTTATTAGCTTGCAATATAAGTTTTTTAAAGCGAGGACAAATTGTAACTTTTCTATTGTTTTTGAAGTTTGATAGAAGTGCACAGTTGTAATATTAGGTACATTGTTATTATTGTAATAAGAAATTTATAAATTACTAAAGGACGTCCGCGGCTTCGCCCACTTGAAAAATAATACTAAAAACCTTCCATTGGTGAAAACCCAATCGAAACCCGTTGCGTAGTTTTAAAGATCTAAGCATTCATAGGGACAGACGTATTTTGTTATTGTTTTCTTACTTTATTACAGGTTTTTTTGTTTAGGTAGTTGTAAAGTCTAAATCGTTATTAAACTCTGTTGCATACCGATATCAATAAATAAAAAAGTTAGTAAACCTATTATAGCGTTAAAATATTCACTTCTTGTATATATTTCAGTAGAAGAGTAATTTATTTACAATAAGAATTACAATACACATAACTACACACCAAAAATATTTACATTACAAAACATCGTTCAAAAAATCCTCTGCGTCATTGCCGACTGGGAAGGTTCCCAGAATGCTGGCTGTGTTGCCACGTTGGATGGCGATACTTATTATTTGGGCCAGAAAATAGCCAGCCTTCTGGTCCTGAGAAGCATCGATCGAGCATTTAGCAATGTCTCTATAAAGGCGGCGAGCTCTTGGACCCCATGACCCCAGTGTCTCAACCACAAGCGGTTCAAATATATAATCACCTGCTAGGTTAGCATATTTACGCCGTTTGAGGCCGTTAGCCGATGCAGCAGCAGCGGAATGGAAGTTTGGAAGGTGTGAACGTGCTAAGTTGTCAACGCATGTAGCGTCCCACACCAAAGGCCTTCCCATCTTCCACGGTAGCAACGACATACCGTCCGGTCTCTTTCCATCGCTTCGTGCTAAGCCATTTGGTTCACGTACGGCCGGAAGACCTGCGGTGGAAAGAGCCCTACGAATTATGTCGTTTAGAATAGCGTGCCAAGGTATACGACCCGCGCTTCTGCTACAAGAAAGGCCATGGTGTCCCAGATTATCGAGGGGTACTCCACAGGTGCAATGATGCGGAGATACACAAGGTGTACCCAGCCGAAGGCAAGTGGTAATGCGGAAGGTTGTGTCGTCCAACATTGTACCGATGTTGGGCGATGGGAGTGCCTGGATCCATAACCCTGACTCCCATTCTCCAACAGCTAGTAGGCGTGCACGCTCTGAAATATTATGTCAATTATTGTATTATTTTCAATTTACAGAGCGGCGAATCCCACAGTCGCTGTGAGCCTAGGCATGAGGGCAGGTCAGTGTTGGGACAAGACATCCTCCAAGCATTTATGGCATCGGTCTTGCATCGCACCTCGGAATCAGTGTATTTGACAATTTTCCTGACTAATTCTTCGGTGCTATGGACCGAGGACAGAAATGCTGGCAGACTGACATCCGTGACTCTACGAATACCGAGCCCGCCCAAGCGAACTGGAAGAGACGCTTGGACGGTCATTAATATTTACATTTAAAATTTTACACACAGAATTTTGTATTAAGTTTTCTAGTCTGCCCAAAATTTCTACATTTTTCCAAAATTATCCTAAACGGAGGGCATGTGTAAATTTGGGTACGAAAAGAATATTATAATAATTACTTTTAAAAAAGGTTAATAACATAGGAATGTCGTTGAGAGTACTATGTAGTAAAAATCTCGTCACGTCTCATAGACGTTACAATTAGCATAAAAGGGGAGTGTCCGAACTTGGATCCATCTTATAATGGCGTGTCGAAGCTTCACAATATTGAAAAAATACTGAAAAGTACCAGTACCAAGTTCTTGCCTGACAAATTAATAAAACAATGTAGCAAAGATACTATTTGTCTTTAAAAATAGTCAGATAGCTTATGCTATTTCCTTCTGTTAAATAATAATAATTTCTAACAATACAAATAAAGCCTTACGCAGCGTTACGCAGCGCAACAAGCATTACTTTTTTTTCAATCCACGGCCTTCGGCCGTGGCCGCACCTACGTCCATTGCCAAGCGCATCCGGTTAACACTGAAAGAATACCCAGTGGCGCCCGGCGGACCTTGGCCACTTGTGTGTGATGATGGTCGGGTGTTACCCCGCATCTTTGGGGTCGCGTTTTATCCCGCGTCGGTGAGTGAGGGGTGTGCGTGGGGTGAAGCCCCACATCATGAAGCCCTTCTAGCCTGCTTCTGTAAGGACGGTGGGTTGCTTATCCATCGTCCTCAGGCCCCGATCATGGAGGTAGATGGTCCTGTGCGTAATCACGTCTGCGGCGCCCTCGCCGCACACTTCGGAACTCAGCGGGGAGGTTACGCTCCCTCACCCTACCGGCCGCCTCCTTCACGAGCATAACCTGCTCTCAGAAGGAAACGGCAGTATTCCACTGGCTCCCGCTACAGACCATGGGTCGTACCATGGTCTCCAGCGAGAACAAAGCCAATTACGTTAAAATTGTCACTGTAGTATGCTTTAGTACCTAAATTCAAATAATACCTAACACCATTTACAGTGACTGGCACGTTTCTACTGAAGTTTAGTGCATACATAACTCTATCTAGTTAACAGTTAAAGAGCATATGTATTCCACAATATTTCAGTAATTCCTATTAAGTTAATCCTTCTCTGTTACCTATGAAAATACCAAGTTATCATCTTTTTAAATTTATAACTAATTATCTGTTTCATAATGTCATAATAGGATGCAGAAGGCATAAAAAATATTATACTTCAGCGACTGAAAACCATTCAGAAGATTTTGAACAACCGTAGGTATAAATAACAAGAAGTATTAACACAATAGCTCTAAATACTTTTAATTTTTTACATTCTCAAGTCACCATCCATATCACGAAACGCCTCTCTATCACGAAACGCCTCTCTACCTCCGTCGTCGTATTGTCGGGGCCTATCTCTCGGAGAGGGCCATAGCTTTCCCCAGCTGGCTCGGGCCAGCTCGGCGAGATGTGTCGTGCGGTGTTCCGCAGGGGTCGGTCCTGGGGCCGCTTCTGTGGAACATCGGCTACGACTGGGTGCTGCGGGGTGCGTTGCCTAGGGGCGTCGGCGTAACGTGCTACGCCGACGATACCCTCGTCACGGCGCGGGGTGCAACGTACCAGGAGGCAGCACTCAAGGTCACGACGGGTGTTGCTCGAGTCGTGGGTCGGATACGGCAGCTGGGACTGGAGGTGGCCTTGCACAAGTCCGAGGTTCTGTGTTTTCACAGACCTCGGAACTGTCCACCCGAAGGTTCCAGCATAAATGTGGGAGGCGTTAGCATCGGCATCAAGCCCTCGATGAAGTACCTAGGGATCGTACTTGATAGCCGATGGAACTTCGGACCACATTTCCGAAGTTTGGTCCCCAAGGTGACGCAGGCATCGGTCGCGCTTTCGCGACTGATGCCCAACCTAAAGGGACCCAACGCCTCCTGCAGGAGACTGTACCTGGGGATCGTGCGGAGTTTGGCCCTATACGGGGCCCCCGTATGGGCAGATAGGTTGGCGGTCAAGGGGAACGTGACTCTGTTAAACAGACCACTTCGAACCTTGGCCGTCAGAACCATACGGGGGTACCGCACGATCTCCGGAGAGGCTGCATGTCTCCTAGCCGGGACCCCTCCATGGGACCTGGAAGCGAGAGCCCTTGCGTCATTGTTCCAATGGCGCAAGGAGGCGCTGGAGCGGGACCACATGCCTGCGTCTCGAGAAATCGAGGACCAGCGGTCCCAACTCCGCCAGGATCTCATGGAGTCATGGAGGGTGCGACTTGAGCAACCCAAGGGGGGTGCCACCATCATCGCGGCGGTGAGACCGATCATGGACGATTGGCTGCAGAGGCAGCATGGTGACCTCACGTACCGTGCGACGCAGATCGTTGCCGGGCATGGATGCTTCGGTAGCTATCTGTTTCGCATGCATCGTGAGGTCACACCCCGGTGTGAACACTGCGAGGTTTCCGGCGACGACACCGCACTCCACACGTTGGTGGAGTGCTCAGCGTGGGCGAGTCAGCGCCGGGACCTCGTAGTGGGTCTGGGCGTGGATACCCTCTCGCTGGGGACCATGCTTCAAGCCATGGTATCCAGCGGGAGTAGGTGGAACGCGGCCGTGTCCTTCTGCGAGCACGTCATGCTCGCGAAGGAGACGGCCGGAAGGGAGAGGGAGCGTACCCTCCCCGCCGAGTTCCGTAGTCGGCGGCCAGGCCGCCCCAGACTACGCGACTACGCCCAAGACTATCGACCTCCATGATCGGGGCCTGAGGACGGCGGGATCGCCACCCGCCGTCCTTACAGAAGCAGGCTAGAAGGGTTGCATAGCACGCAACCAGATTCACTCACTGACGCGGGATAAAACCCGACCCCAACGACGCGGGATTCTCGTCCCGACCAAACACCCGCAGAGACCCCAGAGGTGGTCAAAGTCCGCCGGGCGCCACTGGACATACCCTCTGCTAGTAACCAGAGACGCCCGGCAACGGACGTTAGAGCGGCCGCGGCCTCGGGCCGCTGAATTAAAAAAAAATTATAAAAAAGTCACCATCCAACTTGGAGTAGTATTATAGTAGATTGTTTTTGTGGATGTTAAAAGCACTAAATGTTACGTATTTATTTATAAACCAACACACAAATGATTCAGAGTGCCTGTCTAAATAGTTTTCACATAATAAAATACAACACTTCATTCTTTTCTTCTAATATCTTTCTATTTTTACGAAAAACCGGTACTGTGCGCATGTACACAAGCTGACAGTCACTGATTAACCCCGCCTACTTTGATTAAAACACTAGGTGGGTTTATGTTCTTTCATGACATCAGTACCAACTTAAAAGTTCCGAGTACAATATTATAGATAATAGTACCACACTAACCACACAATATAGTGCATCACCACAGTTACATTCCATATCCATTCTATACCACTTCCATGGTCAATGCCGTGTCACAAACAAGAGAACCCAATACAAAAACCCTTACTGACTTACAACTTCAAGATGTAGCTGACGTCACGTATTTTTTGCGATTGTTAGGCGAGTGACATAGGCCTGCTATAGCGTACAGTTATACTCCTGAGTTGGGTGCGTCACTTCGGTGGTCATGCTTCCCGACATCTCGCACCTCCGACGCACTACACAACTCATCAATTGCTTCACCACGCAACTTAAATGCCTATTCATTAAACTATGCCTATTAGTTAAAGTGCCAATACATATCTTTCTAAAAAGTAACTGGAAATATTTTCAATAATGGTGACAGTTACTTCTAAGAACAAGAACGAAAGTAATTTGTAGTTGAAATAGTGAATTAAATATTTGAGGTAGGTAAATAGTAGAAAGGTACGTATTTTATTTTTTAATTCAAATAAATCTGATTACCGCGTCTTCAATACTTAATTAGCTATACCTAATACATACGAATAGAAGGTTAAACCGTTTGCTAGGACAAAAAGATAAAATATGAAGTGCAAATGAAAAATCTCTCACTAATGTGTTTCCGTTAGAATTGGCAACAACTAACGGCCCGTTCACGACCTTGCCGCTGTGTGCGGCAGCTAAGCGCGGGGTGGCGAGCGGTTATATCAAAAGTATAAAAATGTTTGAAGCACGCCACGAGACGCCGCTCATAGCGAAAACGCGCGCGGTTTTATCCGAGCGAATCGCTACGCGGCGCGCGGTGCGGGGAGCGGCAGGAATAAAAGTACAAGCGAATGTGTGCGACGCCACGATACGGAGCGGCGCGGACAGCGGTGTAGGAGTGACGTACTCAGCGGCGGCGTGGACAAAAACAAAATGATTTAGACGATTTTGTGGCGGTAATGGATACCGATACATTTACGAGTATTACGGAAATTTTAAATCGACCCCTATATGAATGTCTAAACATCCCCAACATAAGTACCTACTCGTATAAAAACATCAAAAAAAGTTGTGGGAAGAAATTCAACAATATGATGGTAAGTTTAATTTAAATTGACTCAAAAACATAGTACCTAGGTACCTACCAAACGAAGCTACCAATATGTTGACGAAACTACTGGTATGTTAAGGTTATGTAGGTAGATAGTTGACAAGTTTTAAAAGTTTCAGTCAGTAGGTAGATAGATTTCTGTAATCTTCGAATAAGTAACGAAATTCGCCATTCAAATACCGATCTTTATTCAGTTCGTGCACTCCTTCTCTCATATTAAGAATATCTTGTTTTAAAAATGTACTGCTTTCTAAACAGAGAAGGGATAATTTAGATAACGCCATGATTTTGAGCACGATGTGACGACCTAAATACGTCCACCGCGGCCGCTGCAACTAACCGCTACTGAAGGGTACGTGGCGTGCAAAACACACCGCTCAACGACGCCGCCCCGCGCCATCGTCGTGGCCAGGCCGTAAATAACGAGAGCGGCGACGCGGCAATTGGCGGACATCTAAAGAATGACTTTAACATAAAAGTGTAACTCACCTATGAGGCTGTGCCGGCTGGCGCCGAGGCTGGGCGCGGGCGGCGAGCCGGCCGCTCGCGGCGCGCCGAGCGCGCCGCCGCCGCCGCCGCCGCCGCCCAGTGCGCCTGCCTCCAGCGCACCTGCGCACACAATATTACCTCAAACCTCTTGATACAACATTTACAGTACCTACCTGCTTGTTTTAGGTCTGTTACTTTCACGTACCAGTACCTATGTAGAGATGACTAGCTTATGTACTTACTTACATTGTATCTAACAAAATTAAAGTATTACTGACCGATGTCAGTACATAAGAACTTCATTAGAGTAATAGAGTTCAATCCGCATATAAGTATGTATGTAGGTATATAGGTACATCAAAGAAAAGATAACATTATAGAAACTGCTTCTTTCATGAAATTGAATAAGACAAATGAATTTTCAACTATAAATGATATATAACCATCTACTCCAAGATACGACAAACTCTGCATCTACGACTTAAATAAAAAATACAGCAGACGCAAGCGAGAAAAGCAATTTAGCTGGCAATGTGGTGTCGATAAGGCTCGCGGTTGGCCGACGAGACACAAGGGAATCCTCAACTCTACGGCTTACTATAGCGATTCATTGCTATCTTTATGCGGATACAGCTTTAGCCGCACGATATAGAATTACTTGCTAATTGTGAATTATTGTCGTACGCCCACTGGGGTATTACGGTATTACATTCGCAATTCACAATGACAATTTAAACCAGTTTAGCAGTAAGATTTAAATATAAAATGTTCTGGTAAATAACCAAATTGTTAATGTCAAAGTAGAAAGAAACGTTTAACGACAGATTATACTCGTACATTGTGGATTTAATAATAAGAATTCATTTGAATAATTTTGTCGTTCCCAATTCCTATGAAAACACACTATGGGTATAAAAAGTCGCATATGTTTCATGTAGGAAATTGTCAATTTAATGTTCTAATTTTCATCAGAGAACATCGTTCCTAGTATGATTTGTTAATGAAAATTTTGTACATCACCAATCTTCTGGAAAATATCAATATTCAGGTTCCTCATATTCCATAAGGAATACCAAATTCAGGTAAGCTAATACCTGCTGAAATGAGGATTAAACTGTCTCATGCCAAGGGGCTTAGCCGTGGCTTAGCAGTGGCATGTCGGAAGTGACAAGGGCAATTGCAACAAAACCCAACTAAACTGCGTTGTTAAGGATGTATAACCAGAGTATCAGACAACACTCACATAGGTCTAAATATTATTTAAGGGTTAATCATCATTATGTAAAAGATATTAATTTGTAGGTATATTATGTTTCAATGCCGCGTAAGTGTTATTTTACAAGCTTTTGTTTAGTTGCATCTGTCTCAGTGTCCATCTGTATCAAATCTTGCAAGTTAAATTAAACACACTTCCCGGCATCGGAATGAGCTGAAATTTTGCAAAGAAATGTTACTTGCATGAGAATGCAATATTAAGATGACCAAGAACTGATCTGATGCTGGAGCTGTACGGTGGTCACAGGAACATTGTATTAAAACGACGCAATCACGTAAAGTTTGGACTCGTTTGATTTGTCTTGACAAGTTGTCTTTAGATGGTATCCATGGTCTGATCTTGTCTGTACCTAACCTACCTGGAATCCAGGGTCTTATAGGTGTCGCAACCCAATCGAGATTAGACTCGTTTGATTCTTGATATTTTTGGTAGTAATATCTACTAATCCTACTAATATTATAAACGCGAAAGTTTGTGAGTATGTATATATGGATGGATGGATGTTTGTTACACTGTCACGTAAAAACTACTGAATGGATTTTAATGAAACTTTACAATAATATAGATTATACATCAGAATAACACATAGGCTTCAATTTATAAAGATATTGTGTGACTTGTTCAAAATATGATGATAAGTGTCAAGTAAGTAGGGAGCGACAATGACAAACCGAGTGCGCGATACTACGGGAACGGGAAAAAATCCAAATTACCACGCGGACGAAGTCGCGGGCGCCCACTAGTAAATAGGTACTAAAGTTTAGTAAATAGGTACTAAAGTTAAAAATAAAATTAAAGGAAAAATCTGGGACCACTGTAGTGGTCCGCCAACGAGACAGCGAAGTGCGGGGCGCTACCTATACCTTTTCTCGAAGCGTCACGAATAGCGATTCGTCGTATTTTGGTAACCCTATAGATGACTTACATGTAATGTTTTGGTGATATATTTCTTTAAGACAAGCATTTTTTATAAAAAAATCATATAGTCGAATTGAGAACCTCCTTTTTTAGAAGTCGGTTGAAAATGAACTAAAATGTGAATAATCATTAAACTCTAATAATAAATATGCTATTTTATAGATACCTACATTAAAATAACCCATTTTTAGGGTTCCGTAGTAAAGGTCTCGGAACCCTTATAGTTTTGTCATATCCGTCCGTCCTCGGCTTTTCTCCCAAACTGTTAGTGCTAGAAAGATGAAATTTACACGAATATGTGTGTACACATATAAGGATAATAATAATAAACTACCTCGGTGGCGCAGTGGTATGAACATGCGACTGCCATCCCTGGGGGCTCATGTTCGACTCCGGGTCGAATGAAATATTTGTGTGGTCCACAAATTTTTGTTTCGAAGTTTGGGTATCTTCTATGTAAAATATGTATGTATGTATTTAGAAATAAGTATGTTTATCAGTCGTGTAGATCCCATAGCACAAGCTTATATTAGCTTAATTTGGGCTAGATGACATTGTGTGAGAATGTCCAAAAATAATTTTTATTTATTTATTTAATAATGAAAATCGGAGGATTGCCCACATTCGTGAAAAGTCGAAACAATTCATGTAAATAATCTTTTATTAGTTTGCAGCAAATACGAATGCCACATCCACAATACAGCAGAATTACAGTGTCTACATGTTCTCGATCCTATTATCCAAGTTAACCTAAATGTCATGTACAGGAATGTGATAAACCCAGTGCACTAAACCTGTTTCGCATCATTTGAGTTGCGTGATCCCTAATTAATAAAGTTAGACATTAAGTAGTTTATGACTTTCAAAGTTATATTACCTACTAGCTGTTGCCCGCAGCTCCGCCTGCGTGTTATAGCTTTCTTGATCACCAGTTACTGATTTATTATGTATAGCTGTTGAGCAATATTGTAGCGTGTGCAGCGCCCCTTAGTGAACTCCACTGCGGGTGACGTAACCTACGACAAACTTATTACAGTAATCGGATCTAGGGATCGAACGGTTTGTTTTTTATTGTATATACTTTTCCGGGATAAAAAGTACCCAGCGTGGTGCCCAGGATATTAAAGAATAATTATACCAAGTTTCATCGTAATCGAACCGGTAGTTTTTACGTGATGCTTGAACAAACAGACAGACAGACAGATAAAAAAAAACACATTTTTGGGTTCGGTGTCGGTCTATTAACACCCGCTGCCATTTTTTTTTATATTTTCAATGTACAGAGGTTTCACTTCTACAGATTTATTATAAGTATATATAAAGATGACAGCGGTGTAAACAACCCAAATTATTTTAGACATAATTCTACTACAATAGTGTCATTATAACATAACTTAGCTAAAGATAAATAAAGTAGAACTGTCTGTTTGTAATTCCAATTGCACAGCTTTTTACTAAATGCATATGAAAGTACTTACATTCTAAACGTAATTTTTGTTTTTCTGTCTCTCTGTTTATCCCGAGTAATTTCTGCAACAGCTGGATCGATTTTTATTCGTAGATAGCTTATTTTATAAGAAGTTAGGCCACTATTCATCTCAGGAATGTTTTCCCCCGGGAATTGGGAACGGGGTGAAGCCAAAAATCTTATCATAATAAAAACCCGCACAACCCGTCAATAACGTACTTCTATTTTAAACTTGTTGAAACAGATTGTTCCTCCTCCAAAAATCGTTCAAGGACAACCTTCAACGATAATAAAAGACTCTTGGCTGAAATATTCCTTATTGAAGCCGACAAAATTCTTTTGAACGTCAGAAAGGATGAAAATAAGCTCTTTTTTAAATGAAAACCCCCATCAACGGTTGTTCACTGAACCATTATATCAAGCCTCGCCGGCAAACGCTTGACACTTTATTCCTAAATTATGTATTTTCATTTTTTCAAATTTGCTTAAACTTTAACTAAAAATAGACTTGTTTCACACAACATTATTAATGTCCAATTTACAGCCCAATGGATGATGTTAAATGCAAACGCAATTTGTATTAAAATATTCATCAAAAAGAACTAAAGTTAAATATTAATACATGAAAATACAAAATGTTTGTAAGTACAACTTCTAAATGAGACCTTCCCCGTCTATAAGAAGTAGGAACAGCTACATAGCTGTGTAAATGACGTCATCAGCTTAATTAAATGTACAAACATTTTAAGGAATGTTTCTGTTTTCAGTGTGTACATTTTCAGGCCTTTCATTACAAAAACTCCTAGAAATAAATAAAATAAATAATAAATAAATAAATATGTTAAACAATTCACACAACGACATCGAGTCTCAAACTAAGCAGAGCTTGTGATATGAGTACTATTTACTGGACAACGGGCGACGTGTGGTGTTTACATTGCATTTAGTAATTTCCCTTTATTGTTTAGTAGTATTTTCGTTCCGAAGCGTTTTTTTTTAATTACATTAGAATACCCAAGCGTACATGTTTTTTACGGCAGTTTTAAATAATAAAATGAAAAAAAGAACACTTATGCCGTTATGCGACTTTAATGAATAACAAATTTTGAAGTTTGCTTTTTTTGAAAAAAAAAATATTACATAGATCGAATATATCTTCGATTCTAAATAGGTCATAAAGATTTGGCTCCTGCCTTATAGGTAACCCTGAATACATTGTAAAGTTGCAATAGAATCTATTCAGTGTTTTTCCCAATTTCCCATTTACAACATTAGTAGAACTAAGTAGTAGAGGTAGGTAAAATGCGCCACAGCTTTGAGTTTATTATACCTATATTATTTAGGTACATCTTAAAATACATAGGTATATAAATAAATATTTTTGGACATTCTCACAAAACGTCATCTAGCCCAAACTAAGCTATAAGCTTGTGCTATGGGAATTAGACATGATAAACATACTTATTTACTTCTAAATACATACATTATATACATAGAAAACAACCAAACTCCGAAACAAACATTTGCGGATCACACAAATTTTTGATTCAACCCGGGAATCGAACCCGAGACTCCGGAGTCGAAAGCCGATGCAATACCTACCACGCCACCGAAGCAGTCTTCATTCATTTAAGTATATTTTTATATGATGATAACTCAAGTATTTGAAATAGAAATTGAAGTAAATAACAATGACACTCCATCTTGGGGGCGTTCAAAAGCTTTTTAAGGTACATCAGTAATTATTCTTGGTTTAAGCCTGACAAAGGATTGAAACGTAAATAATTTAAGGGGTATTGTTTACAAATTTATACAATGAGATTTTAATGGAATTAGGCAACGTAAATTAAAGGTTCTTGTTACTTTATTTGTGCAAGTCCCAAAGGTGCGGCAAAAAGTGGTGCAACTGCCGAATACCTAATACAAACGAGGCTCTGGCAAATATAAAAGTTCCCGGTAGGTGGCAGTAGGCTTACCTCTACCCTATAGTATGCATTTTCACGTACAATAAAGCGTCATTTTATAAAAATAATTAAATATACATCCGCCTACCACTTCAGGGAAACTAAACTATTGTGAGAAAAAAAATACAAAATAAACAAAAAAAAATACTGGCAAGGTTAAATTAACTTAAATGTTTTTGGACATTCTCACACAATGTCATCTAGTCCTAATTAGGCTAATATAAGCTTGTGTTATGGGATCTAGACGACTGATAAACATACTTATATATTTCTAAATACATTCATATTATACATAGAAAACATCCTATACAGAAGATCCTATACAGATCCTATACAGAACATTTGTGATAAACTTTTTTAAACTTTAACGAAAACTTATGTCTAGAAATGGATTAAGAATTTGTTTTGGATCTTATCAATAATTTGGATGATCAATAACCATTCAGTAAAACCAGCGAATTTAATAGTCACATAAAGTGTACCAATATAAATACTGAATGAATCAGGCGTTACCTGGCGAAAATCCATGATAAAACAATGGAAAATTGATGTTGAAATTTAGATAATTGCAATCTCGTCTCTTTGAGACAGTCTTGATGATGCCTCGTGACTGGGCGAAACATAAGTCGACGTTTAACATGTCTTCTAGTGAGCGAAATCATTGCAATTATCTAAATTTCAACATCAATTTCCCATTGTTTGTACCAATATAGTCGATGCAACATTGAATACGTATAAGTACCTACTACGTTACCTGGCGAATACCCATAACATATTTCCTTCGGTTACCAAACATCTCTCTTAATGGTTGTTAGGGGATACCGTTAACCGTGCTCCCTGAGTCACATACAGCCTATAACGTTTAAATAGTGTTCCATTCCACTACTACCGCAGAGAATGTTAGGTTAATCCCGGATATAACGTAGGTAGCAAGCTATTGGGTTACATTAAACACAGCTTACACTAAAGTGTAAGCTGTGTTTAATATATATATAATAATAAAGCTGTGTGTAAAGTTATGTAATAAACTAATAATTTAAAAATTATTAGTTTATTACATAACTTTTACGTTTAATTAAATCAAATGTAAAGAAAAATATACATTCATGTTTGTCACAAATTAACACTTATGAAGGTCAAGATTATTGCTCCTTATTTACTTTTTATTGCCAGGATTCGCAAGGCAATACTCAACGTATTGCCTAGCGAACTGTACATAATTATACTGTTAGTTTGACGTGCGCGTTATTAATTACGTGTCATGCGGTTCCTTTGTTATTTATTCTGTTTGTATTCATGTTTTAACTATTTATTATAATGAAAGGAATTCATGTTGAAATCATTGCATGGAAAGAGGGGCTGCACCGATTGGAGAGAATGTTTTTCTTTTTTAAACCATCAGAGAGATGTAAAGCACACATACAATCAACAATAACGTATTTATCCCCGAAGTGGTCAACAGTCATTTTTATCAAACCCAAATATCGCCACTCACTTTATTGGTCTAACATTATAGGAGCTGCCATATTACCGTTTCGAGGATATTGAGTAAGTTATATTTACCAGGGCCTCGTCCGTCTATTAACATGTGCGTTTTCTCAGGACTTGGGACTACAGAGATGTGGACATGGTCTCTTAGCACCCAGCTAACTAAAGCACACTCAGGTGTGCTTTAGTTAGCTGGTAATGAAGTAATTAGCCTTAGCAACAGCAGCCGAAGTATTACTTGCGCAAAAACCAAATGAAAAGAGCAGAAGGAAATTAAACCCTATCTAATCCTATTCCAATTCCTCTTATTTTCCATTTTGAATGATAGGACAGATATTTCATCGATAATTTTATCTATATTAAAATTGTTCTGTTAATTTCATAGCCATATACTTAGGATCCCACTTATTCTACTTCTATGATCAATTCCACTTATGGACCTAGTATAAAATACCTCTATGATTCCAGTAACAGTCTTTTGTCAAGTAATTACAGAACAAAAGACACATGACAGAAGATCCGTTAATATAGGATAATATTCACATTCACCAACATCGTCTACAGTCCATTGCACGCTATTCAACGATGTCGGACAAAAGCGTACAACTGAAATACCTCTGGCGTTTAATTCAAACCACACATGCTGATTTATATGCGATCTGATTAAAAATAATTCCCTTTTTCAATTTGATTTTCTTTATTTGCGTACTAATTTGAGGATGCCTTATCTGCGTTGTCGTAAAATATATATTTGTCAATGATAACAATCAGATTAGGATCTTTGGAATATATCGATGGTACCTACTTACATTTTTTTTTGGATATTCTCACACAACGTCATCTAGCCGAAATTAAGATAATATATAAATGAAATCTAGACAGCTGATAAACATACTTATATATTTCTAAATACACACATAATATACATAAAAAACAACCAAACACCGAAACAAACATTTGTGGATCACAGAACCCGAGACTCCGAAGTCGAAAGCCAATGCACTACTACCACGCAACCGAAGCAGTACATAAAATGGTAGTGTAGTCGGTTTATTTCCACATTAATTTATTGTTAACTAGGTAGGGCAGACTAGAAAATTCTCAGCACAACATGCTAGTCTGTTTTTTGAATACTAATAATACATACATACATACATATGGTCACGCCTCTTTCCCATTGGGGTAGGCAGAGACTATGGAATTCCACTTGCTACGGTCCTGGCATACTTCTTTCGCTTCTTCCACTTTCATAACTATCTTCATGCACGCTCTCCGGTTCTGGGTGCTCTTGACCTGGCCTTTGTTCAAAACATCTCCGATTTGGTCGAAGTACGTTCGCCTAGGTCGACCCTTACCTGCCTGTCCATTCACGCCCGCCTTATGCATCTGTTTCGTCAATCTTCTTTCATCCATCCTTTCTACGTGCCCGAACCATCTAAGCATCCCTTTTTCTATCTTACTCACTACATCTTCTGATACACCGCAAAGTTCTCGTATCTCACTGTTCCTCACTTTCTCAACCAATGTCACCCCAGTCATACTTCTCAAACTTCTCATTTCCACTGCATTTATTTTACTTTCATGCTTCTTCTGCCAAACCCAACATTCACTTCCATACATAAGTGTAGGGACCAGCACTCCTCTATGAACAGCCAGCCTAGCCCTCCGGGAAATCTTCTGACTGTTCATAAAGTTATGCAGAGCCCCATTCACTTGATTTCCTGCCATAACTCTTCTTTCAATGTCGTCGTCATATCTTCCATCCCTTGTAAACTTGGACCCTAAATACACAAACTCTTTCACTTGCTCCACTCTTTTTCCTTCAATAACAATCGCACAGTTCGACATGCTTTCGTCTCGTTCAAATACCATTACTTTCGTCTTACTTGCGTTCACTTTCATTTCCTTCCTTTTCAAAGAGTCATTCATAATATCAACCATCACCTGCAACTCTTCCGCCGATGACGCAAGTATTACCTGGTCATCAGCATATAAGAGGCACTTGATGGTCAATTCATCCATTCTTAAACCACACACACTCGCTTTCAGATCTTTCAGACAGTTATCCATGTATAGGTTAAACAGCATTGGTGACGCTACACAGCCCTGCCTGACGCCTCGTTCGATACCGAACCAGTCCGTGTAAGTCCCGTTTATGCGGACACAAGCACTGGAACCCTCATAAAGTGATTGCACTGCTCGTATTAGATTGCTGCTTACTCCATACATGGACAGCGCTGACCACAATTCGCTCCTCACCACTCTATCATAGGCCTTCTCTAAGTCTACAAAAGCGCAGTAGACCTTTTGTCTTTTTGCCAGGAACTTTTCGGCAATGCTACGTAAAGAGAAGACCTGATCCATGCATCCTCTTCCTTTCCTAAATCCAGCTTGCACATCCCACATTTTGTCATCAGTGTCATTCGTCAATCTAGTAATCAGAACCCTTGCATATAACTTGCCGACGACGCTGAGCAGACTTATCCCGCGGTAGTTTTTGCAGTCTCGCTGTGACCCTTTCCCTTTGTACAGCGGCACAATGATCTTATAGACTTCCAGAAAAGTTTAACATTTTCCCGGAAGTTGTCAGATAACCTCCTATCAAATTCATCCCTTTCATTCTCTTTCTCTTTAGCTATCACCTTCTTTACTTCTCTTTTACGCTTCTTGTATTCCTCTTTTGCTATTGAGACATCCTCATCTGTCGCCTTATTCATTCTGTGATTGGCTTTGATTGCCAACCAGTCCAGCCACGCTTTCTTCTTGCCCGCTACAACCATTTGTGCCTCTACACTCATTATTTTGACCATACGTCCTATTTTCCTTTTGCTGACACCACATACTTTCACAGCTACTTGCACAAGTCCTTCCTTTAACTGCACCCATAACTTTTCAATATCATCTTCTTCATCCATATTCTCATACTTCTCTCTCAAGCTATTTCGAAATTCTTCTCTTTTATTCCTTTCTTGCAAACTTTCTACTTTTATCCGTTCAAGCTCGGTCCCAGACTCATGGGCGTAGTGTCGCCACCGTTTAAATAAACCTCTTAACCGGCTTACAACCATATAGTGGTCTGTGTCGACACCAGTGCCACGATAAGCCCGGGTATCCATCACTGTCTTTCTCAATCTGTCGTCCACAATCACAAAATCTATCATACTTCTCTGTTCTCCTTCTTGTCTAGTATACATGTGGATATCTTTGTGGTTAAACAGAGTGTTTGTTACCACAAGATTCCACTCCAAACATACTTCAAGCAAACATTTCCATTCTCAGTCACTCTATCGAAACCAAACTTACCCAAAACACTTTCATATCCATCACGCTCCACTCCCACCCGACTATTAAAATCCCCTAACATTATGATTCTTTCATTCGGCTTGCATTTACCCAAGGTATCTTTCATGCTGTCCCAAAACACCTGCCTTTCACTCTGTGCTTGGTTGGACCGGTCCCACTGCGCATCCTGTGGGGCATAAACTCCCACTACAAAGATGCGCGAAAGACCGACCTTCAGCCTCATCCACAGTAGCCTTGGGCTTACACATTCGAAGTCAATCAAACACTCATTCATTCTAGCAGAAAGGATAATTCCAACACCTTGACTGGCCCGACTAGTGTCAGCCACCCCTGACTAAAAAGCTGTAAATGGCCCATGTGTGGTTGTGTCACACCCTTTCCGCTTAGTCTCGTTCACACACAAAACATCCAGTCGTCTTTCACTCATCAACTTACACATTTCCCCCATTTTATCATTCATACCTCCTTTTTTCTACCTTTCGCCTACCCTGGGACTGAGACGTGATGGGTGGCGAACCACATCGCCGTCCTTCTTCTTTAAAATCAGTACCATATTTAATTTTGTTCCCACGATCAGCTAGGGAAACAAAGGTCCATCCAGACAGAGCCCCGCATGTCTGAGTAAGGTTAGCCGTCATCTGGGGTCACCCGGTCCCAGGGCAATATTTTTTTTTTTTTTTCACTGTTGACACACTTTTAGGGGGTTTTTAGTTCCCCTTGGCCTGTGTTTGCCGGTCAGGTTATTTAACCGCCGCCTGTTGCTCGGCGTTGTTGCTCGTTTTGCACCACCCGGGGGGCACGTGTAGGGTGGGTCAAGGAAAGGTGGTAAATCCTACGGACGCGAGCAACATCACCCCATCACTAATAATAATAATAGCTTTGTAGATTTTTTTCGTATGTTCAATCTCTACACGGGTGGTGTCGCGGACATTATCCATTAATAATAGAATTTCCCAAAATTTTGTAATAAGTAAACTCAATCATTCCGTAATGAACGAAATGAAGTCACGTGTAATATAAATATTGAAAATGAAATTTATTGAAATATATTGAGCTAATATTGATACATTTTCATTCGACTGGCCTTTCTAATGAGATTACCTCACTTGAATGTAATTAAACGGATATGAGTTTCGAAATAGATCACGACTTTGAGACTCGAGGCTGAAGGTACGTAAATAGATGCGTCCGATTTTAGTTGAATCGATTTATTTAATCAACTGGTACTTACATGTACAGTTTTAGATTTGAATTTATGTATTTATGAATAGCAAAAAAACCTTCAAATTAGATTGAACATTTCACTATATGGTAAAAACAATTAAGTGAAATGTAACTTTAATCTACTGACAACGAACTATTTAATATTAATACCTAAAGAGATATTTTTTCTCTTTATTAAGTAACAAATGTCAAAAAAGAGCCTTCCGAAACTTTGAAAAAGCCAAAAGTTAGTTTAGGCTATTATCACATCCGCCGGGCGCACTACCACCACCGGGCGCCACTCCGCCGGGCGCCGCTTCCCGCCGGGCGCCACTGGAAATACCTCTGCGTGCGTACTAGAGACGCCCGACAACGGACGTGAGAGAGGCTACGGCATAGGCCGCAGAATAAAAAAAAAGGGCTATCACATTAGCTGAGTATGTACCTGCTCTTTATTTTAAGAATCAATTTTAATTATACCAAAGAACTAAGCAAATTACGAGTATTATCAGTATCTACTTTAGAATCTGTAGGTAATGTTGTTAAAAGACTACGTTTAAAACAAAACAAAAGTTAAGTAATAAAAATTAAATCAACTTTCATCTATTTCCAACTACATTGAGCAAATAATTCAGTATCACGCCCACATCAAACATCGAATAAATAAATCTATTTTTGTTTTATGGGCTAGAGTCGGACTTGGCCCACAGGTAACATACATAAGCGAAAAAGATAAACTGGGAATTTCGTACAGACAAAGTTTTATTAGCTCTGGGTTTTTCCAATTTGTTATGTGAGTTGGTAGCGCCCAACGCTGTGATTTATAAAACACGAAGTATTATTTCAGAAATTAGAATGTATGGCAGAAGAAAGACTGTTTTGTAGTCGAATAGGTTAACTTACTTAATCTTAGTATATTCGGAGGCTTTAACTGAACTTTGGTTTTTGTACTGAGTGTGTTACGTTTTAGATTGAAATTCGGTAAGCATGTTTATTACTTTACCACACGTGACCCGCTGAACAGACTTCAATTAAAATCGGCACATGGACGTACATACCATTTCTTAAATTAATAATTAGTATGCTTTTCATTTAGGTAATTTCGTTCACGTGGAGTTTTTTTGTGAATAAAAAAGCATTCCACAGAATCTTATTTTAAAACTAAACGCACTATTAAATTGCGCTGCCTTTTACGATTCAGGCATACTTTTTTTTTTATGAAAAAGGTAGTATATACATATTACGAATATTTATCAGTTATTTTGTTGGTCAAAAATAAAGTATTTTGTTTGCTACATTACACTAAAAAAGAGTGCTCTTTTTGAAAGTACACAGAATAGGGAATAGTATGTAAGTACTTATATAGCACTAAAAAAGCTTTTCTCAATATGAACATAATAGAAAGTTACTTCGGTTTGAAACATTTTAAGGGTTGAGATACTTTTACACTTGGGTGACTCTACATGGCTGAATGAGTGATGAAGCCACTACGACTTTTAATTTGTATAAAAAGAGTCTTTGACTATCTGCAATCTCTTTTAAACATCTGATTATATATGATAAGATACAAACAGAGATTAGTAATGACACATGCCTTCAAAAAATTAGTACAATAGGCGGCCTTACCGCTAAACAGCAATCTCTTCCAGGCAACCTTAGGATGGACTAAGGATGGACTATATCATGAGAAATGATAGGGGTTGTGTACAATGTAATAAATGTGTTCGGCTAACACGGTCAAAATTTCAGTCCCTTTTCGAACCCGTACAAGTTGGCTTCGGAACCCGTGGAGGTTGCGAAGCGACGGTACATTCCGTACGCACCTTTGCTCAAGATGATCAATGTGAAGTGATCCTTAAGTTAGACGTAAAATATGCTTTTAATTCTGTCAACAGGAACATCCCCCTGAATGAAATTAATTTATATGTTCCGGAGATCTAAAATTTTATGTTACAGTGTTATCACTGTCCTTCTAAATTATTACACAAAAATACTGAAATTATTTCGGCTGTGGGATGTCAGCAGGGTGATCCC
Organism: Nudaria mundana; assembly: GCA_963556515.1. Taxonomy (NCBI): domain Eukaryota; kingdom Metazoa; phylum Arthropoda; class Insecta; order Lepidoptera; family Erebidae; genus Nudaria; species Nudaria mundana. The sequence goes on along the minus strand of OY748289.1, from coordinate 10,504,364 downwards.
CTCGGTCCAGCAATCTTCAGTTTGGCCATTAATTCGATAATCCACAAAGTAAATTCAAAGTTGAATATATGGTACCTAGAAGACGGTACCATAGCTGGAGACGCTCAGACTGTTCTAACTGACTTAGTAATGATAAAACAAAAATTTGATCTCATTGGCTTACATTTAAATTTTAATAAGTCTGAACTCTTCATTAACGACAAAGTAAATACAACCTCTGCTCAATCCATAGTTAATAATTTTAATAGCATAGCCCCAAATATCAATATAGTAACAAAGAACAGTCTAAGCCTCCTTGGTTCACCTATTTTTGATGAGGCCATTCCACCACTTCTAACAAATTCGGTTTCCAAATTTAATGAATTTTCGGACCGCCTCCTTAAAATTAGCAGCCATTCTGCTCTTTTCATCATTAAGTTTTGTCTATTTGTTCCTAAATTTAAGTAACTGCTCCGCTGCTGCCCAGTATGGAAATTTCCCGATCTAACCCAAGACTTGGACAACCAAATTCCCAAATTTCCCTCCCACTCTCAAAAATCAGAAGGCCTGGAATACATTTCATGCCAACATATTTTACCAACCCTCATTGATACGTCGTCATCTTTAAAAAATCGCGCCAGGCTAGAAGCAGTGTCAAGACAGGAATCCGGACACTGGCTCCATGCCTACCCATCCCCCAACACTGGTACTTTCATTGAACACAACACTCTCCGACTCGCCATCGGTCTCCGGCTGGGGGCCGAGGTTTGTGTAGAACATAGTTGTGCTTTTTGTGGAGCGAGTGTGGATCGCCTAGGTCACCATGGCCTTGCCTGCTCTACAAGTGCTGGCCGCCTGTCTCGCCATGCCGCAATCAACGACATCCTGCGACGGTGTCTCGTCAGTGTAAACGTCCCTGCGATTCTGGAGCCCCAGCACATTGCACGGGACGATGGTAAGAGACCTGACGGGATGTCGATGATACCATGGAGGATGAGTCGCCCACTAGTGTGGGACACCACGTGTGCCGACACACTAGCTGCGACCTATCTTCCGGCAACCGTCAAACGTGCCGGCGCGGCAGCCGAGGTACGTGAGCGCTCGAAGGTGGGCAAGTACCTACAATTGTCTCGGCACTCAATACGACTTTGTCGCATTTGGTGTCGAGACACTGGGCCCTTGGGGCCCGGGCGCGCACTCGCTTTTCAAGGAGCTCAGCAAACGGCACAGGGAGGTAACGGGAGACTTACGTGCCGGCGGATTACTCGCGCAGCGGATAAGCATGCCATACACCGCCGCCATGATGGGCAACCTACCGCGGGGCCTAAACTTTTTACATTTTTTTTTAAATAGTAATAATTAAATTTTATATTATACCTAGTTTCTAATTTAGTTTTAAGATTTTTATGAATGTAAATATTAATTGTAATTAAATCATTTGTAAATGTAATACATATACGTATTACCAGCTGTTGCCTACAGCTCCGCCTGCGTGTTATAGTTTTCTTGATCACCAGTAACTGATTTATTACACCGCCAGTTACAGTGCCATACACCGCCGCCATGATGGGCACCCTACCGCGGGGCCTAAACTTTTTACATTTTTTTTTAAATAGTAATAATTAAATTTTATATTATACCTAGTTTCTAATTTAGTTTTAAGATTTTTATGAATGTAAATATTAATTGTAATTAAATCATTTGTAAATGTAATACATATACGTATTACTAGCTGTTGCCTGCAGCTCCGCCTGCGTGTTATAGTTTTCTTGATCACCAGTAACTGATTTATTATGCATAGCTGTTTCCCGCAGCTCCGCCTGGGTGGTACTTTAGATCGACATAACTTGTTTATTTATGAACCGATTGAAATAAAACAAACCTTAAATGTTAACTTGAATAAACCACAACGCATTACCGTCAATCGTGGCATCTTTACTTTCCGTGAGCATCTTTACCTAAGCATACCCTGTACTAGTTTACATTAAATATTTTTTTATCTGTGTCAGTTAGCACAATTTTACACTTATTGGTAGATTCTATGATAAATTGTGGTATCCCAAAAAGTTTTTCAAGCTGGCAACTTCGTCAACTATCAAAGTAGTGTGCTTTTTCATTGCATGTGGTCAATTGTATTTGCTGTGTCACCGCATAAAGATTGGTTTTTCTTGCAGAAAATAAAGTGCAGGTCACTGGATTATATAAATTATTATAGGAAATATTGTTGCTATAGTGTATCAAGATTATTCAATCTTATAAAACTTCTATTTCTGGAGTTATTGGAAAAGGTAATGTTGTTCGCGGTTAGGTAAAGTTACCTAACTTGGCAAAAAGGCAACTTTACCTATGACTAGGGTTGTCACATTTCGTTCAGTTATTCAGAACAATAACTTTAATAATAGATAGGTAGGTACCTATAATTTTATTGCTATTTGTTTATGTTAGATTTTAGAGTGCAAGAAATATATAATTAGGCAGGTGTTAAATTTTCCTAATAAGGTGCCTACTTATTTCAGATATAATCTACTTAGTCAAGATTTTTTTCTTATACCTACCTATATATTATATACTTATATTATACCTACTATATTTGTATGTTAAATAGGTAGTAGGTATTTATTTGTTTATTGTTTTGGAGGATTATTTTGTAGATTATGTTGAAAAATTATAGACAAATAAACAATTTTACTTTTTGAAGGAATGATGATATAAGAAGTTCAACTGATAGGTGCCAATAATAATAAGATAACAAGAGACTGAATTACTTTTATAGAGGTTGTTTATTTTGTTTATTCTGATTATCAACTAAAGAAAGAATAGTTTAGATGTTTTTATTGTGGACACATTTTTTTTTAATTATGTAGGTACCTACGGAAATAAGGTAACGTATATTTTTTATTATAATTATCTACATGAACTACGTATTTCATTGTTTATAATTTTGGAGGACTTTTATGTCCCTATTGCGTGGTTCAATAATAAATTAGGTAGGTATTAAAAAAAGTTTTATTATTTTTGACAACCCTGATGACATTCACCCATTTCTATGAAATTTGAGAAATTCTTGGGGCAACTTTACCTATGTATTGGTATTACCAATTTAAACGAAGATGGCTGCTTCAAAAATACATACATCGCTTTTTTAGCGCCAAGACTATTAGTAACTTTACGTCGCGTGCACTCTGGGGCACACATTCTATGTGAACTAAAGGCTAGGTAAAGTTGCCAAAAATGTGTCAATTTTACCCCACTCATACTTTCAATTATAACAGCGATTCTATGTTGTTTTTTGTAGAATTCAATAATTCAACCAAAAGAGACTGTTCTTTTTCACCATATAGATCAAGCAAAACTTTCATAGCTAGCTTCATGTTGGAGTAAATGGCATAAAAGTAAAAAAATATGGTAAAGTTGCCACGATTGACGGCACTAAAAACCGCATTCAAATCGGTTAAGCCGTTTCTGAGATTAGCGTGTTCAAACATACAGACAAACAGACAAAAATTCTAAAAACCATTGTTTTGGGTATTATTGCGTTCATAATAGGGGGGCTCCCTACAACAGTTTCGCTATTATATCTTCAATGTACAGACATCGACCACTTACAATTTTATTATATGTATTGATATGATAATATAATAGCAATAAATAAAACATAAGAAGAGTGGATAGCTAAATTGATAGTAATAGAACTAGTTGTTGAAATATTAAGTGCTAAGACGCATGAATGCTAAGACGCCTGAATCTTAAAAGGAGAATGGAATGTCAAAAATAGTTGTATGTACTTAGAAATCCTTAAGTTTGACCAATTTCAGTAATCCTTGAACAGGAAAAATATACCAAGAGCATGATAACAGACAATTATTGTTGAAATATCGATATATATTCTTTTTGTTCAAAGAAAAGTAACGTAGGTATATCGAGTTTTACTATTTATTTAAAAAACGTTCAGTATAGTAGTAAAATCAATATTTATTTTTCTGAATGTTGTTCAACATAATGATAGCTCCCGGTTACGTAAAACTTAAAGATTTTCATTACAATCGCTTTGTCAAAGGCTATTACTATTTTATTACGCGACTGCGTCAGCGAGGGTTATGTTTTTCACGCGTATGTATGTGGGGTTGTGTGTTTGTATGTTTCTTTGTTTCCTTACAAGCTGAACGGCTGGATGGTTTTTGACGAATGGGGTCTCAAATGAAAGGTCTCCTGAGTGTCCTAATTAACATTTTGTGTAAAAAATGTTAATTAAAAATGTACTCTGGCTTCTTGGCGCAAAATCGTAAGTTATCAAAAAAAAATCTTGGTCAAACTTATCGAGTAGGGTATCAAAATGAAGAGATTTTAAAGATGATTTCAAAAATATATATAACTTATAAAATTCGATGTAATTTGGTATTAAAATCGTAAAACAAAAGTAAACAAGTACGAGTAAGTCTAAAACTAAACAGCATGCGGGACTCCAATATTAGTTCAAAGTTTCAAACCTAGATCAAAAGTGAGTCCCGCCTTCTTATAGATAACATAATTATGTGGTGAAATACAGTCGGGTATTTTTAATTATTATTTACCTAGTGATATTGATAGCAGGATTTCCACGACTAAGCCTGTATTATCCATAACTTGTATCAATACACCAATAATCCCTCGGGGCCATACCAATATCAATGACAATACAAAAATGTGATCTGAAATATGACCCATTAATTCGGTCACGGCCTGACTGCTGACAATAAAAGTCGTGACGTAAATTTGACGTCGACGTGACGCAGACAGAGGCGACTATGACGTGGATAACTAATCGAAATGAGTACGCTTCTCTCGTATCGTGATAGTAAGCCCATAAAGTGTGCTCGACTGTCAACAATAAAGTACGCAACGGTAATGCATTCTTCAGTGTTCTACGTAATGACAGTCAGTGAGGCCAGGCCCTTTGGACGGGATTACGTCAGATGAGAAAGTTTATATCACTATTGTCGAACGAAATTTTCCAGTGTCCTTGCTTCGGGTATAGTAGGGTAATTTTGCACTGAGCTATACCTACAGAAGGAGCAGTTCAATGTCAGTATGATAGTTTTTTTTTCGAGTAACTCTCGCTTTAATAATCGTATTTTACAAAGATGAAATATGCAAGACTTTTAGCATAGTAAGTATAATTTCATTCTATGCTAGTAATTTAGTAAATTTTAACTATCATGTCGTTTACATTACTACGAGTATTATAATTGTCGGGATATTTACCATGTGGTTTTTGTTTGGTTTGAGATTACGATGTTTCGGCACTCGTGATCCTCCGTGACATGGCGTTTGCGACTGAAATCTTGGAGCTCAAACCAATTTAACGTTACATGGTAAATATCCCGACAATTATAATACTAATTTTAGTCAATTTCTTACAGGTAGACATAAGAATTACAATATACATAATTATATACTTACTAAAAATATTTACATTACAAAATATCGTTTCAAAATCCTCCGCGTCATTGCTGACTGGGAAAATTCTCAGAATGCTGGCTGTGTTGCCATGTTGGATGGGAATATTTATTCTTTGGCCCAGAAAATAGCCAGCCTACTGGACCTGAGAAACATCGATTAAGCGTTTAGCAATGTGGTGCCGTCCGCGTGGTGGTAAGTCGTGACGACGTCTAGCGGTTGTGGGCGACTCTCACAGCACACAATACTATAGAGAGTGGCCCTCAACTTGAAGACCTACTGATGTGCCTCTTCACGCTCCGCTTAAAGAACCCAGGGTTATACGTGGGAGGAAATACGTGCACAGCCAGGGCGTTCCAGGCCACTATCGTTCGGCAGAGAAATAAACATTTAAAACGTTAGGTTCTCGCGAACATGCTATCGACTAAAATCACAAACATCGCGACGAAGCGCTTAACGCCCATCATTTTTATTCCACGCAAGCAGCAATCTTATTGTCGTTACCACAAACAATGGGCTGCCTGGCAGGGATATAGGCATGATTGTTGTACATCTAATAGCTTATTACATTATAATATAGATTTTATACGAATATAAAGTTATTTAACCTTCCGTGTACTAGGTGACTAATACTCCTCTCCCGTACTAGGTGGGGTTTGACTTACCCCAAGTACAAACTGTGATAAGTATTTGATTTCCTATGATATTTGTTATTTTTGTATACATAATATGTAATACACATTATAATAAAAGGTATAAATAATAGACTGACGTAATTGAACATTTATATTTGTTTTAATATAAAAATGAAAAAAAATCGCAACTTTTGCTACTTTTTAAACGTAAATAGATGATGATTACCAGTGCCATTTAAAATAAGTACATAAGAAAAGCTCTTATGTATCTACTTATTTTAAATGGCACTGGTAATCATCACAGATGCTTTAATTATAAAAACTATACTATAATTAGATACAATTAATCAAAAATCAACATACAAATATTTTTAAATTCTATTTAGAGATTTGATGATTGATTGATGATGATTTGATGATGATTTGAGACATTTTTTTAAATAATATCTATAACAAATAATTAAAACATGTTAATTCACAAAATACTTAGTCGAAAGCAACATAAACCCGAAAATACTTTATAATTATAATCATACCTTTTTGACTACGCGCCGTACTAGGTGGGGTGTGTAACGCCCGAATGAACTTAAAAAGCGCATAACTTGCTTAGCGGTCGCCGCCGGACTGACTTAGCAATACGAATCGGAGTGGCAACGTCACATTTCCAGCTACCGAGAATATGACTTTCGCGCCTTTATCGTTTTTAAATATTTGCAATGTTTTGACGAGTGGGGTTTGTCACACCCCACCTCGTACACGGAAGGTTAACAGACAGTTGAAATGAGTTGGCGCTTGCCAATCCTATTTCCTATTACAAATCCGAGCGTCAAATACACCATGCCTACTACGTTTTATTACTTTAGTAGGTATGTACACTATTAAAAGGCCGGGACGAACCCGTTTTTTTATTCAACAAATCCGTCTAATTTGAACATCTACAGTGACCTTACATGAATAAGCAGTGCGTAAAACATGCCTAAAACATGAACATTTTATTACTTTGTCGGCCAATAAAACGCCCCTGTAGTAAAAAATTCACAATTAAATTTGTCTATATATAGTGAGTAAGACCTTTACATACGTAGGTGGTACGCATAATCAAGCTGGGTGTATTTTACGAGTGGAATGTACTGCAGAGCGGCATTGGTAGTAAGATCGTAAACATGGGTGCTTTACGACTGACGGCCTGCAATGCCGCATCACTGGAGGGTATACTGCCGTCACCTTTAAGATTATTTCCTAAGCTATCCACAGCCGCCAGCCGTTTTATGATGCATATTTAGTACGAGCTTATGCCCATCGCTTGCCCTGAGTGGAAGAGTTTTCTACTTCCCAATGCTCAACACATTCCCGGAATAAAAAGTACCATAAGTTAGTCCTTATAACCTCAGCTATCATTTCAATATCAAAGATTAGCTGAAAATAATAGAGACCAGTATTGTGCCGACGGCGTAGCATCTCTCGTAGCGAACTGTAGAGTGTAGTTCTACGACCGTAGCACTACCTACATCAATTGAAGCGCGTAGTGTTTTATCCTACTAATAATATCTATATATAAAAATGAATCCCTATTTCCCTTGGTCACGACATCACGCGTGAACGGCTGGACCGATATGGCTAATGTGGGTCTTAAAATATTCGTGGAGGTTCAGGAAAGGTTCATAAGCAAAATTTCAGGTGGTACGAAGTTCGCCGGGACCACTAGTATATAATATTATAAAGTGGAAAGTTTTGTATGGATGCTTAGATGTTTGGATGAATGTACGTCAGGTTTGGATCTTTTATACTCTTCTACACGAAAACTACATAACGGATTTTAATAAATTTCTACAATCGTGTAAATTGGCCAAAATATGACAATAAATATCTTCTAAGCAACTTTTAAGTCGGTATAAAGTTTGCTAATTGCGAGCCATTCTGATGTGCGTCAAATTTTAACATTTGGTTTATACAGATGTAATAAAATTCCTTCGAGTTTTATTTTGTTGTTGTAGTACATACCTAATTCGGAAAATATACTTTTATAGCTTCTGTTCATTTAACTAGTTATACTGTTTACACTAAGTATTGTCATGGGGACAAATATTTTTAAAGTTTTAAAATTACAACGATGACCACTCCCTCTTTCTCTGCCTTCACGCTGAAACCGCAGAACTATGATTTTGATGAAATTCGAATTAAGTATAGCCTAAACCTAGGAAAAGAAAATTAGTTACATACATACCTATTCATAATGACACAAACCTACATTTTACCACTTTGCCGTTACCGAGCACTACTTACACAAGGGCATTAGATAATAACCATTCTGTGACGTGGCAACTCAGCCAGCATTCTGGGAACCTTGCCAGTCGGCAATGACGCGGAGGACTTTTAAACAATATTTTGTAAATATCTATCTATATATAAATAAAAACGAATCGCCGTTCGTTTGTCTCGCTATAACTCTGGAACGCCTGGACCGATTCGGCTAATTTTGGTCTTGAAATATTCCTTGAAGTCCAGGGAATGTTTTAAAGTAAAATTTACGATAGGAAGTTTGCCGGGATAGCTAGTTGTAAATATTTTAAGTACATAATTATGTATATTGTAATTCCTATTTTAAATAAACTTATATAACATATATATGAATAGTCTAAGTACAGTTACTAGCAATAACGTATAAGTAAACTGCTCGCGACTGTACTTATTAACTTTTGCAACGTTACACGCGTAAATACAAAGACGGGATTTGCAATACACACATAAATAAAATCAGGTGGTCCCAATTTGTGACGTCCTCTCGCGGATTCCAATAACACGCACTCAAGCCTGAGGGTAACAACCTGAGGAGCTTGATTTGATTTCTGTTCCGTGCGCAGTTCTCCTGTGTCGGGGATTAAATGTAATATGAGTTTGTGTTGAAACTTAAAACCTTATTGTTAGGTACATAACCTTTACGCCGGTTTTTGATAAATTGATGATTGTCATTGTAGAAAACTGTATGAAAATGTCATTGAGAAAATGTGTTGTTTTGTTGTAGAATTTAGATAATGATTTGATTGTGTTTACTGGAATGATTTGTGTTCATAATTATTTTAAATAACTGGTTTAAACATAATAATTGTCGTCAAATAAAGATAAAATCACACATATTGGACCTGTCGTTTGTTGAAGGTGAGCGCTGACTAGTCGCAAGTCTCAGTCGCCTGAGCTTGATCCGCAAATGTTTGTTTCGGAGTTTGGGTGTTTTCTTTGTATTTGTATGTATTTATTTAGAAATATATTAGTATGTTTATTAGTTGTCTAGATCCCAAAACAAAAGCTTATAGCTTAGTTTGGGCTAGATGACGTTGTGTGAAAATGTTTGAAATATTTTTTAAGAGATCTGATGACTGCTGAGATTATAAGTTTGTATGACATGCTCCCTGATTGTTGGGATTTCGGCTTGGATTACACAATGGTTGTTATGGTCGGTAACTGCCATAGGCCTTGCCTCCTATTACGTGGGATCAACGCAACTTTTATTTTTTTTGACTGTTATATAAATTCAATTTAATTTACTGAAGAATTTAATCAATGGAAGAATGTTATTTAAAATTGTTTAATTCATTGAAGAACATTGTTTATTTCATTGGAGAATGTAATTTTAAAATATTCAATTTACTGAACAAGTTATTTGAATTATTATTTTACAAGAATTTATTAATTTATTGATTTTACATTGTTTTTTTTTTGATTGAGACTGATATTGTATTTTAATGGTCCTTTTTTACATTTTAATACACTGTCTAGGTTAAGTAAGAGTTAAGTGAAAAACATTTCAACACAGTGTAAATTGTTAAGAAATACAAATACATAATAATACATAACGATACTACTGGTAAAATATCGATACGCAGAACAATGCGGCCTACCCCCTTCAGGGATATAGGTGTGGTTATATTATGTATTATGTTATACATTAAACACAAACAATAAATATCAAACCTTTGTTATCTATAAGTTAAATTGCAAACTGCAATAGTTATGATCATTGTGTTTACTTCTGAAGCTAGAAATAAAGAGAATATTATTCTAGTAGCATCTAGAAGTATTTATTCTGATTTAGAATCGCACTCGAGTGCATCATAAAATAAATAAACGAAGTTCCAATACCACTATAGCGGAAATTGAAAAATACATGCTACGAGTACCTACAGCTTGTCGTAGTGTATTATTTTATACTAGGAGCGTACGGTCGGAAAATAAAATTTGTTTCACGAGCGCTGTGTACCGTCACCAAACGCAAATATGTTATTTTTTTGTTTACCGTTATCAAAGTTAAAAAAATAAAATTATGATTGGCAACACTACTGACGGAAACTTGAATACAAAGATTTCCTTTGCAGAAGAAGGTGTTGAATGTGGAATTTGTAAGATATTTTAGGTTTGTAGCTATTGGTAGGTAAATTTCAACAACCAGTTATTTAATTTATTTAATTGTATGGTGACCGGTGCCTACCCCTAGTGGATATGGGCGTGATATGCATTGTAGGACACAGTGTTATCTAACTCAAAGTAAACTAATCAAAGCTTGTGGTTGTGAATTACTACACGCAAAAATAAGAATGCTAAGCCTGGCCCATAATTACGGAAACGTAAAATAGTGTCAAAATTAACTACTTGCACATTTTCGTACACACGTTCATTAAACTTAATTCTTGAGTCGTAGTACCTAGTTCAGATATTATATTAATACTTGTAGTTGCCCACATTGTCGAACTGTCCACACAAAAACAACAAGATACGTAGATGAATTAAAAACATTATTTGGGCTTCTCACCACCTCTCCTTTTCCCACTATTGAAAAAAACGGCGAAATACGTGTCAAGCATAAGATGTGGCCGCTAGTCCGAAACACAAAACATATTAGACAGACAGACGGACGAAAGCAAAATTGACTAGTTTCGATGTAGACGCTTCGCTCGCTCTGTTAAAAATGTATATTTATTATTACATTTTAAACTTTCGCGTTTCATAATGTATTTATTGCACGTAATTACTGTACAAAGTGTTAAAATGGACATGAATAGAGAAAGAATGAAATAAAAATATTTACTTAAACATTGTTATCCCAAAGCCCTTACAAACAAGGGTACAGAGGGGTTTTAATTACATTTGCCTGCTTTACCAAAGAATTACATTTTAACTAGAAAATATGTAGGTAGGCGCCGCAAACGAAATGGAAGAGCGTCGAGTGTTTTACATATTTTAGCCAATTGCCAAGCAAGATTTGTTCTTTATCTGTGTATAATTCAGGTACAAATCTTTTAAAATAAACAACTTTGCCGGGACACCTAGTTACTTATATATAACACTAGCTGATCGGCGCAGCTCCGCCCGCGTGATTTCCCGGTTCCCGTGGGAACACAATACCGGGATAAAAAGTAGGTACTAAGTACTCAGGGTGAATGTAGCTTTCTAATGTTGAAAGAATTTTTGAAATCGGCACAGTAGTTTTTGACTTTATTCATTACAAACAAAAATACAAATCTTTCCTCTTTATAATAGTATAGTATAGATAACAAAACGTAGATTCTTTTCATGTCATGAGTAGGTGTTGTAGGAAACTGGTTAAGTGAGGCATGGAGGAAAAACCGCTGATGGCAGCTCTGTGTATATTTTTATGTTTTTGAACAAAGTTGCTATGAAAATATTTCATTTACTTTAACAAACGTCATCACATATTCATATAATGTACCGAGGAAAGTTGACTGTAGCCAAAGTAAGTTTTGTTTTATGCATAAGAAGAGCCTTCATCCGTAAAGTTTAATGAACTTCGGTTACCTCAGTGAAATTAACTATTTTTCTCGTAATACTCCGACCTCACCGACCGCACTTACTGATTCTTAAAATAATAGGTGAATAGCAAAAAAACAACAAGCTGGTTAAATCTTTAGGTATACTTACACAGATAAGCTCTATGTCATGTTTGCGCTTATTTTTTTTTTTTTTTTTTTTTAGTTCCGCGACCAAGGCCGCGGCCGCTCTAACGTCCGTTGCCGGGCGTCTCTGGTTACAAGCAGAACGTATTTCCAGTGGCGCCCGGCGGACTTTGACCACCTCTGTGGTCTCTGCGGGGGTTGGGTCGGGATGAGAATCCCGCGTCGTTGGGGTAGGGTTTTATCCCGCGTCAATGAGTGAATCTGGTTGCGTGCTATGGGGCAAAGGCCTCGCAGCACGCAACCCTTCTAGCCTGCTTCTGTAAGGACGACGGGTGGCGATCCCGCCGTCCTCAGGCCCCGATCATGGAGGTCGATGGTCTTGGGCGTAGACGAGTCTGCGGCGGCCTCGCCGCTGACTACGGAACTCGGCGGGGAGGGCACGCTCCCTCTCCCTCTCGGCCGCCTCCTTCGCGAGCACGACTTGCTCGCAGAAGGACACGGCCGCGTTCCACCTACTCCCGCTGGAGACCATGGCTTGAAGCATGGTCTCCAGCGAGAGGGTATCCACGCCCAGACCCACTACGAGGTCCCGGCGCTGACTCGCCCACGCTGAGCACTCCACCAACGTGTGGAGTGCGGTGTCGTCGTCGGAAACCTCGCAGTGTTGACACCGGGGTGTGACCTCACGATGGATGCGAAACAGATAGCTACCGAAGCATCCATGCCCGGTAACGATCTGCGTCGCACGATACGTGAGGTCACCATGCTGCCTCTGCAGCCAATCGTCCATGATCGGTCTCACCGCCGCGATGATGGTGGCACCCCACTTGGGTTGCTCAAGTCTTACCCTCCATGACTCCATGAGATCCTGGCGGAGTTGGGACCGCCGGTCATCGATTTCTCGAGACGCAGGCCTGTGGTCCCGCTCCAGCGCCTCCTTGCGCCATTGGAACAAGCCTCTCCGGAGATCGTGCGGTAGCCCCTTATTGTTTTGACGGCCAAGGTCCTCAACGGTCTGTTAAGGAGCGTTGAGTTGTTGGCCGTCAACCGCGCCGCCCATACGGGAGCCCCGTATAGGGCCATACTCCGCACGATCCCCAGGTACAGTCTCCTGCAGGAAGCGTTGGGTCCCTTTAGGTTGGGCATCAGTCACGAAAGCGCGACCGATGCCTGTGTCACCTTGGGGACCAAACTTCGGAAATGTGGTCCGAAGTTCCATCGGCTATCAAGTACGATCCCTAGATACTTCATCGAGGGCTTGATGCCGATGCTAACGCCTCCCACATTTATGCTGGAACCTTCAGGTGGACCGTTCCGAGGTCTGTGAAAACACAGAACCTCGGACTTGTGCAAGGCCACCTCCAGTCCCAGCCGCCGTATCCGACCCACGACTTGAGCAACACCCGTCGTGACCTTGAGTGCTGCCTCCTGGTACGTTGCACCCCGCGCCGTGACGAGGGTATCGTCGGCGTAGCACGTTACGCCGACGCCCTCAGGCAACGCACCCCGCAGCACCCAGTCGTAGCCGATGTTCCACAGAAGCGGCCCCAGGACCGACCCCTGCGGAACACCGCACGACACATCTCGCCGAGCTGGCCCGAGCCAGCTGGGGAAAGCTATGGCCCTCTCCGAGAGATAGGCCCCGACAATACGACGGAGGTAGAGAGGCGTTTCGTGATACACGAGCGCCTCCCTAACGCAGCTCCATGGCAAGGTGTTGAACGCGTTGGCGATGTCAAGAGACACCGCCACCACCACCTTGCCCTGTGAGACTGCTTCCTCCGTCAGGCTCTTGACGCGCATGATCGCGCTCACGGTGGAGCGTCCCCGACGGAAACCGTACTGGTTGTCCGCCAGGTCTGGCCCCACCTTCGAGAGATGCTCGACGAGGCGTTCCGCGATAATTCGCTCAAAGAGCTTACACACCTCGTCGAGCAACACGATCGGCCGGTATCCGGACGGTGAGTCCACCGGCCGCCCCGCCTTACGAATCAGGACCAGTTTCCCCGTCCTCCACACCTTGGGAAACTGGCCCCTTTCGAGGCATGCGCTAAAGAGCCCCATCAGTCGAGGCCCGAGTTCTTCGAGGGCCAGGACCCATGCACGGCCAGGAATGCCGTCGGGTCCGGGGGCAGTGGTTTTCCGGCGTTTAAGCCGGAGTACTGCCGCACCTAGCTCCCCCACCCTGACTTCGGGTACGTCGTCTTCACTGATGCTATCCGCGTCGGGCAGAGACGGAGCCATGCGCGGAGGGACGTGCTCCTCCGCGCTCGTCGGAAACAGGGAGCCCATGACCCGCTCCAGCTGCTGCGGCTGGAGACTCTGGGTCAGTGGGGGCGCCCTAGGTCGGAGTTTCTCCCTGACCTGTAGGTACGGGCGCCCCCATGGGTTCTGCTGCAGGGTCTCCAGGAGCTCCTCGCGGGCCGCCGTCTTGGCCCGCTTTATTGTCTCCTGGAGATTACCTTTAGCCTCCCTGTAAGCCTGATAAAGCTCCGCCTCTCGGGTTGCCGCGTCGTCTGGGCGGCGATGCCTCCGGCGAAACCTGGTGTACTGGCGGCGGGCGGAGATGCATGCTGCGCGCAGCTGTGCAATCTCTGGCGACCACCAGTACACCTGCTTCCTTGCCGGTCTGGGTGTAACCCTAGGCATCGCCGCATCACAGATTTGCGACATGGCTCTCCTGAACCACTCCGCCTCGGCATCCACATCGGCAGGCCGGTCCGGTGCCGGAATCCAGGCCTGCACAATGGATGCCTCCAGGAGAGCCTCCCGATCCAGATGGTGAAGTGCCCAACGCGGATCCGGGGGATTTTCTACCGGCTGTGGGAGGTCAGGTGGGGGGGACGACATCGAATCGGATGTACCGATGGTCCGAGTGCGTCTCCTCACCCTCCTCCACGTGCCAGCCAGTAATACGGGCGGCGAGGGCAGAGGTCGCGAACGATACGTCCACGACCGAGCTGGTCCCCCGCCGCCAGAAGGTGGCGACATTCCCCTGGTTGAGGACCTCCAGACCACGTGTTCTGGTCCAGTCCTCAAGAAGCCTCCCCTTGTCCCTGGTTTCCCGGGAGCCCCACGCCTCACTCCAGGCGTTGAAGTCTCCCAGGAGCAGGACAGGGCGAGGACGGCACGCAGCGAAGACGACGTCGAGCTCAGTGAGCCATAGCTCAAACTGAGTCTCGTCCAGTGTCGGCGAGATGTAGGTGGCCACGACTGCCAACCCATCATATTCCGCCGCAACACACCCGCGGCCCCTTGCAATGATAGCAAGGCGCGAGTTGTCTGCGGCGGACCCCCCGAAGATAAAACAGGCCGAGCCGTCCTCGTCCACCGGGCTTCCCGGGTGGACGTAGTACGGCTCGGCGACCACGGCCAAGTTTATGGACCACTGCCGGATGCTCTGGTACAGAAGATCCTGAGCAGCGCGGCAGCGGTTCAAATTCACTTGCAGGATGCGGATATGGGCGTCAGATATTAATGGACGTCCATATCAGCATCCCGCCGAGAAACATCTGGCCGTGCAGTAGCGGCACCCCCACCGTTCTCAGCGGACGGACGAGGCTTTGGCCTCGAGGCGGCGCAGGTTGTGCTGCCGACCCGGTGGTCTGCAGTTTTGCCCTCCGCCTCGCATCTAAAGCAGCGAGGCGGGGCGTCACAGGCACTTGCCTTGTGACCGGGCCGGCTGCAGCGGAAGCACCGATCGCCCACGGTGACTTCCGCTGTGCACTGCACTCCGACATGCCTCACCACCATGCACCGGAAACATCTGGTTTCCCGGGCACGAAGGAGGTGCACCTGCGCCTTTAGGAAGCCCCCTACGAGGAGGCTTCGTCCGTCCGTCACTTTCAGTGCCGCCGCGACGGGGCACTGGACGACTGTCATCCCATGACCAGTGGAGCCGAAGGAGATGTCTCCAGCCTTCACCTGGTCACGGGGGCAGCCGCCCGCCTCCACGACGGTGGAGATTACTTCCTCCGTCGTGGCCGCGTCATCCAGACCCGTGATGCGCAATGCAGCGCATTTGGTGGGCCTGGTGACGCGGACGGCTTCTGCGTCCAGCGCGTCCCTAAGCTGCGCTGCTAGGGCGTCAGTTTTAGGGCCGCTGGAGGCGCCGGAGACCTCGAGGAGGCGAGCCCCGGTGCGTGTCGTCTTGCACCGGAGACCCCCCTGGATATCGAGGGCTGAGAGGTTGACTGAGGACTTCACGGTCCTCAGGACATCAGCGTACCCCACACCCCTCTCCACACCCTCCGTCGTCACCGTAAGGACGACGGCTGTGGAGCGAGGAGCGCGGGGCCTCTTCGGCGCCTTCGCCGCGGCGGCTTTGGCCACTTTCTTGGCCGCTTTCTTGGCGGCCTTCGTCTTCCTCTTCTTGGCCCCCACTACCTCCCATCCCTCCCGTCCGGAGGGATGTAAAGGAGCAGCGGGAGCGTTAGAGGAAGAGGAGGCGGCAGGGGTGCCGCTCTTCTTGCCGCGCCCCTTCGCCTTCCGCGCCTGGGCCGCGGTCTCGGCCGGCAACCGGTACGCTGGAGCGGACTGGGGCGGAGCGGGGCGGCGGACAGCGGGTGTGCCGCTTGGTCCTGGAGCGGGAGAACCGCTAACAGCCGCCGCGTATGAGAACGCGGGACGTGCTAGCGGAGGGCGGTACGCCCGGTCCTCCAGGACCGCGAGGCGCCTCTCGATCGCCGCCAGGACCTGTACCATAGTCGGCACAGGCTGTGGCGGCGATCCGGGCACCGTGTTGGGCACCGTGGTGGGCGCCATGGTGGGTGCCGTGGTGGGCGCCTTTTTGGACGCCGTGGTTGGCGCCGTCGTGGGCGCCTTGGTGGGCGCCATGGTGGGCGCCGTGGGTGGCGCCGTCTTCGGCGCTGGTCCAGCCGTCGGAGGAGGAGGCGACAGCATGGGACCGGGAGGCGCCTTGACCACCTTGGTCAAGTCAGCGACCTCCCGCCACAGGTCATCCATCTGCTTCCTGGAAGCAGCGAGCTCCGCCTCCAGGCTCGTCACCTGCTTCCGGAGCCTCGCCTCCTCCTTAGTGACGCTCCGCGCGAGGAGCTTGTTGAGGGAAGATTGGGCTTCACCCACCAATGAAGCCACAATCTTCTTCCTCCCCGCCACGTTTCTGTTGCCCCGCATGGCCGCGTTCATGCGGGCAAAAACGCTCATCAGCTCCCGCGCGGGCGGCCCACCGATTTCCCGGCGACTTCGCTGGGACAGTTGGACCGAGGACGGAGGAGGAGTTGGCGGCCGCCTTCTGTACGCGTCGAGACGCGTACGCACCGTCTTGACCGGCACCTCCTCCTCCGAATCGGTGGAGAGGAGGGACCCCCACCCGGAGCAGCTGGTGCTACGGTCACGCGGCGGCCCCCCCTTCTCCTCGAGGGTCCTCTTCTTCGTCGCAGAAGAGCGGCCCTTCTTCTTCACACTGCTGGGAGCTGACCCATCGTCAGTCCCAGCAGCATCAGTTCCTTGGGGCGTCGACATCGCGCTGCAGCTAGGCGGCGTGGCGCGAGCCCCCAAATCAATTTGCATCGGAGTCCGTGATGGATGCGTAAAGTCGTCGGTTGATACTGCCCGGGAAAAGGCAGTATCGGGACCGGGGGTATCGTCGGGTTCACTATTCATAATGATCACAACAATTTTTATTGGCACCAAGTTCAGACTAAATACGTTCGGTCACCCAACTTGCCACTGCGTTACCGTGGTCAAGTTGGGGTCCAGGGCGGACGGCGAGGACGTAGTATCTAATCACTTGGGGCCCCGCCCCTGTTTGCGCTTATTGCCATATATACATAATTTATTTAAATAAAAATCAGTTGCCATTCGTTAGTCTCGCTAAAACTCGGAGCTGGACCGATTTGGCTCATATTTGTCTTGAAGTATTCAGGGAAGGTTTAAGAGGGTGATAAGAAGTTCGCCGGGACAGCTAGTAATAAAGATAAAGTTAAACAACCTCGACTGGGTCTTTCCCATTGATGGGTTACCGAGTATACAGGTGCAGGATATCAGCCACGGACTTTTATACAAGAGTTAAGGCTCAGAATAGACGGACGGGCAAACTCATCCTTCACATGCGACGTACACCACGCATTAAGACATCTGAACAGGATCTGGCCTATACAATTTGTATGGTAACGAACACACTGGTCCTTCACCACGCTGTCTTACGCGTCACTGCACCAGATTCGCGTGTTCCCATGCTATCCCACGCGTACGACGCTGTCACACACATTAAAGTGTTATAGAAAATGTAAACGTAAGTAAATGTAATGTAAATGTAAATGTAAAGCGCGTAGAAAATGTAAACGTTAGACGTCGTAGACGTTAGGACCAGTATGTCCGTTTCCCACGTCGCGTGGCATACGTTCGTATGTGAAGGAAGAGTGTGTTTTAAGCTTAACTGTGACATGAGTTAAGCCATTAGCTATACGAAGAAATATTTACGTGACAAGTGAAGTATGTAGCTAATGAGACGATTACAAGAGCCATTAATCCCATTTGATGCTTAGATTAATTTAGATATGAAGTAGGATAGGACGTGTAACTCCAAATTTACAGAAGTCTTTATTGGTAAAAGTAACTTACTATTGTAATATCAAAGCTAATCAAGAATGCACTGACTGAAAGGAACTGAACATTTAACAGGAATAACGAGGTAATATACTATGTTTGGTAAATTATAACAATAGCTGTATCTATAAGGATTCGACCCAATGAACATACAAACTAATATGTTGTTCATATCCTTTATCATTATGAGTTGCAAATTAAGGAATTTCATGAGATTTCTAGTGATCATTACTATGAATGAAATCTGTGTTGCTCGTTGCTGATAAACAAAATACCGAGTTAGTTTCACCAAAGTTGTTGCCTAACTAGGTACTTAAGTTGTGGATAAACTTTAGGTATGGTTTCATGTAATACCTATCTTATACGCATAAAATGTTCCCGTAACTTGAGAATACTCATTTTAAACTACTATCAAAATGGATTTCCTACTGGATGAAATTCCTACTACACCAAGTTTATTTACTTCTATTAGCGGACGCCCGTGGCTTCGTCCGTGTTTTATAGTTTTATGATTGAGGTGGGAACAAATTCCCGGGATAAAAAGTACGTTATATTACACCTTATTACATCAGATCTGCTAGTGAAAGTCCCGTTTAAATCGGTTCAGAGGATAACCGTAACAAACGGATTTTTTTTTTCCAGATATACCTTCATAATTATGTGTTTAGGTAAAAGCTCATTTTGAATTCAAAATTAACAGCTTTTAAAAAAAAAAAATTTAAAATAATTTATTTATCTACAGTGCCGTATTCATTTAGGCCCGGCAATAGACGTAAGAACTGCCGCGCTTGAGCAGATTAAAAATAAAGGTAGGTATATCTTTTGCGCACAGTTAACAGAAGTTTAATATAATGCCTTAAACAGTATTACCTACTAAATACTAAACAATACTCATACATTTGGTTAGGTATGAGCCAAATTTGTAGATTATCTGTATACACTTCGACTATCCTGTGGCCGGTGTACCTATAGTAAACCTGTATTTCAGACCCCACCCCCTGTGTGAGAGCAAAGATAACGTTGTATCACGCAAATCTGTAATGTGTGCATAACATATCATGGTACCAGATGAACTAATGACTGTTAATGGTAATCGCAAATTTTCACATTAAACTTGTCGACTGGAAATTGATCACTGAACAGACATCATCTGACAGACTATAGACAGGCACTCAGAAACTTCTGTATTAAAGAACAAGTGCCTACTGCATAGTATTGTCACTATGATTCGAAATATTCCTGCAAAATTTTCTCAGCAGTGTATTCTATCTAAAATTACCAGAGTGTCTAGTACCAGTTCGTTAAGTTAATTTGCTCGAAATACGTTTTCGTGTTCTCCATACATTTCACACCAGCGCCTCTTGCGGTACCGTAAGGGAACTGTGTGAAATGTATGGAGAAATACGAAAATTTATTTCGAGCAAATTAATGGAAGAAACTGGTGCTAGACACACAGAACGGTTTTAGGATTTTAGCGTTTAAGTTTTTGTTATTTTCTTTCGATATTGCTCTACTTTTCCAACAAGTTGTTACTTTTTATACTTCACTGCACTTTATAGATTAAAGTTTTCAATGAGATACTCATTATGTTAAAACAAAACTTTATAGATACTTTGATGTCGTGCGCTCATTTTATGGTCACGATGTCGAAGGATCTCCGAGTATGGCATGACTTCTTCAGTAAATTAATAAATAATAAATAAATATTTAGAACAATTCACACAACGCTATCTAGTCTCAAACTAAGCAGAGTTTGTGATATGAGTACTACATAAACTGATATAAATGCTTATGTACAATTTTTTGTAAATACATACATATTATATATAAGAAACATCCAGACTTCGGTACAAACGTATATGTCATCGCACAAAGTTTGTCCCGACGGGGAATCGAACCCGAGACTCCGGCATCGAAAGCGGATGCACTACCGACCACGCCACCGAAGCAGTCGAATTAAGTTCATGAAAATCGTAAAGAAATATTATTTAAAAAAGTTCACTAGCACGTTTCATGCAAATTAAACATTATTTTTAGATTTATTATGAAGTTTCTTTATTAAGTTGTAGAAATTAAAAACTTATACCTAACGGCCCTCCTTTTATACGTAACTAGCGGACCTCTCTCAAGAATCATTCCATCCATTGGTGAAAACTCCATCAAATCTGTTACTTAGTTTAAAAGATCTAAGCATACATAGGGAACGGAATCGACTTTGTTTTATACTATGTTATGAAGGCCACTTGTTCTCTGTTTTATTACCTTAAGAGACTCATACAATATGAAATTGGTGTTTCAGGTACTCTCAATGTAAATGCACAGATAACACCCTACTGTAATCGATCTAAGCAGATATTGTGTTTAACTGAAGTCACAATACAATCGATCTTTCTTGCAACTACTACACGTATCTCAAATTTCTAATTCAATAAATTATTGAACAACGTGAAAGAGTTAAGCAACGTGAAAGAGCAACGGAAAAGGAGTAAGCCCAATCATGGTTTCGGAGTGTGCAACAATCAAAATATAATTAAAAATACTGTCTTTAATTTTCATAACAACTTTCAAAATACTAAGCCATAACTTCGTCGGAAAAAAATACGTTTAATAATTTGCTATTTATATGACTTGCAAAAATGCAAGATCGTCAATTTCCTTTCATTATTACAAGTATTGCCAGTAAATACACTAAAATGTAACTCTACCAATTTCCGCGTATTAAATCAGTACACGTACACGAACTGTTTCAAGTTTTCTGTAGTGAAGTGTAGTATAAACTAAAAACAATAGTAAAATAAACTAAAGGTTATTCTGGAGAAGGCTTTTACGGTTAATAAATATAATTATATGTTATTATTATGTAATTAATGATGTTTTATTATTAATATCATATTACATATTAAATAGTATATAATGTCTATACATCAATACGTACATTCAATAATTTATATCTATAATTTGTAAAAAAACGTACTTAATTGCGAATCTGTTTATGGCAACATTAAGTGCGATTTCACTTGAGTAACATAACATTAAATGTCACTTTTTTTCACTGACGTTGCCGCTCTCGTGATTCTTTTTTCGTTTGTTGTGATTTCAGTGCTTATTTAGATTTTTATAAGTTTTACGTCGAGTCGAGCCTAGTGTTCCTCCGTAGCTATAATAATCAGCAAAAACATCGAGAGATATATGCTCTTTATTTATTGTGTGAACGATGGCGGATAATCGACTACGGTGTATCAACTGTTTCATGAGACTATCACACCAGCGCCGGCGTCTATTACAAGACGCGACTGCATTCATGACAAATATTCTTCGTGTCTGGATATCACCAACACCGGTAAGTAATATATATTTATCGTGTTATAATTATTTAGTAAAATACAAAAGTAATCATATATAAAAACAAGCAACAATATAATCTTGTCATGTGAAGAATATAATCTTGTTTCACAGTACCTACCTATTATGTTTTAGAATATTATTTTACATGGATTAGCAATCCGATTTTGAAATGGTTGTTTATTTTTGCAGAACTCTCCTGAAGATAACCTATGCTTTGAATGCTTTGAGATACTACAACAAGTACCTGAAGGAGAGACTATACCACCTCCAATGTTTGGACATAGAAGTGTATGCTTAGGTTGTGGTATGTCCATTCTAAGATCTCGCACTCATCTTGTGCACCCTAACTGTCCTGAAAGAAGTGTTATAGTTCAACAAACACTACCCCATTTGGTTAGTATTATATTTTCCTATTTTATTTAGAGGTTCTTAAGTAGTAAAGAATAGCCTCTGCTAGTTATCTAAAAAGCTATTTGTGTCTAAGGAAACCATACCAAAATAAGACTAACAACAACAGTTTTATTAGTTAATATAAATAATAGTTTTATTAGGTATATTAATATATTATTACCTGACTGCTAAAGAAAGGAGGGTAATGTTGTTTGACAGTATGTATGTATATCCATTGATATCCATCTATCATAATTGTCCATCAGGCTGAATGAATTTTGATGAAAGAGGGCTCTAATGAACGGTATTTGTCTCCAAGTGTCATAGAGTAGTAGGTACATAAAAACAGTCCTGTCTTTTAATTTGTAAATTATGTTTGTTTTATTTCATAAATGATAATGCAAGTGCATTATTTTCAGGTAGGCCGCATTACTAGAGTTTGTGTGGCATGTTGGACAACTGCTAGGAGACATCTTCAAAGGCAAATTCATCAGGACTATCCTAGATTTGTTGGAAACATGGAAGTTGATGTATCTCCACAAATACCTGAACCTCCTCCAATGCCACCTGTTGTGTTTCAACCTCAACAGCAAGAATCGGTGAAGATAGTATCACAAACTCATAAACGTGCATTATCGTCATCAAGACACTGTATTTTTCCTCAATGCGAAAATGTTGAACGGTTATTGGTACCAGCTGCAGTAAAGCAAAACTTACTTCGGCATTATAGATTTTATGTCCCACCTTCTGCTCGGATATGCAGATACCATTTGCAAAATGACTGCTGGGATCAGTTAGATTCAAATTATAGAGATTTTACGGCAACTCAGGTTGACCAAATGTTTCGAATGATGGAGAGATCGAGTCTGGAGTCTCTGGACTTTAGCAATATAAGTGCAATGCCACCAAATCTCTGCCACTATTGGCTAGGACTCACATCAGCGCAATTCCATGATCTTTTAAGAGAAATGAGCAATCTTCATAACAAAGTACCTTCTGCTAGTATCGCTCTATCCATTTATTTAGTGAAATTGCGTATTGGTGATAGCAACGAAAGGCTGTGCAGTCTATTTCAATTACCCCGTAGCACTCTGGAAAGGTATATGTCGAAGGCTAGAGATTGCATGGCACAACAGCTGGTTCCCTTATATCTAGGTCTCAATCATATGACAATAGCAGAAGTAGCTTTAAGGAATAAAATAATTCCTGAGGGTTTATTTGGAAATCCTCATCTGGATAGTGAAATCAAGCCTGCCATTGTCATATGTGATGCTACATATGTGTATGTGCAAAGTAGCAGCAATTATTTATTTCAGAAAAACACCTACAGTTTGCACAAACACCAGAATTTGGTAAAGCCATTTATGATAGTCTGTTGTGATGGTTACATTTTAGACTGCTTAGGTCCTTATAAAGCCACAATAAATGATGCTACAATTATGAGCAATGAGTTTCGCGAGATCACTGGTGGTATGAGAAGTTATTTTCGAGAGGGAGATGTTTTCATCCTTGATAGGGGATTTAGAGATGTAGTTCCATTATTGAGAGAATATGGTTATAAAGCCCATATGCCTGAGTTTTTGTCTGAGGGTGAACACCAGCTGACCACATTATAGGCTAATAAGTCACGATGTGTCACAATGTGGAGATGGGTCGTTGAGGTTGTCAATGGTCGTCTCAAACGTGACTTTAAATTATTTCGGCAAGACTATTTTAATACAGCTGCTAAACATTTGATGATAGATTTCAGAAATGGATGTGCGCTTACCAATAAATTCCATCCTCTCATTGAAGATCAACCGGAAGCATCTGAGTATGTTGCCATTGCAAGACAACGACTAAATATGGAAAATATTCTTGCAAATATAGTTCGTGAAGAAAATCTAAACAGGCGTCGAGCTACGTTTATAACAATTAATGCTCACCACCCACATTTAGAACGGTTTTCAAGACTCACCATATCTGATTTAAAAAAACTTGCATTGGGGACATACCAGATCAAACAAGCTCGTTCATATTATGATGAACATGTGAGAGCTATTGGTACTTACAGTTTAGAAGTAAATAATGAAATAGAGGATGACATCCCTCTTATTCTAGGTACAAATCATTATTTATTGAGGGGAAGAATGAAGTCCAGGCATATTGGAGGCAGGACATACCACACTTATTTATTAATAAGCCGTAGTGAATATGTTGCCAACACTGTTTCTGCAATTACAGGTTATTGCTGCAGCTGTTTAGTAGGTAACAGGACCGTCGGCTGTTGTGCCCATGTTATGGCAATAACTTGGTATCTGGGTTGGGGTAGACACAATGATGTGTTTGCTCCAGCAAGTTATTTAGATAATATTTTTGATGAGTTTTCATATGAAAATGAATGAAATAAAAGAATTGAAATTATGTTATACTTATTTGTTTTATTTACATTGTATGTAGGTAGGTAGGGACCTTACTCGATAGACATCTGTATTACTAGATTGACTGCTCTACTGATTAAATAATAACAAAAATCGGGTAAGTTACATCGCTCTCATTCATGACCCAATAAAGTCCGACACTTTCCCTCGCCATACCATAGAAAACGCAATATGTAGGCAATTATTAAACGCCCAGCTCGTGATAAACATAACCTAATTTTGTGAAATTCATATGCTTTTTTCTCGAATGTCCGGCGAGTTGAATTGATTATGTTTGTTGTTATAGAATATACATTAAAAACTCTTCCGAATGACGTAAATTTCACTTGTGCACAACGACTTTTGTTTGGAAACCAATCCCCATACTTTTGTGGGCATACTCCTTTCTCCGTCAGAGACTAGTGAGCAAGAAATGCGAGCAAGAAATGCGAACAAGAGAAATTCGAGACACCTGGCTCGCACTCTCAACAGATGTCGACTTGCAGTCACAATTTAACATTTTAACTTTGAATTATTATCTCCAGCGTTTTTTTACTATATTTAAGTTGTATATTAAAAAAATTGTTTTAAATGTACGCCATTTTGTCTATACTAATAAGTACTGTAAGATGTGTCAGTACTAAAGAGGAAAAAAAATTGATTGCTTGTTTCTTTGCATTAAATAGGTATCCGTAACTACTGAACTGATTTTGAAAACTCTTTCACTGATAAGCTACATTATCCCTGAGTAACATAGGCTACTTTTTGTCACTGTAATGTGTTCCCATGGGAATCGGGAACGGAAAATCTATGTCACGCGGACGGAGCCGCGGTGATAAGCTCGTGTATAATTATATATAATAATAAATGTGTAGAACATAAAACGTGTATCATAATAAATAAACTTCGGTAATTAAAATAAATGAATAAGATGATTAGGATCTAAGTCCAGTTAGAATTACATCGTACTGTGTTTGGAACTTAAGACTTTCAGATAAAATCTTGCATGAAGTAGGCCCTTATTTCTTACAACCTCATTACTTCACTAGATACTAGGTCGCCGCAGTCGCGAAACGTACCGTTACGCTGCAGCATATATTTGAGCGAAGCGAGTTTTGATTCAAAGCGATATAAGTCTGTCAAAGTATTTTTTGTCATTACGCTATGGGAATTTTTACCATCAATTAAATTATTTTTATTTGATCGAAATTCAAAATTCTGGCTTCGTAAGAACCTGGGTAGTTCTATAAGCTGTTGATGAGTGCAAGAAAATCCGAAATCGGCCGAGTATTCGCCGAGAAACAATTTAACATAAATCGTAATTTGAGTCACCCGTTGAGAGCTCCGCTCGCCTTCGGCTCACTTCGCTCAATTATAAAACAAGGTCACCCGTTCTATATGTATGCGTAAAAGTACGCAACGGATTTTGATGCGGTTTTCACCAATGGATAGAGTGGTTCTCGAGGAAGTTTTTTAGTGTATAATTTATCAAGTGGGCGAAGCCGCGAGCGTCCGCTAGTGGGCTATACTGCACATTATGCCTACATAGGTTGTCAATAACCTACCTACTAAATAGTTTAAAATCTCTTCTCGTCTTGTTACAAATCTCAAATATGAGAATAAAAGCCTGCACAGCAATGATATATAATTTATGTTGTATGTGTGAGTAGATTTTAAAAACTAGTAGGCAGGTCATATTTCAAAACTTCAAATATATAGAGCTACATCGTTTCATTATCGTTTTTCTTAGATTGCAACACTTATCCAATAACTATAACAACAAAACTGAATCAAGAAAGTAAAAGAATATCGCGTTCTTTATTAAGTAATTCGATATATTTATGGATATAGAAACTGACTGTCATAAACGAGACGTGAGGGGCGGAGTATTCGAGAGCATGTCATAGCCCTGTACTCGTTATCAACCCAGCATCGTTCTGCACAAAATAACGATAAATGACATCAACCGAAATACACACGAATATCGATAAAGTACCAAAGCCGCTGACACAAATGATCGACAAAATTTCCCCCGGGCCACAGTGAGACCGAACCGTCCTGTCTCTCCAATGTTTTATTTTCTGTAGGCTATGCGATGAGAGTACATGTTAACAGTGTATATACATACGCATAAATTGTTAAACAGCGAGTCCCCAATGAGTAGAACTTGTGTTTAATGACTAAAATTTCCCATGAGTACCAGTATATTCAATGCCGCATCGTAAGGTAACTTTCTGCAAATGTGTCAGTATTTTACTTTTATGTGAGTGCCTTAAATTATGTGAACAATTTTTATGAGTCATGATATTTTTGATTATGTGGGGCTCGTGGTCTCCCTGTCTTAGGTAGGGTGATCATTTCTTAAGACACTGAGACCGAGCTGAAATGAAATGAAATGATTTATTTATTTGTATATATAAATGGCTCTTACAAACGTCAGTAAGTACTTAAAATAAAAAATATTATTGCTTCTATATTTACATGTACTGCCAGATTCGCAAAGCAATAAGTAGAACCGAGAGAAAGAACCTAGCAATAAACTCTCGGTCACTCTTTTTCAATAATTGACTCATTTACACATTGACTAAATGTGGACGAATGTACATTGGTCTCGTGTCAAAATCAATAAACGTGTATAAGGCAACAAAAATAATTGTGTCACCGAAGTACAAAATATGCTACAATTACGGCATTTTACGAGTAGGAGGCGCCTGCACCATGCTCAAGCCAGACACTTTTATCGTTAAGGTATAAGGCCACTGTAACGAAGATAGCTTTCTTCCCTACCAGATTAGGTGCTTAGCACTGAATAGTAATAAATAAGAACACTTAGTATGATTTAATACATATAATGTTCGAGATAACAGGTTACAAGTTATACTACCACGGCTTTAGGGGTCGTGGATGGTAGATGATTCTACACAATGTTAGATATTTAGTTTAGTATAGGTTACAGGTTTCAGAGCCACAGGGCAGGTGCTGTAAGACAGACAGCAACTTGCCTGGGTATTCACCTAGGTCCGAGAGGGCATACAAGGGACCGATTCAGGCAATTAATTATAAAAGCGTATACCTACCCCCTTGAAAGAATGACTAACCTTGCTAAGCCGATAACAACGCAGATTTCTGTCTGTAACGTCACTTACTTTAGTATAGCTAGATATATTTTTCCGGACATACAGTATGTTATCCTACTAATATTATAAACGCGAAAGTTTGTGAGTATATGTATGTATGTATGTATGGATGGATGGATGTTTGTTACTCTTTCACGTAAAAACTACTGAATGGATTTTAATGAAACTTTACAATAATATAGCTTATACATTAGAATAACACATAGGCTACAAATTATAAAGATATTGTGTGATTTGTTCAAAATATGACGCGGCGCGACGGGAACGGGAAAAATCCAAATTACCACGCGGACGAAGGCGCGGGCGACCACTAGTCCAATATATATTGGAAAGCTACAGTTAAAACATTAACATCTTTAAATCGCTCCCTAAGAGAATCTCTCTTACCTAAATAATAAATGGCGCGGACTGCCCTCTTTTGTAATATAAAAATTGTTTCTATATCTGCTGCATTTCCCCAAAGTAGTATTTCATAGGACATCAAGCTATGGAAGTAACCAAAGTAAACTAGCCTAGCAGTAGCTACATCTGTCAACTGCCTAGTCCGTCTCACAACATAAGCCGCAGAGCTAAGCTTATTAGCTAAAATGGTGATATGGTCACCCCATTGTAATTTAGAATCTATTGTTATTCGTAAAAAGGTAGTGTTATTTACAAATTCTAACCTTTGGCTACCCAGCACGACATGGACGATTGCTTGTCTGACATTAGGCATTGTAAATTTAACGCTTTTAGTCTTTTCTGCATTCAACAATAGATTGTTTGTAGAATACCAATTTAAAATATCTTTTAAAATATTATTAACATTATTCGCATCTGTACTATGCCGATTTACTTTGAATATAAGTGATGTATCATCCGCGAACATTACTATGCCAGCTTGTGCCTCGATCATGCAAGGCAAGTCATTAATATAAACCAAGAATAGAAAAGGTCATAGAATTGATCCCTGAGGTACGCCTATTTTGACGTTAGTTCCGTTTGACTTAAGTTGTTCACATGAACAGTCTGCAGCCTATCTGTCAGGTAAGATCAAGGATTTTTTGTCAAAACCATACCGACGTAACTTTAGCAAAAGTGTCTGATGGTCAACACAATCAAATGCTTTAGACAGATCGCAGAATACCCCAATAGCATCCTGCGATCCCTCCCATGCGTCGTAAATCAAGCTAACAAGGGTTACCCCCGCATCGGTGGTAGAGTTTTCCGCGAGTAAAGCCAAATTGTTGGCTGTGGAAATGATTGTTAGTCGTGTAATGGACTTGCATTTGATTTAGCATCACTCTCTCAAACACCTTACTCAGAGCTGGCAAAATAGAAATGGGGCGGTAGTTACCAAGTTCTGACTTAGATCCCTTCTTAAATAATGATATTAGTCTACTATTTTTCATTAGGTTAGGGAATATGCCTTCATCTACACATTCATTAAAAATTAGTGCCAAGTCAGGTGCATTGATATCAATTACGTTACTGATTAAGCTAACTGATATGCCCCACTGATCTTCCGAATTTTTAATTTTGAGATTTTTAAATGCTTTCAAGATGTCACTGGGGTTGATATGTTTGAAGTTACATTTAGATGAAGAACCAATATTACTTTCAAGAAGGGCCACCGCACTGTGGGCACATGAATTAACAGAAGAAGTGACTTTAAATGGAATGTTGGTAAAATAATCTTCAAATGCATTTACAATATCTTTCGGAGAGGTTATATTCTTGTTTTTTACTTTATTTTAGTAACAGTATTCCTCATTTTACATTTACCTGACTCATTGTTTTGAACTTTCCATGTTTCTTTTATTTTGTTAGGTGCCTCAATTATTTTCCTTTTGATGTGAATGGATTTAGCTTGTCTACATACTTTTTTGAAGACCTTGGAGTAATTCCTAACATATTCAGTGATACTATTATCAAATCTGTATCGTTTTCTGCGTATAGACCAAACAGCGTTCGTCTACTTTTATAAATGTCTACTGTTGCCCACTCACAGAATTTCGTTTTTACACTACGATTTTGGCATTTTTGTTTGAATGTGTCTGAAAAAGCATCAGATAATGTACTAAATAAACTATTATAATGGACCTCAGGATTATTACCTATATAAACTATAGAATTAAGCTTTTTCTCGAACAAGTTTTTGAATTCTTTACTTCTATTCGAGGTTATGGGCCCACACATAATTTTCTCATTATACTAACTATTATTACTCTTGGGAAAGGATACTATTTGACCACAGTGATCTGATGGCAATTTACTCGTACTTATTACAGACTTGCTTAAGCACTCACAATCCGTAAAAAATTATCAAGGCAATTGGCTGCCGTTTCTGTGACTCTAGTCGGCTCATAGAAAATATTTTCCATATTGTAACTACCAAATAAATTTAAAAATTGAGTACTTTTCTTACACTGTTTTAGGATGTTTACATTGAAGTCTCCGCACACAATTAACTTCTTCCAATTATTTGACGCAACCCCAAGAACCTGGTCCATGACCTTGGTAAATACACTAAAATCACTGTTAGGTGGACTGTATACGCAAACTACTATATACTGGTGTCATAATATTATATTAGCTTGTAAGCCTTGTAAGTTTAGTCTATGCTTAGATTATATCAATATTGTCTTGTCTATGTTCACTTCCTTCTTCCTTCACTTTGTAACATGGCCGACTGAAATACACGACACGTATCATTACGAGCTCCTGTCTTTTATTCCAAAAACCAACAAACATCAGGTGTGGTGTAAACTGGCGTGTCTTAGGAAGAACTGGATCAACCAGAAGAAAAAAATGGACGAATCTTCAACGTCGTCGGGTCGCCTCAAGCACATGGACGTTCATGCATCCAACATGCCGCTCACGTGGAAAAATTGGATCACCAAATTCAAAATATATCTCAAAGCATTTAAATATGATCAAGAAAGCGAAGATAGGCAAGTTGCACTTTTATTACATTATATAGGACCAGATTGCCTTCACATATTTTATTCTTTCAACCTAGATGTCGAAACAGTCAAGCTACAAGTGTTGATCGACAGATTTGCAGGTTAATATAACCATGATAAGGCATAAACTTTTTAACAGAAAGCAACTGCAAAATGAACAGCTGGACAGTTATATAACAGATCTCAAAAATATAGCCCATCAGTGTAATTTTGGTGAATTGCAAGACGATTTACTAAAAGATATATTTAGTTGGAATCTAAATGATCAGAATCAATACATTAAAGAGAAAATTTTGCAAGAATTGCCTACCACTTTAGATGCCACTATAAATATTGCTAAGTCACTAGAATCGTCCCGGAAAGAAGTTCAAATATTATCAGGCACACATCCCAATTCATCTGTAGCTAGTATAGATAGTGTACATAACAAAAGTAGTCAACAGTCCAGTAGAAGTCATTCACAACATAGTCAGTCAAGAAATCAGTCACGAAATCATAGTCACAGTCAACAATCAAGGTATAATCCGCAGTCACAGGACCGTCAATCAAGAATTCAGAGTCACAGTCAGCAATCAAGGTACAATCCGCAGTCACAGGATCGTCAATCAAGAAGTCAGAGTCACAGTCAACAGTCAAGGTACAATCCTAACCAGTCATACAATACATCCCATTCATCGAGTTATAGCAGTCCCAATGGTTATAAAGGTAACAATCAGTCTATGAATAACTCAATGTGTCCAAAGTGTGGTCAAACACATCGTTTTAAATGTCCTGCTCTTGGTGCAAAATGTAATTTCTGTCAAAAACTTAATCATTATTCAAAGATGTGTAAGTCCAAGCAAAAATATGTTAATTATGTACAAGAAGATTTTTCTAATGATGATCAAGCTTTTCTAGGTGCTGTTTATCAATGTAATTCTGTAAAAGATAGTAACCAATGGTCAATAACCCTAAGTATCTGTAGTCAATCTGTTTGCTTACTTATTGACTCAGGTGCAGATGTGAATTTGATGTCTAAGAAAGCATTTGAAAAACTAGCGTTGCAAGAGATAAATCTTATACAAACACCATTTAACTTGACAACATTTACAGGTCAAAGTATACCTACAATCGGTTATTGTACATTACCATGTAAGTATAATGACAAATCATACAACTTGTGTTTCCATATTACACAGTTAGATTGCAAAAATATTCTGGGTAGACAGTCATGTCAACAGTTAAAAGTCATAAAAAGAATACAGTCAGTAACCTTTGATGAAAACATATCTAAACACAGTCCAAACTACACACTTAGTCAGCATAGCCAGAACAACAATTTACAGTCAATGTCAAGTCAGTCTAACAGTCAAAGTCAAGTCATATCACAGTCAATGTGTCACAAAGTCCCTACAGAGTCAAACAGTCTGTCAATACTAAAGAAATATAGTAAGGTTTTTAATGGAATAGGAGCTCTTAAAAACTATAAATGTCATTTAACTCTCAACGAAAATGTCAAGCCGTCGGTAGACGCAAGTAGAAAAATTCCTTTTAAATTACAGGATAAAGTCAAGGCAGAACTTAATAAGTTAGAAGTCACTGGTATTATTGCTCGAGTTGATGAACCAACTGATTGGGTCAACTCTATGGTAATTGTCTCTAAAAAGGATGAAAGCATTAGATTATGTTTAGATCCACGTAAGTTAAATAAAGCTATTAAACGTTCACATTACCCATTTCCACATATTGATGAAATTAAAGCAGAACTAAATGGTTCATGTTATTTTTCAAATTTAGACGCTAAGTCAGGCTTTTGGAATCTTGTCTTAGATGAAGAATCATCCAAACTATGTACTTTTATAAGCCCCTATGGCAGATTTCGTTTTTTAAGGCTACCGTTTGGTGTCAATGCATCTCCAGAAATCTTTCATAAAGAAATGATTTCCCGGTTTGGTGACATACAAGGCATTAAAATAATGATGGACGACTTTCTTATACATGCTAAAACCATTCAAGAACATGATCAAATCCTAGAAAAAGTTCTTTGTCGTGCAAAAGATATAGGTGTAACATTTAATAGTAATAAATGTAACATTTGTCAAAGTGAAGTCAAGTATTTAGGTTTTATATTCAATAGAAATGGAGTGTCTGTAGATCCATCTAAAGTAAATTCAATTTGCAACATGCCACAGCCTAAGAATGTCACAGATGTCCAGAGATTCCTGGGCATGATTAATTTTCTTGGCTCATTCATAAAAAAATTATCAAAAGAAACATCAAACATAAGACAGTTACTTAATAAAAACACAATATGGTCATGGAATGACAGTCATGAGAAAGAATTCAATAAATTAAAGTCTCTAATTAGTTCTTCATATGTCGCAGACACATTGTCCCGTGCTGCATTACCAGAAAATGCATTAGTAGAATTGGATGAAGATATTAAACTTCATGTTAATTTACTCACTGCTAATTTGTCACTTAGTCCTTTCAAGTTACAACAAATTGAACAAGCTACCAGGTCTGACCAAACTCTTCAAACTCTTATTAATTACTGTAAAAATGGATTTCCAAATTCAAAGCATAAAGTAGAAGATTGTATTAAACCTTTCTTTCCTGTTAAAGATGATATTCATTATGCTAATAACCTTTTATTTTTGTCAGATAGAGTTATTATACCTATTTCTTTAAGAAAAGATTTCTTAAAACTATTACATGAAGGTCATCAAGGCTTGAATAGTTGTAGAAATTTGGCAAGACATACAATTTACTGGCCTAATATTAGTCAAGATATAGATAATTACATCAGTAATTGTGAAATTTGTCTCACTTTAAGAAAGAGTAACACTAAAGAAAGTTTATTACCACATGATTACAAATACATTCCTTGGCATAAGGTTGGTATAGATTTCTTTGAGTTCAACAAGCATACATACTTAATTGTAGTCGATTATTTCTCAAAATATGTTGAGATAGCAATTTTAAGTAATGGTTACAGTGCAGACCAAGTCATAATCAAGTTAAAATCAATATTTGCTCGTCATGGTATTCCCCATACATTAATGTGAGATAATGGTCCACCGATGAATTCCAAATCTTTTCATGATTTCACACAAGATTGGAATATTCACCATGTCACTTCCAGTCCCTATCACAGCCGTTCAAATGGTATGGTAGAACGGACAGTAGGCATAATTAAAAATATGCTTAGAAAATGTTTACTTGATAATACTGATCCATATTTAGCATTACTGCAATATCGCAATACTCCCAAAAACAATTTATGTTCACCAGCACAACTTTCCATGTCACGTAGACTTCGTACAAAGCTACCTATAGTAGAAAAACTTTTAAAACCAAAATTGTGTAACTATAGACATCTTAAACAAGTCAATAATCAAAATTTACATAAGATGAAAGAGTATTACAACAAAAATTCCAAAGATCTTAAACCCTTGGAGGTAAATAGTCATGTTATGTTTCAAAAACATCCACAATCGTCTTGGTTTCCAGGTATTATACAACAAGTTAGTCCTGAACCTAGGTCGTATATCATAAAAAGTAAATTTGGTACATATCGTCGCAATAGACAATACATAACACTTAGACCAAAGTCTCAATATTCTTTTCATTCACATAACACACAGACTAATAATTTTCACACTCAACCAGTCAGTTCCAATCAAACTTATATCAGTTATACTCCTTGTTATACAAATGATTACTCTAAAATTTCTCATAGTCAATCTCCTCAACGTACTAGCAGTCAACCAATTAAGAAATATTCTAGTTCAGGAAGAGAGATAAGGCAACCACAACGTCTTATAGACACAGTCTTATAAGCATTGTTTCGTATTCATTGTCATGTACTTAGTTATAAGTAATTAATTAGTAAACTAAAATGTTGTAAACCATTGTTTGTTTACATTTAGAAACAATCGTCGAATTGACAACGTCAAATTATGTCAACTGTCAGAATCTTTTAAAACGTCAAATTGTCTCGTGTCAAAACACTAAAATGCGTTTTGTTATTTTTATATAAGAATCTAAAATATAAGTTATAATAAAGTTACTTAAAGGGAAGATGTCATAATATTATATTAGCTTGTAAGCCATAGCCTAGTTTAGTCTATGCTTAGATTATATCAATATTGTCTTGTCTATGTTCACTTCCTTCTTCCTTCACTTTGTAACATGGCCGACTGAAATACACGACACGTATCATTACGAGCTCCTGTCTTTTATTCCAAAAACCAACAAACAACTGGTAGATATACTGGGAAGCTTTGCGGCTGATTAATTATTTAGTAAATAGACCCAACAACTTGGATAATACTCTCTTGGATAGTTTATAATCTCCTCCAAATAGCTTTCTTAATCTCCTGAAAATAGTTATTAAACTTATCTAAGTATCTAAACCCGTTCGTTGGCAAGCTTCGCATGTCAAATTTCGAAATTGATTATTGCGGCTCCGGGCAACTCTATTGTATTAGTTTGAGTTATTTTCCTTAAACTGCTCTTGAGTGATTCGATAGACCCTTATAACTAAGTTTTTAATTGCAATCTGTCGGATATCACGAATAGAAATTGCTATGCTCAATACTAAAGGCTAAGTTATGAATAACTTGTTATTCTAATTCGTAGTTTACATTCACGAAAGATTTGTTACTGTACACTTTGACCTAATGAATCTATTTTAATATTATTTTCACCATAACAAAGCTATTTAATTCAGAAGTAACATACCTAGTTACCTAGTAAGTTTTAAAATAATTCTATATAGCCGTGGGAGATTTCTCATTACTTCTCTTAAACTTAGCAAATATAATTTAACTGATGATGTACTTAATATAACTGACAATATGTGGACAAGTCTCTCGTAAACAAGGACCCCGTTTAGATATGTCAAAAATTGTTCTTTGTCTATGAATGTCGTGGGGCAACGTTCTCAAAAAGCTCGTTGCATTGCCACTTAGATCACAATACTGATTCTCTACAGTACCTGACTAGTTTACTTCAGAATGTATCTTGTCTGCTATTACTATATACCTAGGTTTTAGTCGGTTTCACGTAGAGGCCTACCATAAATAATATTATTGGTATATTTTACTATATAAATCGCAAAAACGAGTCTTGAGCCGGATTTGAACCATCGACAATTCTCTTCCAGAAGGAATACTCTGCCAACTGACCAAAAACCACTATGAAATGCGCGCTTTTATACGTTTTCCGGACGCGACGGTAATGTCATTGTTACTATTTGTCTCTAGGCTATGACCCCATAGGCAGAAGACTTGCTTAGCGCCTAGAACCTAGCGATTCACCTAGCGAGTTCGTCGCGAGTATTTTCGCAATCGGCCGCAGCCCGCACTGCGTGTGATAGATATGCTTATGATTATGTAGTGGTTGATCACCCCCCCTGGGTTACACCGTAGGGTCGCCAGGAGACCCGCGAGGGGCTCCTGGAGGGTACCCTGAGCCTCTCGTGGAAATGGTAATGTCTATCGTCTATGTATTGTATACGCTGTAAGTTGGTTGGTTGATTTATACTGGCTCAGTAACTTAAAGCATTGTTTTAGGTATAACCTATAACTATAATATTATTATAGTATTAGTCGTAGGTTTCATGGCACTATCTTCTGGTTATGTATAGACCCAATTATATTTAGTTAATCAACGTAATTTAACTGTTAAGTAGTTACGTACTGAATATTACATTGATTGTAGGTAGTTGTCATAAAATCAATAGAACATAATGTGTGGAATGTGTGGATAGTAACTATTGTTTTACACTTGTAATACTATTTTATTTTATTTTTCTTTATTGGGACATTTAACAGTTACACGTTATGACTTAATATATCTTAGTAAAATGTTAAACACTTGGGTAAACGTATAACCCACACCAATGTCCACGGATGTGGCAGAAAAAAAAACAATTGTGAGTGAGAATTATACATAGGTAAGTCCACGAAACAAGAACAAAAGTATAAATGTGATGTATCTTATAAGTGTAATTTTGTGAATCTAATTATTTGTCAAAATATCGCGTGTTAATATTTTAAAGCTAAACAGGGAAACGTAGAAAATGTCGATTTCAATGAAATGTGTGTCATACGCTTCCAAAATTCGTCGCCCAGGCGCGCGCAGGCCAGCGTTCGTTTTACACCTTGCGGTATGAAACAGTCGACGGGTACGCACCCCGCGATAAACCGTTCTAGGTACAATATAAGAAATTTGGTTGGTTAAATCTGGACAGTCAAACCTATTATTACAAAAGCCGTGCAACGTCGCAGCCATCAAATGAACACGCCTAGACTCCAAACTTAACAGGTTATACCTTTGCAGGAGTTCTGTGTATGATAACCTTGGTTGACGACATCTATAACTCATGGCTCGCAAAAACTTCTTTTGGACCATTTCCAGTCTGATAGTGTACTTATCGTAAAAGGGACTCCAGACCTGCACTGCATACTCAAGTTGAGAGCGAATTAGGGTGTTGTATAGCAACATGAAAGTGGAGGGTCTCTTGAAGTCAAGCGTTGATCTCATCACAAAACCGTACATTCTGTAGGCCTTACCAATTATACAGTCGATATGCAAATCTAGGTGAAGCTTACAATCTAATAAGACGCCAAGATCACGAATTGAATCCACCTTCCCCAGTACAGTGCCAAGAAGAGAGTAATTAAAATTTATTATATTTCTGTTTTTGGTAAAAGAAATAGCACTGCATTTAGATAGGTTGAGCTGAATTCTATTTTCAGAACAGTAATTGGAAAGCCGGTCCAAGTCCTCTTGCAACAGTATGCAATCTTGTGTCTTTCTACATGGCAAATATATTTTAATATCATCAGCATACATGAGGAATTTTGAGTGAACAAAGCAGTGTCTTATATCATTAATAAATATAATAAATAGCAACGGACCGAGTACTGTGGAACTCCTGAGGACACCGTGACATAGTTAGATTCAAATCCATTAATGACTACTTGCTGAGTTCTGTTAGAGATGTATGCCATGAACCAACGAAGAAGATTGCCTCGGATACCGTTAAAAGCGATTTTGTCCAAAAGTATTTTGTGGTCCACCTTATCGAAAGCCTTCCGAAAGTCAGTGTACACAGCATCAACCTGCACTCTATCGTCCATCTTCTCAAATAAGAAGTTGCAGAACAACATCAAGTTAGAGGTCGTAGATCTATGCTTAACAAATCCATGTTGTTCAGGAGCAATAATATGATGAAAATAAGGATATAGACAACTGTGCACTAATCTCTCAAACAGCTTAGACAAGGTAGACAGTATGGAAATGGGACGATAATTCTCAATGTTACTCTTATCGCCACTTTTGAATACAGGAATAATAAATGCTTGTTTCCAGACATCCGGAAATACTCCTTCCTTTAAGCATTTGTTGAAGATAATGTGGAGAGGTAGGCATATTTAGCAGTATTTTTCAAGAAAATAGGAGGTATAGCATCTGGACCAGGACCTTTGTTTAGGTTCAATTTGCAGAGTGCTGCTTCTATGTTATCCTCGGTAATATGTAAGTCAGAAATGCATGAAGAGTCAGGAGCGTAAGAATTAGGAGGCTGCCATTGCTCCGGAATAAGCGAAGAGGGTTCAAGAACTGAATTAAAAAAAATTGAAAACATATTGCATATTTCTATGGGCTCGTTGGAATGTGTTGTAGCGAGATACATGTTTGCAGGAATGTCCGCATTTCCCTTACGCTTCGATATGTAAGTCCAAAAGTGCTTCACATTGCAAGAAATGCTGTCCTCGACTGAGTTCATATATATAATTTAAATTGTTTATCTGAAACAGTTTTGAATCTAACGACGATGAACAGAAAATTCCTCGTAATCGCTGGCATTGCCGTATTTCTTTCATTTCACCCAAGCTCGTTATTTTTGTTTAAAATGCGAATTAACGCTGACAGCAGAGCAGACAGGGAATCGTGAAACTTTAGATTGAATTAGTGGAACATGTGATTTAATTATACCATAAAGAATATCGTAGAAAGTGTCCACACAGTGTTCAGATGGAAGACTACTAAGTAAGTCGTACCAGTCCAGGTACGAGTCACTTAGTAGTCTGACTGAATCCAGGCTACTTAATTTAATATTCTACTTAGGTACCTGCAATCTACATCATAACATGGTATGATATATATATATATATATATATATATATATATATATCCAGGCTACTTCTTTAATTCAATATTCTACTTAGGTACCTGACATCTATATCATAACATAGTATGATCTATACCAATGAATCGAGATTCAGTGTCTCGCTGAATCTCGAGAGTGGCTGGACCGATTGGGCTGATCTTGACCTTGAATTGTTGTGGTAGTTTTAGGAAGGTTCAACTTGTAAATAAAACTAATTGCAGATTGTATAGATGGTACTAGACACAGCAGTGGAGATACTTACTAGGTGGGATGAATAGTCATCACACATTTAAGTAATTGTAGTTGTCTTCAGTTTTATTAAACTACCCACATTAATAAAATACTGTTAGATTTAATGTTACCCTCAATACCACGTAATAGTACATAAGTCTAACGGTATATACATATATTCCTATACATATATTATCATAGCTCATAGTTCCCAGCTCCAGCTAGCTCTGCTCTACCCCATAGATCTAACACGTGCTTAACACCTAGATGGCGCTTAGTTAACATTGCAACCCACTAGACTCTTGTTATTTAAAGTATTTGACGGTAGCGGCAGTAGAGGATGATATATAACACGTACCCGTGAATGTGGCGCTCGTGTTGTCGGCTAGGTTGGGGCGGTGCGGTGCGCCGCCGCCCGCATGCTATCAGCTGGTCGGCGCGGCCATCTCGCCAGTGTGTGTCTGCTCTCACCGACCTGCACCTGCACATAACAACAACTTGTGTTACTTACCTTACTTATACTATACGCCTGTTTTCTTAAAGGGGTAGGTAGAGTCGCCCCGAGTACGCATTCGGAAAGATAACCCCAAGAGGGCCGGACGGCTTAGGCCACTTATCATGGCCTCTCCAGAGGGAATATATACGTAGTTCTTGTTATGTCAGTCTTGGTACAAGGTAAAAAAAATGATGGACAATTTTATTAAATGGATTGATTACGTAACAAACTTGGTTAAAAAATTAGAAAATACAATCTTGTCTTCCTCAAGTTATGAAATGGTAAAGTTTTTAGTACTTTGTTGCTTCAAAGTATTTAAACTGAGGCAACGTTTAAAAGTGAAAGACAAAACAAAAATTAAACTAAGTGAAGAACAATAAAAATAAGAAGAACGAAAGTTTTAAAGAATACAAATGGGGAATAAAATGGGAGCGGTGATTATGCGGACGATTTCAATATCCATTCCTTCTTTGATATTAAAAAATGTAGGTTATATAAACGGCAGTTGAATTTGCAAACAATGAAATTGTGTGACTGATAATGATTTCAAATGTCATGATTTAAACGTAAAAGCTTTTGTAGACAAATAGATTGTGGTGATTATTGCGTATTTGTACAATCGAATTTATATAATTTATACTTGGGATTGCTTGATATACAGACTGATTTTTTATATAGTTTTGTTAAGTAACTCTGGCTGTTGGAATTTCAGTTTTGATTACAGAATAGTTATTGATTTTCCATTGTATATGGTGTCATCTTGCGCGCTATTATGTGGGACCATCGTACTACGGGTAAAACTTTGGCAGTGGTTGTCAGATGTTAAGGAGGTGTGTATAGAGAGGTGTATTACACACATCCGATTAATGCAACTCATTATTAGTTATGATTGATAATTTTGAAAATGTACAATCTTGCGGCGTATTATAAGTTAACAAAGGAAATGTCTATGAATAAATTGTACCAAACAAACACATTCCCGGCATAAACAACCACCTCACTGCGTGTAGAATTTTGGAGATACCCGTCAACATAATCTTCTCGAAGCGGCTTTATATGGCTTATACCACATCTCTGCAAATGAAGCCTTTGCTACGAAATTGCCTGTAGCTTTGTAGCACCACGTAGCTACTCAATACCTTTAATTCCAACGTTTGTAGCACTGCGTAGGTATTACATACCAATTAAGCAGTAATAATGGCTGTCACTAATTGTACCTGGTAATACTTTGAAGTGAATTGCCTGGTTATGAGAGGCTGTAATATGTTCACGCGATCTATTAACTTGCTTTGAATTCAATATCAATTATTAATCAGCAGATTTTAAACGTGTTTAACTTCAATCTTGAATATTTTATATGTAATCACATTTCCGGTAATTAAGTACATTACAATAACTTTACATAATAATCATGCTTGTATTTCCGAAAGGGTATGCAGAGGTATGATATACGCCAACATTTTATCAGTAATTTTATTGGTCCCACGCAATATGGGCGAGATAATCGCGATTAGTTCCGTAAGTTACAGATAAAAATATACGTCAGATAAGTCAGAGTTTGATAACTCCAAGTTCTTAGAGTAGGATAGGTATATTTTTATTCCTATTCCTTTTCCGTTCATGCGGTCAGGCTGTGGAACTCACTCCCCCCGGACATACAAAGCTGTAGAACTCTTACTCTATTTAAAAAGAAAGTAAAAGCACACTACCTCTTCTCTTTATCTTAGTTATATATATTGGGTAATAATATATTGTAGTCTCTTATATATTTAAGTATAATATAGTACAGTATGTATTTATTTATATATTATAATGCACCTTTAGTTTATGTAAGTTTATTTTTATTGCACTGCACACACGTTGCCTTGTCACCTTTACATCTCCTCTCTGGCCTGCTGGAAGAGATTCCTTTAGGAATAAGTAGTGCCCTTGTACTAACTGATCACTGTTCTCTTTGTATTCATCTTAGTGTTTTTACTCTGTGTGTTGTACATAAATAAATATAATTTGGTAGGTATAAATATCATCAATTTGTATTTTAGTGAATGGCAATGAAAATTTGAAATGCCAAACTTCAAGTACATCGTGTTCAAAACTGTAGTACTTTGTACGTTATTGAGGATTTATATCCATTAGAAAGTACTCGAAGTTAAATGACCGTCAAAACCTTTTAAGAAGTTTACGTGAAGTATAAAAGTATTAAGAAAAACAATTATTCACTTGGACGCATTTTAAGTTGTTCACCTTGAGTTTCAAGCTCCGCTCTCCTAGAATTACAGTGCCGTTATATAGCAGTCGTAATATAGCGGGGAAATTACGTCAATAGAATGTTGTCTATGAAAACAAAATGACACGTTTTCCAAGAAAACGGTATGTGACACTGATGTTTTCATAAAATAAATATAAATTAATTAATAAATATTTGGACGCTCTCACACAACGTCATCTAGACCAAACTAAGCTATAAGCTTGTGCTATGGGCTCTAGACAACTGATAAACATATTTATGTGTTTCTAAATACATAGAAAATACATAGATCACAAAAATATTTAATTCAACCCGGGAATCGAACCCGAGACTCCGGAGTCGAAAGTCGATGCTGGTTAGTGCATCGCCTTTCGACTCCGCCACTGAAGCAGTTAAAAGATTTTAATGACGTCATTTATAGCTGTATTATGGTCGCTTATGTCGGCGCCGCTATCTTAGGCAACCAAAGCCTAAGTATAAAAGAAACGGGATGCAAAATTCAATTATATATTCCTTTTAAGTTTCGGTTATACCGAGTAAACTTACCGAAAGAGGTTTCTTTGATGAGCTTTATTCTGTTTCCAGTTTGAGAAAAGGTCAACCGAAAAATATTTGTAGGAAAAAGTCATATCTCGCAATCAAATTTAAAAGCCAACCTACACAATATTTTTTTAAAGAAGAATAACCTTATATAGGCTTATAATTGTTTCAAAAGAAATAAACTTATGCTTACACAAATTGTACAAAAGAACTAGTACTTTTCCACTTCTTTTAATTTTATTTTTTACTGACTGCATCATCCACACGGCATCATCAGATATCTTAATAAAATAACATCTCACTAAGAAATACCAATATGTGTAGCAAATTCCACCAATTGTTATTAATCGACAGTATAAATTCACTTTTTATTTTTAACGTACGCAACGTTAGAAGTAATAAGTGGACCCGAACAAAATTGAAAAAAGTGAATTTCATTTCAATAAATGGAGGGATAATATGAATACATCTCCAATACTAAGTCACAAGCTATAAACCAATAATGAAGGTTGGAATGGAAGCCCGGTAAAAAATGACGGTGAGTAAATTAATTCTAAAGTCAAATACCAAACTTGTTTTCTTGAATTGAATTGTATTCATGTTTTATATGTAGATGAAGTAATTAAAACATTTGGGAAAGTTTAAAAGCATATAGAACGTGAAAGTTCCAGAGACAATTCATGGACTGCTCAATGTTTGTCCCCCAAACGAGTAAATGTTCCTTGAGGATTAAAAGTTACGAAAACATTGACACGAAAACCGACTTCAAATTACCGAAATAGAACCAAATAACTGTCGGAATAGGACTAAATTGAAATGGGACCACCTGGGAAGGAATTAAAGGAATTTAAAAAAAATCAAAATCGGTTCACCCAGTCCAACAAACAAACAAAAAACATACCGTCGAATTAAGAACCTCATCCTCTTTTGGAAGTCGGTAAAATACCAGAACAAAGCTATCTAGTGTAACAGAGAAATATACTTCCATACTCAACACTTTCACAATACCTAAGCATCTACGAGTACTTGTCTTATGACGAACGCGAATACGAGTGTACCCAAGAATAAAAGTTTGATATAGCATTCTATTACTTGTAGTGTGATGGTTCTTAGTCTATACTTGCATTTAGCCTTCCAAAGTTTATAGTAACTTTTCCTAGTAGACATCCATGTTCTAAATCCTTTGAAAGCTTATTTGGCACACAAGAGCGCAGATAGCAAAATCCGTACGCCATAAGAAGTGCCTATTCAGAATAATCAACGAATTTCAGTCGCAACCCTGCGCCATTATTACCGCCCTTTTGTCATTAATATACATTGAGAGAAGAAACGTATAACTCCACGTTAGTAGTTATTAACACGTTTCCTCCTGCTATATTTTTGCATGACTTTTTATTAGAACTGCATTGGGTCTTGATACCGCATCAAACGTTTTAAACAGTCTTCCGTTAACTGTCATCCACTCTCTCACTTCATGGTAGAGTGATACAGCGTCCTGCATTATCTCTTAAAACGTACTTATTAAAGTCTACCAAAATCCTTCTTCAAGTGGGTCTTTTTTCTCACATGACTTTGCCAGTAGAGCCTGCCGTAAATGACGATTTGATCATTTAAGTAAGAGATTGAAGCTTAAAACACACTAGTCCTTCACATACGACGTATGCCACGCGACGTGGGAAACAGCGACACACTGGTCCTACGGCTTACGACGTGTGACGTTCCCATTTTCTACGCGCTATGAAACTTTAAACGTGTGTAACAGCGTCGTACGCATGGGATAGCATGGGAACACGCAAATCTGGCGCGGTGACGCGTAAGACAGCGTGGTGAATGACCAGTGTGTTCGTTACCATACAAATT
Organism: Nudaria mundana; assembly: GCA_963556515.1. NCBI lineage: Eukaryota > Metazoa > Arthropoda > Insecta > Lepidoptera > Erebidae > Nudaria > Nudaria mundana. The sequence continues at coordinate 10,460,086 of OY748289.1, read as the reverse complement.
GTATAGGCTAGATCCTGTTCAGATGTCATAATGCGTGTTGTATGTCGTATGTGAAGGATGTGTTTGCCCGTCCCTTAGCGTCTATCATTTCTTTTGTCAGCTAGGCAATTAGCTGTGCACAAGACCAATCGTCTCATCTTGAACTATAATCATGTTTCGTTGTTTATCTACTTCTCAATAAACGATAACACTTTATTAGCTAATTTATTACTCAAGAGGATTTACGATTTACTAACATTTATTGCTAGTAGAATAATTATAGGTATAATTCCAGTACTAGCTAGTGGGCGCCCGTAATTTCGTTCGAGTAGAATTCCTAGAGTCCTAGTAGATAGATAGTTCTTAGTCGAGAGTCGATTCCTAGTAGATAGTTGTTATTACGGCAACCGAAGAAAAGAATAAACTTGCCCAAACAATTTTTATTTCTGTTCCACTCTTATTGTCCGTAGCTTAATACTATAGCTTACTGCATTGAACCAAGCATACTGAAATAATAAACATGTTTTTCAGCTTTATTGTAATAGTTTAGATTCATAAATATTTCCCATACACTACACTAATTACTTTAATAACAATCAAACTTTGAAAAACAAGTCAAACATATTACATGAACCGACTTTATATTACCGGGATGGGACCGAATAACTGTCGGAATGGGACCGAATTGAAATTGAAATAAAAGTTTATTAAATAATATTTTAATTCGGTTCGAATTGAAAGATATGATCACAAATATTTAAAAAAAAACATACAGTTGATTTTCGAATCTCATCCTTTCTATCTATCTATACTATTATATAATTGTAAAGTGGTCGTGTCTGTACATTGGAGATATTTGAAAAAAAATACTTGGGTTATGTTATGTTAACGATATTGAACACGAAAATATTTTTTTTAATTTCCTGTCTGTTTGTCTGTTTGTTCGCGATGGACGCAGAAACTACTGAACGGATTTTGATGCGGTTTTTTTTGTTAGACAGGGCTTGGTCAGACTTAAAATCTTACGTTTGTTTCATCGCAATCGGTTGATTAGAACGGAGATGTGACCAAAAATATAATAAACTGAATTTAACGGAGATATATTATAGATGTCGCTTATTATTGTTAGGTATTTATGAAATTTGGTTGATATTGATGAAATTTGGTACAAGGATAGATTAGATCTTAAGAGAGGACATTTATGATGGTATGTTTGGTCGCGATAACCAACATCCACGCGGGCGGAGCCGCGGGCAACAGCTAGTAAAAAAATATGATATAACAGTGTAACAAATTTTGTAGAATTGAAACGCTTCGGTTTAGAGTTCGATCTTGACTGAGTATAGTACTTCCTTGACATCCTTCCTAATCATTCGGTCAGAGTAGGTATACATTCTTTCCGCATACCTCATATCCCAGGTGGGGGAGCTCCTAGTAATTTGCCTATGGCCTATCGACATTACCTCGACATACATCACCATTAATGCCAACAGCGTACCCATTTTACCCTATTAGGTAGATAATTATACCTATTATAAGGGTAAAGGCACGCAAAAACTACTTAATGGATTTTAATGAAATTTTACTACATTATAGTGATCCTGTAATGTGTATGTACTAGTGGGTAATGAGAACTTTACCACCCAAGTGAAGCGGTCATCATAGTAGGTAGCTATTAATTGTAAGTAGCAAGTCCTCAGTACCAGTGACACTCACTGATCTGTTATCAAAAAAGTGAAACTGAAAGCCAACCCAGAATATGGCTACCCTATTGATGGGTGACGAAGAACTAGTATTTCATCTGGGCATTTTCATCAGCGTGCTTCAGAAGGCACGTTAAAAGTTAGTCTCGAACTACTTAACTTTTTTCAATACCTGCTTACCAAATACAGCTATAGTCTCTATATATCTGTCTGTCTGTGTCGTTCGTCTTAAACACCGCGTGAAAGTTAGGACTTAGGTCACAATGTGTAAAGGGTCCCTTAGCATTATTTATTAGTTTAAATATCTTGATAGCCTTTAGTTAATAAAGATCAATGTCATTGTAAACCTACAGGTTAAAAGAATTGAACAAGAGAAATAATTTTCCAATCCAGAATATAAAATCCGGAAGAGAATAGATTTCATTTCGGTGATGTTACTTCTATGTTGATAGTAGGTAGGTCTGTACTGTCATGAGAAATCATACATCATTCTATTTGTGCCCCGAGAGCCTGTTTGTGACACATTAATTCTTCAAACATTTTCATTGTTCGCCAAAACTTCCGATACAACGAGAGATACTCTGATGCAAGTGACATTTTGCGGTCACAGCCTATTTCCACATAGCCCGTCCTATACACAAAGCAGTACAATACCTTTTGTAAAAATACTCATACGTATACAGTGGGATGCCTTTTTTCAGAAACTATCAAAACAATGAGGTTGATAAATTCTGAACTATCGTTCAATAGTTATTACCTATACCTACCTACTGCAAGAAGTATATTAAAATAAAGGTAGTATATTTTTGAAAGGAAAGGATCTTGTCAAAATAAAATATAGCGTGGGTTACTCCATGAACCATAATTTTGGTCGATTATCTAAGTCATCAATTACGAAGATAATAGCCGTTATAGGGCCCGAAGAATGTGTTTATGTAAGCACCACATGGAGCACCAGTGCTTCGATAAGTAGCTTTGGTAATAAATGGGGTTATCATCTGCTTTTGCAGGACCCATATTAATTTCATCTGTATAAAGAATGACTTGGTAATTATAGAGTTGGTAAGTACGTCTCGTACATAGTCTCTCGGTCCTATTTGACGTAAAATCATATAAAGTATTTAAAAAAAGTAAGTAGGTACTATTGTACCTTTACTTTTTTGAACTTCTTTGTTTGCAGAACGAAAATGTCAAGTCATACTTTACAGGTATATTCGAACTCAGTAACACCTGTTACGTTACCATTTTACCGTTACCCATAATTAAGGTCAAAACATTTCTGAATTATTATCTAAAGTAAATTTAATTATTGTACGTTTTAGGCATAAGTAAAACTGGCAATGACAAAGTCAAGGAGAGTATTCATTTGAATTTAGCTACAACAGAACACGTGCGCGACCCTATCTTCTTTGGTTAAGGATTATATTACAACGGCATGTCCGATGGAGTAGCTTTTTGCAATTCATTCATTTATATTTTGAATGTCACTCGCCGTCGCTGGTGCTTGCGGCAAAAATTGTTGCCAGTACAGAAAATTGCCATACGGTTTAGTGATACACGCAACGCACCCACTTACACATGAATTCACGGCTGCGACTTCTTTACATCGCGCCACAATCGCCGGTCCCGGGAACGTGGTCACTGAGCTATGACTAAAAGCACATACACTCCGCGGGTACTGACACGAGCGCGGTCTGCTACAACTTGGAAAAGTTGGTCGTGCAGCGGTGCACGTAGCCTAGGCAGCACGAGGGCGTGTTCGCGGGATAGACGCGGGATGCGGTGACTCAGGTGACGCACGGACGCAGCACGATGCGTTGCGGTGCAAGACGAGCGCTCGCACGGGCCAGCGCCGACACACGACAGCCTCCGTCGCAATGACGAAGCGGCCGGGTACGCGCGCGCGCTCTACGACGCAGCCTCCCGAATCTCCCCGACCCACCTCGAAATCTCACGACGTTGGGGTGAACAAACCCGGTACGCTTCTCCTTCTAACACAGTGACGAGGTTAAAAAGGATTTAGAGTTTCTCGTAGCATTTTACGGTTCGATCGTCCTCATCGTATACTTCGTAAATCTAGACACCTCCTCAATAATAAGCTTGTCTGAATCGAGTACATCTACATTACTGAACTTCACATCGGTGTGCATGTGAGGTTAACCCACATCTCACCGCCACGTGATGAACTTCAGTTAGGTAGTGTGGGTACATCATGTTTACTTCTTCAAATGAGTAAAAAGTTAAACTATCTTCACAAGTTCCAAATATTGGAATCAATTATTGGCAAAATCTCTTTTATTGTAAAAGTGAATAGTATTTATACGGAATAATTTATGGAAATTTCATCAGATGCCAAAAAGCTTTCAAACAATGAAACTTTTTCAGCCAATATAACGGATAAATGCGAATCAAAGTCGATTAAAACTGCGCAAATTGATATCGGTGGGAAGTGCCAGGTGTCGCTCGTCTCGCACGCAAACATTTCCATTGTTCGCAGAGGCAGGCAGCTTCAACGAAGAGCCTTCGACAGCTCTCCATCACTCACATCAATTCATTGTTGAGGGGTGGCTATGCTGAACTCTTGTATTTTTTCGTGATGTGACCATTCGAGGCCAGCTTGTATGCATGCATACTGTATTTTCATATTGTTAAAGACAAGGTTGATATCATAGTACCTAATCAACGACGTTTCACATGTACAACGTAGGTATTAGCAACTCGACTTTCGATATATTTATTTCATGGAAGGTATCCAAAATACTATGTTGTCAGTGATCATCAAGCGCGTTAATAATAAATACGGTGTTAATAATGACACCAATGTGCCTTTAGTTTACTATCAAACTTTTCATACCAGTGCAGTGGCGATGTAAGATTAAAACATAGGTTCGAGATTACTACTTCTGTCTTCTGAGGCTAACGTGGACGCACTCAAATCTAAGTCTAAATAAATCAATAATTATAAAAAGCCCGTCTTAAGAATAAGGGTCGACATCGTATTACGAGTATTTATAGTTCGTCAAAGTAACTTACCCCAAAACCTCCCTGGGGTTAGCCTATACGAGGGTGCACCCGGGACGCCTGGCAATGGACGATAAGGCGGATAAAAACAACCGTTATTTACGTTTTTAGACAATATTTACAAAATGGAACTAATTAATTATACTGATTAGAACAGCTTTCCGCATTTTATTTGCCGTTTAGGGTTCTGTAGTTCAAGCCTCGGAACCCTTTTAGTTTCGTCATGTCCGTCCGTCCGTCTGTCCGTCCTCGGTTTTCCTTCCAAACCGTTAGTGCTAGATACACGAAACGTTGCATGAATTTGTGAATTTATTACGCCGACAAAGTGCTAAAATAAAATTATATTTTTGGGTTACTGTGAGGGGACCACACGTAAAGTATCAATCTACCCCATAATGTGGAGTATCATTAGATAGGTATTGCTAAGGAGGTTGCTAAGAAGATTTTTTTATTTATTAATCGAGATATTTAACTTTAAAGCTCATTTTTTTGTTAAAACGGAGTGTGTGTCCCCCTCTAAAAGCTAAATGGCTGGCAGGAAAAATCTGAAATAAATTGTTATGATAGTCCCGTAGTGAACTTCAAAGGAAAAATATGACGTAAGTAGCTTTGTTAGTTCAGGAGTTATAGAAGATATTACAGATAACTACAGATCCCTATTCTATGCGTGGCCCGTCACGCTCTTGGCCGGTTTTTTTCTATTATTCATATTTAAAAGCCAAAATTAACAAAATAAGCGAAAGATGGAAGAAAAGGCGTGTACAACTCACTGTTTATCCTCAATAATGTGTTTCCAAAAATGGTCACATTAAACTAAACAAAAATAGGATATTTCATACTTATCTACAGTACATGCTCGAAGGGGCGGGGCCCCAAGAGATTCGACTACGTCCTCGCCGTCCGCCCTGGACCCCAACTTGACCACGGTAACGCAGTGGCAAGTTGGGTGACCGAACGTCGATATCGAGACTTGAGTGGCCAACATTGAGATGAATTGTGCTATCATGGATATGCCTGACGAGACCCCCGGTACTGACACTGCCCTTTCCCGGGCAGTCTCAGCCGACGACCTACCGCATGAAACACGGAATTCGATGCCTCTTGATTTGGGGGCTCGCGTCGCGCCGCCTAGTTGCAGCGCGACGTCGACGCCCCAAGGAAATGTTGCTGCTGGGACTGACGGTGGGTCAGCTCCCAGTAGTGTGAAGGTTAAGGGCCGTTCTGCTTCGCAGAAGAGGACCCTCGAGAAGGAGGGACCGCCACGCGACCGGAGCACTAGTTGCTCTGGATGGGGGTCCCTCCTCTCCAGCGATTCGGAGGAGGAGGTGCCGGTAAAGACGGTGCGCACGCGTCTCGGCGCCTACCGTATGCGCCCGCCAACACCACCCCCGTCATCTGTCCCGTCCCTGCGCAGTCGCAGGGATATCGGTGTGCCGCCCGCGCGGGAGATAATGAGTATCTTCTCCCGCATGAACGCGGCCATGCGGGGGAGTAAAAATATGTCGGGGAGGAAGAAGATTGTGGCTTCACTGGTGGATGAAGCCCAATCCTCCCTCGACAAGCTCCTCGAGCGGAGCGTCACAGAGGAGGAGGCGAAGCTCCGCAAGCAGGTTGCGAGCCTGGAGGTGGAGCTCACTGCCTCCCGAAAGGAGATGGAAGATCTCCGTCGGGAGGTCGCTGAGTTGACCAAAGCGGTCAAGGCACCTCCAGGTCCCATGCTACCTCCTCCTCTGACGGCTGGACCAGCGCCGAAGACGGCGCCTAGGACCGCGCCCACTATGGCGCCCGGCTCGCCGCCGAAGCCTGTACCGACTACGGTGCAGGTCCTGACGGCGATCGAGAGGCGCCTCGCGGTCCTGGAGGACCGGGCGTACCGCCCTCCGCTAACGCGCCCCGCGTTTTCATACGCGGCGGCTGTTGGCGGTGCTCCCGCTCCCGGTCCTAGCGGCACACCTGCTGTCCGCCGCCCCGCTCCGCCCCCGTCCGCTTCGGTGAGCCGGATACCGGCCGAGACCGCGGCCCAGGCGCGGAAGGCCAAGGGGCGCGGCAAGAAGAGTGGCACCCCTGCCGCCTCCTCTTCCTCTATCGTCGCTCCCGCTGCTTCCTTACACCCCTCCAGACGGGAGGGATGGGAAGTAGTGGGAGCCAAGAAGAGGAAGACGAAGGCCGCCAAGAAAGCGGCCAAAGCCGCCGCGGCGAAGGCGCCGAAGAGGCCCCGCCTTCCTCGCTCCACCGCCGTCGTCCTGACGGTGGCGACGGTAGGTGTGGAGAAGGGGGTGGGGTACGCCGACGTACTGAGGACTGTGAAGTCCTCAGTCAACCTCTCGGCCCTCGATATACAGGGGGGGCTCCGGTGCAAGAAGACACGCACCGGGGCTCGCCTCCTCGAGGTCTCCGGCGTCTCCAGCGGCCCTAAAGCTGACGCCCTAGCGGCTCAGCTTAGGGACGCGCTGGACCAAGAAGCCGTCCGCGTCACCAGGCCCACCAAATGCGCCGCATTGCGCATCACGGGTCTGGATGACGCGGCCACGACGGAGGAAGTTGTCTCCGCCGTCGTGGAGGCGGGCGGCTGCCCCCGTGACCAGGTGAAGGCTGGAGATATCTCCTTCGGCTCCACTGGTCACGGGATGACAGTCGTCCAGTGCCCCGTCGCGGCGGCACTGAAAGTGGCGGACGGACGAAGCCTCCTCGTAGGGGGCTTCCTAAAGGCGCAGGTGCACCTCCTTCGTGCCCGGGAAACCAGATGTTTCCGGTGCATGGTGGTGGGGCACTTAGGAGTGCAGTGTACAGCGGAAGTCACCGTGGGCGATCGGTGCTTCCGCTGCAGCCGGCCCGGTCACAAGGCAAGTGCCTGTGACGCCCCGCCTCGCTGCTTTAGATGCGAGGCGGAGGGCAAGACCGCGGATCACCGGGTCGGCAGCACAACCTGCGCCGCCTCGAGACCAAAACCTCGTCCGTCCGCTGAGAGCGGTGGGGGTGCCGCCCTTGCGCGGCCAGTTGTTTCGCGGCGGGATGCGGTTATGGACGTCAATTAATGTCTGACGCCCGTATCCGTATCCTGCAAGTGAATTTGAACCACTGCCGTGCTGCTCAGGATCTTCTGTACCAGAGCATCCGGCAGTGGTCCATAAACTTGGCCATAGTCGCCGAGCCGTACTACGTCCACCCGGGAAACCCGGTGGACGAGGACGGCTCGGCCTGTTGTATCTTTGGGGGGTCCGCCGCAGACAACTCGCGCCTTGCGATCATTGGAAGGGGCCGCGGGTGTGTTGCGGCGGACTACGATGGGTTGGCAGTCGTGGCCACCTACATCTCGCCGAACATTGACGAGTCTCAGTTTGAGCTATGGCTCACTGAGCTCGACGTCGTCTTCGCTGCGTGCCGTCCTCGCCCTGTCCTGCTCCTGGGAGACTTCAACGCCTGGAGTGAGGCGTGGGGCTCCCGGGAAACCAGGGACAAGGGGAGGCTTCTTGAGGACTGGACCAGAACACGTGGTCTGGAGGTCCTCAACCGGGGGAATGTCGCCACCTATTGGCGGCGGGGGGGGGAATCCATCGTGGACGTAACGTTCGCATCCCCTGACCTCGCCCGCCGTATTACAGGCTGGCGCGTGGAGGAGGGTGAGGAGACGCACTCGGATCATCGGTACATCCGGTTCGATGTCGTCCCCCCACCTGACCTCCCACAGCCGGTGGCGAATCCCCCGGATCCGCGTTGGGCACTTCACCATTTGGATCGGGAGGCTCTCCTGGAGGCATCCATCGTGCAGGCCTGGATTCCGGCGCCGGACCGGCCTGCCGATGTGGATGCCGAGGCGGAGTGGTTCAGGAGAGCCATGTCGCAAATCTGTGATGCGGCGATGCCTAGGGTTACACCCAGACCGGCCAGGAAGCAGGTGTACTGGTGGTCGCCGGAGATTGCAGAGCTGCGCGCAGCATGCATCTCCGCCCGCCGCCGGTACACCAGGTTTCGCCGGAGGCGTCGCCGCCCAGACGACGCGGCAGCCCGAGAGGCGGAGCTTTTTCAGGCATACAGGGAGGCTAAAGGTAATCTCCAGGAGACGATAAAGCGGGCCAAGACGGCGGCCCGCGAGGAGCTCCTGGAGACCCTGCAGCAGAACCCATGGGGGCGCCCGTACCTACAGGTCAGGGAGAAACTCCGACCTAGGGCGCCCCTACTGACCCAGAGTCTCCAGCCGCAGCAGCTGGAGCGGGTCATGGGCTCCCTGTTTCCGACGAGCGCGGAGGAGCACGTCCCTCCGCGCATGGCTCCGTCTCTGCCCGACGCGGATAGCACCAGCGAAGACGACGTACCCGAAGTCAGGGTGGGGGAGCTAGGTGCGGCAGTACTCCGGCTTAAACGCCGGAAAATCACTGCCCCCGGACCCGACGGCATTCCTGGCCGTGCATGGGTCCTGGCCCTCGAAGAACTCGGGCCTCGACTGATGGGGCTCTTTAGCGCATGCCTCGAAAGGGGCCAGTTTCCCAAGGTGTGGAGGACGGGGAAACTGGTCCTGATCCGTAAGGCGGGGCGGCCGGTGGACTCACCGTCCGGATACCAGTCGATCGTGTTGCTCGACGAGGTGTGTAAGCTCTTTGAGCGAATTATCGCGGAACGCCTCGTCGAGCATCTCACGAGTGTGGGGCCAGACCTGGCGGATAACCAGTTCGGTTTCCGTCGGGGACGCTCCACCGTGAGCGCGATCATGCGCGTGAAGAGCCTGACGGAGGAAGCAGTCTCGCAGGGCAAGGTGGTGGTGGCGGTGTCTCTTGACATCGCCAACGCGTTCAACACCTTGCCATGGAGCTGCGTTAGGGAGGCGCTCGTGTATCACGAAACGCCTCTCTACCTCCGTCGTATTGTCGGGGCCTATCTCTCGGAGAGGGCCATAGCTTTCCCCAGCTGGCTCGGGCCAGCTCGGCGAGATGTGTCGTGCGGTGTTCCGCAGGGGTCAGTCCTGGGGCCGCTTCTGTGGAACATCGGCTACGACTGGGTGCTGCGGGGTGCGTTGCCTAGGGGTGTCGGCGTAACGTGCTACGCCGACGATACCCTCGTCACGGCGCGGGGTGCAACGTACCAGGAGGCAGCACTCAAGGTCACGACGGGTGTTGCTCGAGTCGTGGGTCGGATACGGCAGCTGGGACTGGAGGTGGCCTTGCACAAGTCCGAGGTTCTGTGTTTTCACAGACCTCGGAACGGTCCACCCGAAGGTTCCAGCATAAATGTGGGAGGCGTTAGCATCGGCATCAAGCCCTCGATGAAGTACCTAGGGATCGTACTTGATAGCCGATGGAACTTCGGACCACATTTCCGAAGTTTGGTCCCCAAGGTGACGCAGGCATCGGTCGCGCTTTCGCGACTGATGCCCAACCTAAAGGGACCCAACGCCTCCTGCAGGAGACTGTACCTGGGGATCGTGCGGAGTATGGCCCTATACGGGGCTCCCGTATGGGCGGATAGGTTGGCGGTCAAGGGGAACGTGACTCTGTTAAACAGACCACTTAGAACCTTGGCCGTCAGAACCGTACGGGGGTACCGCACGATCTCCGGAGAGGCTGCATGTCTCCTAGCCGGGACCCCTCCATGGGACCTGGAAGCGAGAGCCCTTGCGTCATTGTTCCAATGGCGCAAGGAGGCGCTGGAGCGGGACCACAGGCCTGCGTCTCGAGAAATCGAGGACCAGCGGTCCCAACTCCGCCAGGATCTCATGGAGTCATGGAGGGTGCGACTTGAGCAACCCAAGGGGGGTGCCATCTTCATCGCGGCGGTGAGACCGATCATGGACGATTGGCTGCAGAGGCAGCATGGTGACCTCACGTACCGTGCGACGCAGATGGTTGCCGGGCATGGATGCTTCGGTAGCTATCTGTTTCGCATGCATCGTGAGGTCACACCCCGGTGTCAACACTGCGAGGTTTCCGACGACGACACCGCACTCCACACGTTGGTGGAGTACTCAGCGTGGGCGAGTCAGCGCCGGGACCTCGTAGTGGGTCTGGGCGTGGATACCCTCTCGCTGGGGACCATGCTTCAAGCCATGGTATCCAGCGGGAGTAGGTGGAACGCGGCCGTGTCCTTCTGCGAGCAAGTCATGCTCGCGAAGGAGGCGGCCGGGAGGGAGAGGGAGCGTACCCTCCCCGCCGAGTTCCGTAGTCGGCGCCCCAGACTACGCGACTACGCCCAAGACTATCGTCCTCCATGATCGGGGCCTGAGGACGGCGGGATCGCCACCCACCGTCCTTACAGAAGCCGGCTAGAAGGGTTGCGTGCTGCGGGGCCTTTGCCCCATAGCACGCAACCAGATTCACTCACTGACGCGGGATAAAACCCGACCCCAATGACGCGGGATTCTCGTCCCGACCAAACACCCGCAGAGACCACAGGGGTGGTCAAAGTCCGCCGGGTGCCACTGGACATACCCTCTGCTAGTAACCAGGGACGCCCGGCAACGGACGTTAGAGTGGCCGCGGCCTTGGGCCGCGGAATTAAAAAAAAAAAAAAAAAAAAAAAAAAAGTACATGCTCGAACTCATTCTATAAATTAATGGTTTGCAATAATTATACCTACAGGATTATAACGCATAATTTTGGAATCTTTGTATCCAATGGTGCTAGTTTAAATCGTCGATTGACCACAAGAAATTTCAGTTCAATTCAATCAGATAACAATTAGTTAACTGTATCTACTCGTACAAGCTTAACAACATATTTTTTATTGCTATCAAAAATACTACGTACCTACTTTAAAAAAACAAGTCTCACAACTAAGTTCTTCTACGGTAAAAAGTTGGGAGATCCATGTATGTAATGCTAACATCCGGTTTCTGAATTGTGAATTTGAAGTTAAGTATCGGTTGAGCACGTCAAATGTCCAAATTTGTTCCTGAATTTTGACATTTGGCGTACTCAGTGGATGCTCAACTTTAAATTCTCAATTCAGAAACCGGCCGCAAGTCAGTTAACTTAACAGTCCCTACTTAGTAATAGTGACCACTATCAACATTAAATACTTATGTTTTTGACTGAGGGAGCGAAGCGACCGAAGTCTCCGTTTCAACTTGCAGGCTGGGGAGAATTTCTTTCGTCTGTACCTACCTCTACATCTCTACATACATCTACGGGGTCTGTCAAATCATGTTTGCGGCCGTATTTATCAACCGATTTTCATGAAACTTTACACACACACTCCTTGCTTACAGTGAATAACATGTGAATGATATTTGTTGGATTGGATGAAAAAATGAAAGAGTAATAAAGAAAATTGAAAAATAAATTTTCTAAACAAAGCTCCCGAAGTCTACGGTTCACAGAACCACTAGTAAATAAATAGACAGACTTGAGCGTCGCATGAAAATACAATTTAGATGGCTATTTATTATATTCATGATCTATTTAGCGCGATTGTCAAGTCAATAATAATATAAATTTATTTAAAATAGCAGCAACAGAAATACATCATCTGGGAAAATTTCAACTAACTATCACGGTTAACGAGATACAGCCTGGTGAGAGACGGTCAGACAGACGAACGAATGGCAAACTCTTAGTACCTACCTACCTATTCATATATATATATAAGGTCCCGTTTTACCCTTTGGGTACGGAACCCTAAAATATATAACTATTTGGCAACGGCGAGGTGTGCAGGTTTCCTTGTTTAAAAATAATTACTTCTGGTGAAATGGATATTAAGTCGTATAGATTTTAGTGTTGTGTTTTAAGTAGTTTTTAAAGATATCTCTTCAAATAAAATATAATCTGTAGACAAAGAGGTCGATAAGCAACTTATACGCCCACAATCGAGTAGTAGTCAGTATCGAACAAAACATTTTATCTACTTTCATAATATGTCATAAACTTCAAATTATTATTATGATTTCAAAAGTTGACATATAAGCCTATGTGATTATGAGGTCTCTTCGCTAGCCTCCTGTATGTATAACGCTTAGATTACCACCGTGAGTTAAACTAAGAGGATCAGATACTTCGTTATTTGAGTTAATACCTCTGAGTCTAAAAGCATGGTATAAAAATGTCCAATAAATTTCATTAACACAAGGCCGGTCGTGAATCGAGATGAGAGGATTACGTTAATTAATTTTTAATTGAGAAGCCTTTAGAGGGGCTAATACTACGTTAATACGTTGAGAGTATTCATCTACGCGTAGGTACTATCGTATGGACGAGCATTTTCCCTTTTTGTTATAATTATATTTAACTGTAGATTAGCTATATCTTTATTTTTGGGTCGGGGACTTTTAAAATTTTTACCAGATTTTGACACTTTGAAAACAATAAAAAACCCGTGTCTGGATTAGAAGGCTAAATAAAATAAAGTCCCAAATATTGGATAGAATCAGGCGATACCTGGCGAAAATCCATGACAAAGTAATGCTAAGTAAGATGTTCAAACTTTTAAAAATAATAGCAGTATTTTCACAAAATTAGAAGACAATAGGCATTCTCAAGACTGTCTCAGAGAGAACAGTGTTCTCTCTGAGACAGTCTTGAGAATGCCTCGTGCAGAGGCGAAACATTTGTCGATGTTTTATTGTCTTCTAATTTTTTGAAAATACTGCTATTATTTTTAAAAGTTAGCTTTATTGGATATTCTCTAACATGATAGGGAAACATAATGGGAAAAGGACCAACTATTTCTACACAATTTGCCACACCGCTCGTAGACTTCGTAGAGCCTGCTACGAATCTATAGGCAACTATTAATTGCTACGAAGATTGCTTTATAGGTATACTAGCGGACACCCGCGCCTTCGCCCGCTTGACAAATTGTTTACAAAACGCTTCCTCGAGAACCACTCTATCCATTGGTGAAAACCGCATTTCCAGTCTAACTGTATCAATATCCTATGCGTAGTTTTAAAGATTTAAGCATACATACAACTTTGTATTATTCTATGTTATGATAGTACAAACAAATTAAGAATCTCGTCATTTCAGAAGTCAGTTAAATATTAACTGCAAAACATTTACACATCGAACCAATGATCATATAAGCCGGGTAATATAAAAAGTCGACGCATTGAATGTTCGTAGGTAATTTAAGTTTATGTTCGTACACCTTTACAATACAAAGCAATCAATTGGTGTTACGGTCCATCGTGTGATTGCTGTAGTAACTCACTAAGGTCGGCCGTTGACGACACAAAGGCATATTATTATATATATCACTGTTAATATACAGGATGACTTTTAATTTTTGTGTTAGGTATTTCTATACCCGAGACGCATACATAGTCCGAGACGCCCGGCTGTGCCACAGCACGTAAGATTTTGTTGCATTTCATCAATATTTCATCGCAATTATTTTTTTTTTCAAAATTACTATATAGCTGCTACTTTTTATTAATACTATTCATTCGGCCATTTTGGATATAACCCATTATAAATGTACCCGGTTACGGCAATAGGCTTGTCCCCTATTACGTGGGACAAAAAATACTGGCAAATTCTGGGTGTGTAATGCACCTCTGCCTACCCCTTCGGGGATATAGGCGTCCATCATCATCTGAGCTTATCCCAATTATTTGGCGTCGGCGCAACATGTTATCATCTTCCATACATCCCTGTCACACGTCATCTCCTCAGTCACTCCTTTCCTGGTCATATCCTCTTTCATGCATTCCATCCATCTATTCTTGGGCCTACCTCGATTTCTCAGGCCATCTACATTTATACTTTGCACCTTTCTTACCAATGGAGTATTTCCAAACCATATTGCATCAAAATCCGTCCAGCCATTTACAACTTGATTCCGGAAAAGTCTAGTCTGATTTAATTACCTAGCATTAGGTACTTTACTGCTATTTTGAATTTAGCTAGTTTGTAACAACGTTTTAAAATACCGGCCATGTACGAGACAGACTGGCGGCACACGAAGGGTTCCATCCCATTCTCTTTAACCTTAGACAGTAAGTATATTACTACAACCGTTTTTTAATATAAAGTAAAAGTTGACCAAGTGCATGTGGAGTATGCGTGTGGGCTAAGTGTGGGATAAGATAGAATTCCGTAGTTACCCATAAAAACCTTTATAACTCCTGAACTAAAAGAGGTAAATATATCATCCGTTATAATTTTCCATCAAAGTTCATTATATGGACTACCATTATGAATTTTTTCAGGTTATTCATTTTAGAAGGGGGGACGCCATGATTTGCAAACACATGCTATTCAAAGCTAGATACGAATACTTAAATCAAGAAATCATCTTAGCAACCTCTCAATGTTTTTAAAAGACCTATCTAATAATATCCCACACGAGTAGACGCGAAAAAAAATATCTTCCCTTCTTTACGTGTGGGGAAGGTACCCCAAACCCCGCCGACAAAATGCTAACATAACATTTAAAATTTATATATAATATGTAGGTCTTTACCTATGAAATTGCCGTTTGGACTTTGGTCGACAATGACGAATTAAATGTGATTGTGGAAGCCGATGATACACAATCTACGGCTGAATTAGTAGCAACTTTCGACGTTAGCGTCAAAACAATATTGGTCCATTTGCGTCAAATTGGCAAGGTAAAAAAGCTTGACAAATGGGTGCCCCACGAACTCAATGATCGTCAGCGCGAAGTACGCGTCGAGACATGGCTTGCATTGCTCAACAGACACACAAATGAAGGAATTTTGAACCGCATTGTTACTTGTGATGAAAAATGGATTCTGTTTGATAACCGCAAGCGCTCAGCAAGTTGGTTGGGTCCTGGTTCAGCACCTAAGCTATGCCTTAAACGAAAACTTACCCCTAGAAAAGTGATGGTCACTGTTTGGTGGTCTAGCGCCCGGTGTGATTCATCACAGCTTCTTATCAAACGGGGTGAGCATTACTGCAGATGTGTACTGTGAAGAACTGAACACAATGATGGAGAAGCTGGCACATCTCCAACCAGCACTGGTCACTCGCTCGTCTCCGCTGCTCCTGCACGACAATGCGCGTTTCATGTTTCTAGCACCAACCGTTTAGGAGGAAAGCCGAGGACGGACGGACATGACGAAACAAAAGGGTTCCGAGACTTTTACTACGGAACCCTAAAAACGGCAATGAATATACATACAGACAGGTATCTACATTAGGTACCGATAGCAAATCAAACAGCAGTCGCATACAATCGCGTCGAGCTATTATAAACTACATGAATTTACACTCAGCCTGTATATAGAGGAGGCTGTTTCGTACTCATGTGCTTAGTTAATGGTCCATCAACGTTAGCTAACATTGTCCGTATCAGTCAAGTGGTTTACTACTCAACGGTAAAATGTAATACTATCTGTTAGTATACTAACGTTTGTCACTGGCTTCGCTTGCATCTTAGATATTTCTATAGGTAGTGCCGATGTAGACTTTATACATGGCGACATTTTTTTATGCTATCGTGTTGTATTAAGAGAATCTTAGTGACCAGGGTCTCGCTTCGCTCCAGATTTACAATTTAATTTGAAAGACACTTTAATGTAGGTAAGTGTTTTACATCTATGCCTATCGAAATCTATGCATAGATATTTAGATCAAAGTAGAAGGTAGGTGCCGGTGTTTTCTGATCCCGATTCTCTTATATAATCACCATAAAACGTATTCTAACTTACTGCTTTTCGTAACGTTTAACGCATTACCTATCTAATATTTTTTGTCAAACCGTATCAGGCGTTTGCCCCAAATACTTACCATAACTGGACAATTTAGTTTCTTTGGTACTAACTAGGCCAATTATATAATAAATAGCGGTCGCCCGCGTGATAATTTGATTGTTTTCCCGTTCCCGTCACTTGTAATTATTGTTCCTGTCGCGTCACCCGTAATAACATCAAGCTTCGCAAATAATTATTTTAGAATTAATTTCATTTCCATAAAATATGTTATAGCGAGTTAACCTTAAAAGATAGATAAATATGCTACCGCGGACTTTTTTTTAACTTTTAAAGAGTAAAAACTCTTTAGAACTGGTATGTTAACTATGTATGTGTATGTTAAAATAATTTTAACATACACATGCATAGTTAACATACATACACACATATATAATCACACCTATATCCCCAAGGGGTTAGGCAGAGCAGCATTTCATACAATTTGCCGATAGTTTTGTTCGTTCCGCTTAATAGAGAGCAAGCTTATTTGTCGTTTCATTATCGTAACATTCTGTAATTCAAACGTCATTTACAATAGCCAGGGCCGATGTAACTACCTTTTTTTTTTAATCCTGTAGCTGTAACTACCTGCAGAAGTACCCTCCGTCTACTTGGATCCATTGAATGAGTCCATTGATGGATCCAAGTACACTTTTTCCTCCACCTCAGTCCATCGTACCAGTCAATTCCAAATAATGGATTCTAAGACACTTTAAGGTGCACTTGGATCCTCCGAAGTTTTTTTATGTTTTTTTGTTCGCGGGTAACTTCGTCGTTTACGGACCGATTTTCATTAGCCGGAACAAGCAGACAGGGAAAAAAATTTATAAAGTTTTTTTATTATTTTTTTTTTTTAGTGTTAAAAAAAAACTGGAGGATCCAAGTGCACCTTAAAGTGTCTTAGAATCCATTATTTGGAATTGACTGGTACGATGGACTTAGGTGGAGGAAAAAGTGTACTTGGATCCATCAATGGACTCATTCAATAGATACAAGTGGACGGAGGGCTAACTACCTAAAATCTCTGCAGTAAGCAACATAATAAAACACAGGTAATATGTAAAACATTTATTGCATCTCCAAGATTCTACTATTTTTTCTACTACATACAAAATACTAGATACTAGACACAAACATCTGGCAAACTATAGTCGACAGTAGAATCTAAAAGCACAACAACTGAACTCTTATGTACCAGTGACGTTTCAAACGCATCCGCGTCTTCCGTAGGTTTGTCAAAGAAATAACTTGTATTTATTTTATTAAATGAATTATTACAACTACCCGCACTTAAATTGATATTGGAATGAAATTTATTTTTTGCAACTCTGCCGGCTTTCGGCGTTGCATTGAAATTAATTTTCTGTACAGGATTCACACTGAATCTATTTTTACATTTCGCTGGACTATCATTAGGTGTAGAACAATGATTAGGTATTTCTTTCAATATTGATTTCTTCATACTTCTATTCTTAGGCGAAGAGTATTCTTTAAATACAAGTCGAACTAAATTGTTGTTTATTGTCGCAGTCCTTACTTCTGTAGATCTTGTGACGATTTTGTCAATAATATCTGAAAGATCGCAGTCACTTGTAGTCTCGTCAGTCACAAGTATGCTTGATAAGTTCTTATTGTTATACTGCTTTGGCGCATCTGGTATATCATTTACATTTTCCTTATTATCATCAAACAAATCATCATAATAATCATTAACATAGTTGTGTACAGTATCTATACTTTCAATAGAATTCTGCAACGATATATTTCTGAAGCTTCGTGTTAAAGATTGCATTAATTTCTTGCTTGTACGTCTTTTTTTACTTGCTATAAAGCTTGTAAGAGTTTTCTGCCCTTTCTTTGTATTGTTTTTAATCTTTCTTTTTAATTTGTTAACGGATACATTAAAATTTACCGCGCTAGTGTTTTGTTTGTCAGCTTTTATTTCTAATTGTTTCATTGAATCATTTACAGCATCAATTGGAGGAACATTTTTAATTTTCCAGTTATATTTTTTCTTGGGTTTGTCAGGATTGTCAGATTCTTTCTTCTTACGAGATCTAGCTTTCTTCTCTTTCGGCGGTTTCTTGATAGACTCTTCATAAGTCTCTACTATATCTGGGTAATATTTCTGAATAAGATCTTGCCTCTCTACTGTAGTCCATGGCATTAAATGATCCTCACCGCCTAAAAAAGAATTTTTTTTTTTTTTTTTTTTTTTTTTTTTTTTATATTTGGTTCGCCAAATTGACGCCGCCCGCCTGGTGGTAAGTCGTGACGACGTCTAGCGATTGTGGGCCACTCTCACAGCACACATTACTATTGAGAGTGGCCCTCAACTTGACGACCTACTGATGTGCCTCTTCACGCTCCGCTTAAAGAACCCAGGATTATATGTGGGAGGAAACACGTGCACAGGCAGGGCGTTCCAGGCCACTATCGTTCGGCAGAGAAACGAACGTTTAAAACGTTCGGTTCTCGCGAACATGCTATCCACTGTGTGGGGGTGGCATCTCTGCCCGGCACGAGTCGTTCGGGATCGGAAGGAAGAGGGTGGGATCAGATTGAAGAGCTCTTCAGAACACTCGCCGTGGTAAATACGGTAGAATGCGGCCAAGGAAGCTATTGTTCGGCGCTGAGCTAGCGGCTCAAGGCTTCCCGTTACCTCCGGACAACCAATAATACGGATAGCCCGTCGCTGCATAGCGTCGAGAGCGTCCAGCAGATACTTCGCGGAGCCGTCCCAGAGGTGAGAGCAGTATTCGACGCAGGGTCTAATCTGCGTCTTGTACAGCAGACACCTCTGGTCCGGTGTAAAGAATCTCTTTACCTTATTCAGTATTCCTAGTTTCCGCGAAGCTAGCCCTATACATCTTTCGATGTAGTTTTTATTATTGAGCTCTCGACGAACGTCTATGCCAAGGATATCAAGGTTGTCCTTCATTGGTAATAATGCATTCTGAAGAGAGGGTAGGGGAAGGAAAGGGGATTTCTTCGCAGTAAATGCACACGCCTGTGTTTTGCGGGCATTGAACTCGACCAGGTTCTCGGTACCCCATTGAGAGATACTGTCGAGGTTACGGTCGAGATCAGCCACGAGTCGTCGTCTCTCCTCCTCAATCTCAGATCGCCCCGCCGTCGGACGAACCGAGTAACTCCCGTGCAGTGTGCTGTCATCTGCATAGCAATGAATGTTCCCGAGGGATAGCATATCATTGATATGCAGAAGAAAGAGAGTTGGTGATAGTACGGACCCCTGCGGTACCCCGGCATTCACTTGCAAGAAGCGAGAAGCCTGGCCATCGCAGAGGACCCGCACTCGGCGCTCGTTTAAAAAGCTGGCAATCCAGCTGCACAGTTGAGGAGGTAGACCATATGCCGGAAGCTTGGAAAGGAGCGAAGCATGCCAGACCCTATCGAAGGCTTTGGCGATGTCCAGGCTAATAGCCAAGGACTCGCCGTGCCTTTCCATAGCCCCACCCCAGACATGCGTTACGAATGCCAGAAGATCACCCGTTGATCGCTTTGGCCTGAAGCCGTATTGTCGATCATTGATTAGCGAGTGATCCTCTAGGAATTGCATGAGCTGCTTATTTATAAGGAGCTCAAGCACCTTGCAAATGACTGAGGTGACAGCTATGGGTCGATAGTTGCCTGGATCGGACCGATCCCCTTTCTTGGGGATCGGTTGTACGTTCGCCTCCTTCCAGACCTCCGGCACGAGCCCTGAAGAGTATGACAGGCGGTACAGACGCGTTAATACTGGAGACAACTCAGCTGCACATTTTCGTAGCACCACCGCCGGAATGCCGTCAGGGCCACTGGCTTTCCGCGTGTCGAGTGACCGCAGCACTGCCCGTACATCACATTGCCTGATAACAATATCAGGCATTGTGTGGCCACAGTTGGCGATGGCGGGGGGCTGCAGGCCACGGTCGTCGACCCGGGAATTAGCCGCAAAGAGGTCTGCGAGCATATCCGCTTTCTCTTGGGCTTTGTGAGCCAGTGTTCCATCTGGGTAACGCAGCGGTGGCAGCGAGGGCTGACAAAAGTTAGATTGCACGGCTTTGGCCAGTTGCCAGAATCCACGGCTGCCCGTGGGATGGGAAGTGAGCTCCTGACCAAGCCGCGCGACGCGCTGGGCATCCGCTCTCTTAAAGGCCCTCTTACTCGACTTTGTGGCCCGGTTGTACGCTGCTTTGAGGTGGCCCACGTTTGGGTCGCGCACAGCCCGGGCCCTGATCCAGGCACGATATGCCGACTGTTTTTGTCGAACAGCTTTGGCACAATCTCGCCCGAACCAGGGACGGGCTCTGCGGATACTGGCGACATCAGTGAAAGGGATGTAATAATCCATCCCTAAACTGATCTCGCCAGCAATAGCAGAAGCACTATCCGAAGGAGCCTTTCCTACAAAGCAGCGCTGGCTCCAGGGGACGGACGCAAAATAATCGCGTAGACCGTCCCAATCCGCTGACGAGTAGTGCCATAGTCGTCGTGACGTTTGCACAGGACGTGCAGGAGGTGACACCTTCATGCCAGCGTGAACAACACAGTGGTCGGAACTACCCAGTGGGGCTCCTACCGAAACACTGTACTGGGCTGGGCGACTCGTCAGCAGTAGATCCAGCAGAGCGGGCGCGTGATCTGACCTGTCTGGTATCCGGGTGATCCCGCATACCATCTGGGTCAGACCGTGGGAGAGAGCGAACGCATGGGCGGCTCTACCCGCATGATCAGTCTTGAGGGACCCCAGCCATTCAATGTGATGGCCATTGAAGTCCCCCAGAAACACTAGGTCAGCGTTCGGGAACCGCACCTGCGCTTCATCAGCCGTCTCGCTGAGGTACTGGAAGAGCTTTGTTGTCTCAGAATCCCCTGTGTGGGATCGGTAGACGCACACGTAGATCTGGCTCATAGAGCCATGGTCTACGTGCAGCCAAAGGACGGAATTGGAGGGGTTCTCTAGGCAGCGCAACCGGCGGCAGCAAACATCCGCCCTAACGAACACGCACACCCCGGCTTTGTCTCGAAATTGTTCCTCGATGACATAGCCGGGGTAACACAGGTAAGACGTGTCGTCAGGGCGGCGTATTTGTGTCTCCGTGAGGAACATCACAGCGGGCCGTGCCGTCTCAAGGTGGTGGTGGACGGTATCGAGGTTCGCATGGAGTCCACGGACGTTAGTGAACTCCACCTCGAAATGTGAAGTTGTGGGGTTTCCTAGGGCCGCTGTGTAACGTTGATTTCTTTTTTGTTGCACTGCCATTGTAGATTTTGAAGAAGAAGCGTGAAGACAGGGCGACATTTGGTGCAGCAGTAAGTGACAAAGCGCAGGGGCTAGCTTTGTCTAGAACCGTGTGGTTAGGTCGGAGCCGACCCGCCGGACGGAAGGGCTCCCAAACCCCCCTGATGCAAGGCCGCCGCTACCCCACACCGGTTACCACCCGGAGCGGCGATCCCACATCAGGATTATGCGCAACATGTGGGGCAGCCTCCTGGGGTGGTTGGCCCCAGGCGGGCCCCATGACTGTGTTGCGGGCGGCCGCGGCAACGCCGTTGCTAAGGGTCTCCCTGGCCGGCGAATCGACCCACACCACCCACACTAGACTCCGTTTCGCCCCCACTGGTCCCATGCCTGCTGCATCATACATCGCCCCGGGCCCGGCGGTGCAGCTGCTGAACCCCTAACGCAACCCAGCCTGGGCTGGGTTACTTGGGGGGCTTTAGCACAGCTGCACGGTGGTACCCCCCCGGACCAACACTGTTGTACCACCTGGTACCCACGTAGGGGCCGAAGCCACTCCATAGGTACCGTAAATTAACGAGCCTCGTCCGTTTATCAGCAGGTGCGCCACTAGCAGGTGAGGTCGCTGGGGCCCTATAGATGTTGGTAGAGCCCCTTTGCACCCAAAAAAGAATTATTATGTATTCCAGTTATAGCTTTGGCCACTTACATTGTAACTTTTATTGCTGACGATCGTGATGTACCCGTTACACTACCAACTTGCACCACCAGTAGTGTAACGGGTATTTTTTTATACCCGTTACACTACCTACTAATAGTGTTGTGAAAAATACTTTCTTATTTTCTTATACTTCTGTCCATTTATTTTATTTTTGACAGTTCGAAATGAAATGAAATCTTTTATAATGGGCAGTCATTTTCATTTGTACTCGGTGCACCTGTTGACGCATTTAAATAAACTAAACGGATCGAGATTCGAATAAGATTTCGAGAGTGCTTATGTAGTTCTGTAGTCCTAGTATTGTATTCGAAGTTCGTGTCATTTATAATAAAAGATGGCCTCACCATCAATGTGACTAACGAAATATGATCAAATATGCGTACAATAAACAGCTCTGTCTACCTCATCAAAGCATAAAACAAAAGAATCTATATAACATTTTCTAAGCACGATCAAAGGTGAACGGTTTCTGAACAAAACTTTTTCGAACACATTTTGAATAAACCAAACTGAGCGAGATAAGAGTTGGCGAGTGGTCTTTTGTAGTTCTGTACTCCTAGTACTTTTGTTGTTTGTGTATCTTATAATAGAGATTTAGGGACCCAAGCGGCTCTGGTAAGATATATCCATACTGCCCTACTAAGCTCAAAATACATTTTTTTGTCCCGATGAAAAATAAGGAAAGGTGTCAACAGGTGCACCGAGTACAGATGAAAATGACTGTCAATTATAAAAGACACAAACCTCATATGTACCAGGAATACATATCAACATAAGAGCCTTCAAGATTAGAGAGACTGACCATAATATAAAGTCATAAAATAATAATATCGACAGTGGAAAGGAAAAACGAATGAAACGCCAATTGTTCAGCAGAGCTGTTGTTAAAATTTTAACAAAAATGATCATAACTTCTTTGTTTATTAATGATTTTTTTTCAAATTTTGTCAGTAGATTCAGTTTTTTGTGCTGTACATTTTGTATTTAATATAAATTAATTAAAGTCAATCAATTAAGAAAAACGTGGCGTTTCATGTATATGACATTTTGAGTAATCAATGATCGGCAATATGTCTTCAGGCCAAAACGATCAACGGGTGACCTCCTGGCATTCGCCACGCATGTATGGGGTGAGGCTATGGAAAAGTTCGGCGAGTCCTTGGCTATTAGCCTGGACATCGCCAAAGCTTTCGATAGGGTCTGGCATGCTTCGCTCCTTTCCAAGCTTCCGGCATATGATCTACCTCCTCAACTGTGCAGCTGGATTGCCAGTTTTTTAAACGGGCGCCGAGTGCGGGTACTCTGCGATGGCCAGGCTTCTCGCTTCTTGCAAGTGAATGCCGGGGTACCGCAGGGGTCCGTACTGTCACCAACTCTCTTTCTTCTGCATATCAATGATATGCTTTCCCTCGGGAACATTCATTGCTATGCAGATGACAGTACATTGCACGGGAGTTACTCGGTTCGTCCGACGGCGGGGCGATCTGTGATAGAGGAGGAGAGACGACATCTCGTGGGTGATCTCGACCGAAACCTCGACAGTATCTCCCAATGGGGTGCCGAGAACTTGGTCGAGTTCAATGCCCACAAAACACAGGCGTGTGCATTTACAGCGAAAAAATCCCCTTTCCTTCCCCTACCCACTCTTCAGAATGCAATATTACCAATGAAGGACAATCTAGACATCCTTGGCATAGACGTTCGTCGAGAGCTCAATAACACAAAATACATTGAGAGATGTATTGGGCTAGTTTCGCGGAAACTAGGAATACTGAACAAGGTAAAGCGATTCTTTACACCGCACCAGAGGTGTCTGCTGTACAAAACGCAGATTAGACCCTGCGTTGAATACTGCTCTCACCTCTGGGACGGCTCCGCGAAGTATTTGCTGGACGCACTCGACGCTATGCAGCGACGCGCTGTTCGCATTATAGACTGTCCGGAGGTAACGGGAAGCCTTGAGCCGCTAGCCCAGCGCCGAACAATTGCTTCCTTGGCCGCGTTCTACCGTATTTACCACGGCGAGTGTTCTGAAGAGCTCTTCAATCTGATCCCACCCTCTTCCTTCTGATCCCGAACAACGCGTGCCAGGCAGAGATGCCACTCCCACACAGTGGATAGCATGTTCGCGAGAACCGAACGTTTTAAACGTTCGTTTATCTGCCGAACGATAGTGGATATGGAACGCCCTGCCTGCGCACGTGTTTCCTCCAACATATAACCCTGGGCTCTTTAAGCGAAGCGTGAAGAGGCACATTACTGGGTCGTCAAGTTGAGGGCCACTCTCTATAGTATTCCTGTGTACTGTGAGAGTCGCCCTCAATTGCCAGACGTCGCCTCAGCTTACCATCAGGCGGGTGGCGTCAATTTGTCGACCTAAATATAAAAAAAAAATATAAAAATAATCAGGGAAAAACACTTCATAGGCCTTCAAGAACAGAAACTTGAAAGGACAAAGTAATTCATTCACCATATCTCCGTAAAAATAGGAGGGAATAATTACTGTAAATACCAAACCAAATTAAAAACATAGAAGGATAAATGCTTCAATTCACTTCGATGAAAAGAAAGATACCTTTATGTATGATGTCTGTTATATTTTTAGATCGCTAAAATAATTAATTGATCTTATGCGATTATGAAAATAAAGGGATTTAGGTAAGTAATTGATCTTGTTTATTTCGATAGATATCTCCTTCATGAAATTGTTGAAGATTTGTTGAAGATTGTGTCAGTGTACATAATTAATTAAAGGACTTATAGCCTTATTTATTACACAGTAAATGATTACTCAATTAATTAATCAGTAGTAACTGATACGACATTCTTATTAAAAAGTAGGAAGGGAATAACAACTGAAACGCCATGACTGGTACTTTACTTTCGAGGAACAATACGTGTTACGACACGTTAAGACATAACTTATCGGGGAAAAAGCATTGAAAGACCAAATTAAAAATTAATTTGGAAGGGTAAATTGCATGATGTGGGATCTTTGTAGAAAAATAGGTTCGGTCTTTAACTTAAAAGTCACTTACAATATTTTAAAATTCAATTTATTGACATTGTTAAAAAAATATATAATAAAACGGTCGTTTAAAGGGAGGGTATTTTTAAAATACCCCCTTTTGTACTTTAAATGAAACGCCAAAAAGTGCTTCCGATTGACTTCTAAACTAGACAGATCGATAGAGAATTCAAAACTCTATCGACATTTTAACGGGTTATAAAACCTAAACATTGAAGTAGTACCACGGGAAATTTTTTCTTCCTATAGAGTACAGTCAGCTTCAGAGAAAAGGAACCCCCTTGATAATGACATGAAAGCATTAAAGTTTTTTGAATCTTTGTGTATATGGCATGTTGGTCTAGTGGTTATGACCGCTGCTTTGTGGACACGGCAACCGAGGTTCAAATCCTCGGACACAAGTTCTTTTTTTATTCATATAATTATTTTTTTATTTTCTGAAGCACTTTTTGTTAATTAATATTTAGGGAATCAAATTTTATAGTAGGTATGAGGTTTGTAAGAAAAGATAGGCTTATTGCATAAACAATATTAATTTATTTCTCGAATTACATTTCTAGGTTTTTTCTTTCCTCTTTCCATTCCTGGTTGAGTATACAGTTTTTCTATCTGAGTTAAATTGGGGTTACTTATTTTTAAATTTTACCTGACCTAAATTTATTGACAAAATACTATACCCTAATTGAAGTATAAAATGTTTACTTAACATACTGAATATCGCCGCGTCACATGACTCACGAATCACGTGATGCGATCGTTCGCTGAGTTGCGAACGAGCGAGCAGCTTCATCTGCCTTTTTTTGCATGTTCATATTATGTTATTATTAATTTATTTTATGTTAAAGAATATAATCATTTACTTACCTAATGTTAACCGCCCGCTTGTTCTCAAGTCTAATACGTTTTTAGGGTTGAACCGTTGGCCACTTCTTCTCCAAAAAATTTTTGGCCATCCCTATCTGACTTGAAGCATTTTTCGTCGATAAATATAACAATTTCGTTTTCCCAGTCGAAATTTAAATAACGAGTAGCAAAATTTACTCGGTTGGTGCGATGATCGTCAGTAAGTTGAATCTTTCTGGCTGGCTTATAATTATAGATATTCGCAGCGTGTAGATGTCGTCGAACAGTACTCAGCGACACTCCAAAAGTTTCAGCACTTGAGCGCGTAGTTTTGAAGGGTGCCACTGAGTGAACTTCCACAATATCACGGTGCCGCTCTCACCCGTTGCTTGATACCTTCGAATCCATCTACGCACTGTATTTCTCTGTAATGAAAATTATAATATATAAAAGAAATTCCAAAAAACTAACTTGTAAATGAAAATGTAACATGATTAAGCAATAAATAGGTATATAATATATTTTTATCGTAACTCTTACCGTTAGGCCCATATCTCGTGCTATTTTCTTTATGCTTTGTTCTTGCTCCCAGAGAACAATAATTTTAGCTTTCAAAAATGTTGTTAATCGAACCATACTTTCAATTTACTCAAACAACTGATCAAAAACTTAATAAATTGAATAATATTACGAGGAGGATTAACACCAATGCAAATTACCACGAATTATAAAGTTACCTTCAATCACAGTTTAGTAAATAAGGCAAAGAAGTATTCTAATTGCAACCTTAGCGCGCTGTCACAGATATTATAATACTATAGCCGCAGCTCATACAGCAGATAAGTTTTTGAAGTAAAACATGACGGTAGTGCAATAAGCTGTATCAAGCGTAATCTATTGAACTAAACGAGAAATCTTTACTAATTTCAACCTTATCTTTTAGTCTATTGAGCAGTTATTATTATCACATATGGTGGAAGTTGACATTTAAACCTTAAGGTCTAGAAAATTACACCGTAATCAACTTTGTTCGATAAAAGGAGTAATGCTATTCATATTTTCACCATTATTATCAAGTGAATCGATAGCCTAGTGGTATAAGGCACGGCCTAGGTGATCGGCTGGCGCTGGAGATGCGAGTTCGTATCCTCAAACAGCACATAAATTAATGTGGTATTTTTTTGTGAGTAAATTGTATCTTGGTATACAATTGAGCCGAAAGACGAAAAATATCAGAAAATTACAAATATAATATATATATATATATATATATATATATATATATATATATTATATATTTCTAATTATTATTCCTGCTGACATTGATTTACATATTGAGCGATACCTTGAAGTGTTGAATGACGTAATGCTGCCTTCAGTGCGGGTCGCATATCCAGAAGGACAAATTTACCTGGTTCAGGATAACTCTTCAGTGCATCGGTCCCGAATTGTGCAAGACTGGCTAAATGCACTAGAAGATATAGCGGTGTTTGAGTGGCCGGCTAAAAGCCCGGATCTTAACCCTATAGAAAACTTATGGAGTCAGATGGTTTTAAACTGGGACTCAAGTGAAATAAAGTAAAAAAAAATATTGGATGAAGAGGTAAACAGAACTTGGGAACTAATGCGAAATAGTGCCGCATGTTTTAATATGGTGTCGGGGATGAAAAGTCATCTTCAAGAAGTGATAGACAGTGAGGGCCATCCTCTCCGTTATTAATGCAGTTTATCGATTCTTACCCAGGACAAATCTTTGTGTGCTGAACACGATTATTTGTTATGTGTCTGGGTGTAATAAATCTAAAAAAAATATTTAAAATAAGTAGTTATATCCGTTGTCTAGTATCCATATCAAATGTGTTAACGATGCACCATCTGACCTCACATATTTTTCTAATGTTGTGTTAAAAGGGTTACCTACTTATCAGAAAATGTGATCAAAGAGGAAGATGTATATTGCTATACTGTTATAGTTTAGCATGTTGGTTCTTTCTTTGTGATTCACAGGAACAAATAACATTTCATTTTTCAACCATTCTTTTATATTCAAAGATTATACAGAGTGTAAAAAATTTATGTTTGCAACTTTAAATAAATAAGTAAATAAATATTGTAGTTATGTTTCTAGAATTATCTAATATTAAGTAAACATTTTATACTTCACTTAGGGTATTGCATTTTGTCAATAAATTTAGGTCAGGTAAAATTTAAAAATAAGTAACCCCAATTTAACTCAGATAGAAAAACTGTATACTCAACCAGGAATGGAAAGAGGAAAGAAAAAAACCTAGTAATGTAATTCGAGAAATAAATTAATATTGTTTATGCAATCTTTTCTTGCAAACCTACTATAAAATTTGATTCCTTAAATATTAATTAACAAAAAGTGCTTAAGGAAACAAAAAAATAATTATATGAATAAAAAAAGAACTTGTGTCCGAGGATTTAAACCCCGGTTGCCGTGTCCACAAAGCATCGGTCATAACCACTAGACCAACATGCCATATACACAATGATTCAAAAAACTTTAATGCTTTCATGTCATTATCAAGGGGGGTTCCTTTTCTCTGAAGCTGACTGTACTGTAGGAAAGAAGAAAGAAAGCTATCATAATTGATAACCCAGACATTTATACTATGCCTAGAATATAACTCATAAATATTACAGATATATAGATATAATACCTCTATCACAGGCTCGGTGCATCTCTTTGGTAGTGTAATGGGGATTAAAAAATACCCTTGACACCACCGGTGGTGCAAGACGGTGGTGTCAAGGGTCCATCACGGGACGATTACTAAGAAATGGGACCATTCTATATTAAGGCTGTTTCCTTGCCAACTGTTAGTTACGTAAAATACCCCATAGATGTTGTGTAGATTAATGGTATTTCTACACAGTGTCTATGTAAATACATTGGGAGATCTAATAGGTTGTCAGTTAACCCGTGACCACGGCTCATGCAACAAGGTCGAAACGTTGGGAATAAAGCGGTATGTATATTTCTCAATAATCGCGTAAAATAACTTTTTGTCTCAAGTTTGGTGTAATTATTTGCCAGATGCGATAATTTACTGTTAAATTCTAACGTTCCCAATAGACTCTCAGTGACATATTTATTTTCAATGTTCTGACGTTTTTTTTTTTATTATTTTTTTTTTTTTTTTGGTTCGCCAAATTGACGCCGCCCGCCTGGTGGTAAGTCGTGACGACGTCTTGCGATTGTGGGCCACTCTCACAGCACGTAATACTGTAGAGAGTGGCCCTCAACTTGACGACCTACTGATGTGCCTCTTCACGGTCCGCTTAAAGAACCCAGGATTATATGTGGGAGGAAACACGTGCACAGGCAGGGCGTTCCAGGCCACTATCGTTCGGCAGAGAAACGAACGTTTAAAACGTTCGGTTCTCGCGAACATGCTATCCACTGTGTGGGAGTGGCATCTCTGCCCGGCACGAGTCGTTCGGGATCGGAAGGAAGAGGGTGGGATCCGATTGAAGAGTTCTTCAGAACACTCGCCGTGGTAAATACGATAGAATGCGGCCAAGGGAGCTATTGTTCGGCGCTAAACTAGCGGCTCAAGGCTTCCCGTTACCTCCGGACAATCTATAATACGGATAGCCCGTCGCTGCATAGCGTCGAGAGCGTCCAGCAGATACTTCGCGGAGCCGTCCCAGAGGTGAGAGCAGTATTCGACGCAGGGTCTAATCTGCGTCTTGCACTGCAGACACCTCTGGTCCGGTGTAAAGAATCTCTTTACCTTATTCAGTATTCCTAGTTTCCGCGAAGCTAGCCCTATACATCTTTCGATGTAGTTTTTATTATTGAGCTCTCGACGAAGGAAGGAAAGGGGATTTCTTCGCAGTAAATGCACACGCCTGTGTTTTGCGGGCATTGAACTGGACCAGGTTCTCGGTACCCCATTGAGAGATACTGTCGAGGTTACGGTCGAGATCAGCCACGAGTCGTCGTCTCTCCTCCTCAATCTCAGATCGCCCCGCCGTCGGACGAACCGAGTAACTCCCGTGCAGTGTGCTGTCATCTGCATAGCAATGAATGTTCCCGAGGGATAGCATATCATTGATATGCAGAAGAAAGAGAGTTAGTGATAGTACGGACCCATGCGGTACCCCGGCATTCACTTGCAAGAATCGAGAAGCCTGGCCATCGCAGAGGACCCGCACTCGGCGCTCGTTTAAGAAGCTGGCAATCCAGCTGGACAGTTGAGGAGGTAGACCATATGCCGGAAGCTTGGAAAGGAGCGAAGCATGCCAGACCCTATCGAAAGCTTTGGCGATGTCCAGGCTAATAGCCAAGGACTCGCCGTACTTTTCCATAGCCTCACCCCATACATGCGTGACGAATGCCAGAAGATCACCCGTTGATAGTTTTGGCCTGAAGCCGTATTGTCGATCATTGATTAGCGAGTGATCCTCTAGGTATTGCATGAGCTGCTTATTTATAAGGAGCTCAAGCACCTTGCAAATGACTGAGGTGACAGCTATGGGTCGATAGTTGCCTGGATCGGATCGATCCCCTTTCTTGGGGATCGGTTGTACGTTCGCCTCTTTCCAGACCTCCGGCACGAGCCCTGAAGAGTATGACAGGCGGTACAGACGCGTTAATACTGGAGACAACTCAGCTGCACATTTTCGTAGCACCACCGCCGGAATGCCGTCAGGGCCACTGGCTTTCCGCGTGTCGAGTGACCGCAGCACTGCCCGTACACCACATTGCCTGATAACAATATCAGGCATTGTGTGGCCACAGTTGGCGATGGCGGGGGGCTGCAGGCCACGGTCGTCGACCCGGGAATTAGCCGCAAAGAGGTCTGCGAGCATATCCGCTTTCTCTTGGGCTTTGTGAGCCAGTGTTCCATCTGGGTAACGCAGCGGTGGCAGCGAGAGCTGACAAAAGTTAGATTGCACGGCTTTGGCCAGTTGCCAGAATCCACAGCTGCCCGTGGGATGGGAAGTGAGCTCCTGACCAAGCCGCGCGACGCGCTGGGCATCCGCTCTCTTAAAGGCCCTCTTACTCGATTTTGTGGCCCGGTTGTACGCTGCTTTGAGGTGGCCCACGTTTGGGTCGCGCACAGCCCGGGCCCTGATCCAGGCGCGATATGCCGACTGTTTTTATCGGACAGCTTTGTCACAATCTCGCCCGAACCAGGGACGGGCTCTGCGGATAATGGCGATATCAGTGAAAGGGATGTAATAATCCACCCCTAAACTGATCTCGCCAGCAATCGCAGAAGCACTATCCGAAGGAGCCTTTCCTACAAAGCAGCGCTGGCTCCAGGGGACGGACGCATAATAATCGCGTAGACCGTCCCAATCCGCTGACGAGTAGTGCCATAGTCGTCGTGACGTTTGTACAGGACGTGCAGGAGGTGACACCTTCATACCAGCGTGAACAACACAGTGGTCGGAACTATCCAGTGGGGCTCCTACCGAAACACTGTACTGGGCTGGGCGACAGGTCAGCAGTAGATCCAGCAGAGCGGACGCGTGATCTGACCTGTCTGGTATCCGGGTGATCCCGCATACCATCTGGGTCAGACCGTAGGAGAGCGAACGCATGGGCGGCTCTACCCGCATGATCTGTCTTGAGGGACCCCAGCCATTCAATGTGATGGCCGTTGAAGTCCCCCAGAAATACTAGGTCAGCGTTCGGGAACCGCACTTGCGCTTCATCAGCCGTCTCGCTGAGGTACTGGAAGAGCTTTGTTGTCTCAGAATCCCCTGTGTTGGATCGGTAGCCGCACACGTAGATCTGGCTCATAGAGCCATGGTCTACGTGCAGCCAAAGGACGGAGTTGGAGGGGTTCTCTAGGCAGTGCAACCGGCGGCAGCAAACATCCGCCCTAACGAACACGCACACCCCGGCTTTGTCTCGAAATTGTTCCTCGATGACATAGCCGGGGTAACAGAGGTAAGACGTGTCGTCAGGGTGGCGTATTTGTGTCTCCGTGAGGAACATCACAGCGGGCCGTGCCGTCTCAAGGTGATGGTGGAGGGCATCGAGGTTCGCATGGAGTCCACGGACGTTAGTGAACTCCACCTCGAAAAGTGAAGTTGTGGGGTTTCCTAAGGCCGCTGTGTAACGTTTATTATTTTTTTGTTGCACTGCCATTGTAGATTTTGAAGAAGAAGAAGCGTGAAGACAGGGCGACATTTGGTGCAGCAGTAAGTGACAAAGCGCAGGGGCTAGCTTTGTCTAGAACCGTGTGGTTAGGTCGGAGCCGACTCGCCGGACGGAAGGGCTCCCAAACCCCCCTGATGCAAGGCCGCCGCTACCCCACACCGGTTACCACCCGGAGCGGCGATCCCACATCAGGATTATGCGCAACATGTGGGGCAGCCTCCTGAGGTGGTTGGTCCCAGGCGGGCCCCATGACTGTGTTGCGGGCGGCCGCGGCAACGCCGTTGCTAAGGGCCTCCCTGGCCTGCGAATCGACCCACACCACCCACACTAGACTCCGTTTCGCCCCCACTGGTCCCATGCCTGCTGCACCATACATCGCCCCGGGCCCGGCGGTGCAGCTGCTGAACCCCTAACGCAACCCAGCCTGGGCTGGGTTACTTGGGGGGCTTTAGCACAGCTGCACGGTGGTACCCCCCCGGACCAACACTGTTGTACCACTTGGTACCCACGTAGGGGCCGAAGCCACTCCATAGGTACCGTAAATTAACGAGCCTCGTCCGTTTATCAGCAGGTGCGCCACTAGCAGGTGAGGTCGCTGGGGCAAAGATGTTGGTAGAGCCCCTTTGCACCCAAAATCGAGCGGCCGATATTTCAGAACTATTGCAAGTGACATGCTCACAGATACACTTTTTTTTAAACATTATATGATAAATACCCGTTTGCAATAAAAGGTACGTTTGATACCTGAACATCGTAGTCATTACATTACCTTCAAACTGATCGTCTGGAATTAATGTCTCATATTGTGTGTCAATATCACCCCACACTACTTCATAACTAGGAACACCTAAAAAATATTAAGTAATTTATAAAAGTAATTATTGAATAAAGTATGGAGGGTATGAAGACGCTAATGAAAGTCAAGGAAGCGGAAGAAGTATGCCAGGACTGTAGAAATTTTTGTCAGAAAAAAAAAAAATTATTGAGGGTAAGCTTGGTAAATAAATATATTTGTCTTCCTTTTCTCTTTTTTTTGTAACTCTTGTCCTAATGACTGTTTTAGCCATAAACAGATGAACTATAAGCTTACCAACCTCTTGGGTTTCTTTTCTTTTTAATAAGCGTCGCCTTAATAGTCCTGTTGGGAACATTGTCTTGTAAATGCCATTTTGTGAGCAGTGGCAGAAACTTCTCGACGCAATATCTTTCTGACCAGTCCAATTTATTGGTCATTATTTTCTGTAAATTCGATACGGATATGTAAAACATTTCATTTCATCAAATTGCAGCGGCCACTGATTGTAATCAAACAGTTTCTAGGCATTTTGATGAAAGTCCTTCAATTCTCTGAAGTAACCTACGTTTTATTCGCCAGATCAGAGAGCTTTCTTTAATTCAAAACTCTATCAGCATTACTCACAGCTGTATTTTTGCTGCTTTAATTATAACATGAATGTTGTTGGAGACTGATGTTTTACAAGATCAGGTCGTAAGATTCGAGATCCTAATGGCGATTGTTGGGTTTAAGTTGCAAAAGAATCCATTATAATCCAATGTTTCCTTAAGGATCGGGTTAAGGAGTCCTCCACTCCAGCGACCAAGTTATTCTCACCTACACACTATGCACCTAATGATGGTCGACGCTCTAACAAATACATCCACTGGGACTAAACCCCTAGGTTGCTCCCTACTATGTGGGAACAAAATATGACTGGTTAAATGTGGGCTTACCACCTCTGTCTACTCCTTCGAAGATAAAGATGTATTGTATGTTATACAATAGAAAATAACTACAAATAGAGGCTCACCACGAATTGAATCAGATTAGGTGTATGTATTTTCAGTTGTTTTGCATCAACCGGCTCTGGTGGTTTATTTAAAAACTCCTTCATGACCTTAGGCTCAGGGAATGCTGAACCGCATGTAAGTGCTCGACTTCGTAACGATAGCTCACGTTTCACTTCGGATAACTTTGATCTAAAAATTGTAATGTTATTTAGTTGGATTTGACAAGTCTTAGTTACATAATGGGTATAACAAGTAAAACCGGGCGGCTTCTGTTTGATGACATAATGTTTTGATATGGCGTTTGTCCAAAATCGTAAAAAAAGGACTTTTAAGTTGCGTTTTTTGCTTGTTTCGGTGTCAGCATATAGCAAAAGATGTTCAAGGTGTATAACGTAAAACATGCCACCGGATTCAGCTTAATATACCGATTATGTAACAGCCTGTATACAAACGTAAGTGCATAGGCGTCAAAAGAAAATCTTAAAGGCCCAAGCCAACTGCACCTGCACGTGATGCAGCCGCCGATCAATAGACGAGGATCTCGTCTATTGATCGGCGGCGGCAAGCCTTATTAACCGAGCGAGCGAAGCGTTTACATTTCGATACCGTACAATTTTGCTTTCGTCCGTCTGTTTGTCTGTATGTCTGTGTGTTACGGGCACCTATTACAAGTTTTCCTTGATTTAAAACAATTTTGATTGAGAGGATTTGGGAAGTAATAACCCAAGAACCTAATGTTCGTGAGGTCTACTGATGGGTCATGGCCATGGGCGACCACTGGTTACGTGGAACAACAAAAGTATATTGGTGCCGAATAGTGTGTGCATAATATACCTACGTAAGATGTTTTCGAGACCAGCAGCGTAGGTACTCAGAATATGCAGACTACAGTAGAGTAAGTGAACTTGTTCCATGGTTCACTAATTGTATCTAACAAATAGGGTTCAATTACGATCTGTTTGAAATTTCGTTTACATCAATAGAGTTCATCATAATTATATATTTTCAAAACATTACCCATCACCAGCCTATTCGTGAATAATGCACTCATCACTTTAAATATAGAATGCTAATATTGTAAAAAATAACAAGTTACTTATGGCCAGTATCATTGCAGCCTCGATGTGTAACGCAGACGGGACAGCCACTCTTGCCGTGGGTACGTCCAAAGTGTCCACATCGGTCACAACGTCCGGGCGCCGCTAGCCAACGTGTTTGTTCATCAAAATGTTTGACGTCTGTCACCCACGATAGCAATCTACAACAATTTACAAATCAAAACCGAATCTATTTTTTTCTTTTGTCTATAAACAAGTTTGCAATGAATCTATTCTTAATTTGAAAGAGCCATAAAGTAACAACAGCAAATATTTTTTAGGTAATACAAGCTGATGGTGCAACACACATGACACAGGATTTCATACAAATTAGTTCAACGGTTTACATGTGATTGGGTAACAAATATCCAAGATTGAAGATTGAAGACAAGATTGAAGACTTACACATTTATAATATTACCTGGGAATGGCTTCATTTTCAGGAACTGTATGCAAAAATGATACAACAGTATTTATGGAAGAACCACATGCACCTGAACCATAATCGCAGCCGCATAGAATAGCTAGAGCAACCATCTTTTTACGGCCAAATCCTGTAACAATAATTACCTAATACTTAGCAAAAAATCCAGTTAAAGTAAATTAGAATATCTGAATTCTAAATAAAATTAACTTTTAAAATATTTAGATAGAAAAATCACAAAATCTGAACTGGTACATTTTAGTAGGACGCGAACCCAAAGCCTTTCCCTTCCAAGGGGATAGCTCTGACTACTGAGCTAGGATGACCAATACAGACATCATTTAATCTTTGCTTCATATTATAATTTCTATATCGCGCTACTAGGGTTAGCGTTGGATTCTTGGATTCACCTACCAGAATTCTGCTGAACTACTGCCTAAAATTTCTATCTAATATTTCAAGAATAGTTTAAAACTCATTGCTTTGAAATACAGAAATATAATGCTAACTTATGCCCACAGATCTACATGGAAAGTGTTGTAGTTACATCCTCACAAATACAAAACTATAAATTAATAAGATCTTCGACTATAGCATTAACAGAGTTGACTATTTTATAGTCAACTGTGCAAAGACCAAATTAATCTGTCCACATGTACTTACATGTTTAGCGTTCTTAAAATTGTACAGTAAATATATGCATATATACTAGCCATTATTCTTGTACATTTTATTAGCATCGTAGCTGTCGACAGACCCTTGTAGAGCTCCACCACCAGCAGAGTTTGAGACACTAAAGTTGCGATACACACGATGGGCGCCGTATGCAAAACAATCTGAGTCTTGAGATACTACTGCATCTACCAACTGGAACAAAAATGTTTCATATTTACAAACTTTTTACAAAAAAAAAATATTTGGACTTGCGTCTATCACGACGCCCGGGTTAAAAAAACACTTGGACGTTACTGTATTAGCTGTTGCGATATCTCTATGTATGTTAGTGAAATATTTATCTGCCAAGACTGCCAGATTGGTATTGGTCATTGTTGATCTTCTTCTTCTTTTAAACACGTGGCTCCATCGATATTGATCGATGATTCGCCAATGTCAAGGTAATGCTTGATTAGTTGATAGTCCCGCACATAAGAACTAGTTATTCCTAACTAGCTCCAGGTGCAGGACAAGAAACGTTGTTCGGTATGTGAGTATCTGGGAGCCCGATTTTTGCGGAGCGCCAGAGGTAAACTAAAAAGGCACCAGCCAAGCTCTCAGCAAAAATCGAACTCTCGGTCATTGTTGATCAGTGGTCAAATCATTTCCCCTGTTAGTCAATAATAGTCCCCTGTCAGACATAAGTTTTTGTGATTTATTTATAATTTCCATCTTAATATTTTAAAAACTGTGGGTGTAGTCAGCTTTAGTAGTGTTAAGGTACTAATAAAAGTGCAAAGCGCCCACGACAGTGGTGCCTCGCCCGATCGGTTGATACGCGCATTGGCAAATGCAAGTTATAACTTGTTAGTAGGAATACGTACATTTTGTTGATTAAGAGCAGCGCAAGTCGCTTCAGCCTCACCCTGCCCCTTGATGCATCGAACTCCTAAACATTTCAGTAAAGATTCACACTGAAATAAAATAATATTTATTAATTATTTTGCATGAGTTTAGCTGTCATGGGTTATCTGGAACTACTGATTCACTCTTAAAAATTATTTCGCTGTTGGATATGTAGTATATTTTATATTCATGAGTACTGTGAGGCTCCTTTTATTCTTGGTAATGTGATAATGTGGTAATAGAGAACTAGATACTATTGCATGCAAGTGGTGCAGTTTAAACTTAAGAAATCTTAGAGAAAAAGTAAGTACCTATGAAGTAAGTCATGCAAAATGTCTCAAGTATCTATAATAACATACTTCTTTCTGCACATTTCTAAACCTTTTCCTAGCCACGTCTGGCTTTTTCTTGGCAACAGCAGCGTCTGACCGAGGAGCAGCACCACGGAACTGCAACTGGTTGCGAGCAGCCATCACATCTCTTTTAAGTTCAGGCGCATCACCCTCCAAAACAAATATTGGAGTGATATCAGCCAATATAAGATATGCTGTTCTAAAGAATAGATTCCTGAAATTGAAAAGGTATGGTAATAAATTTTAGAATTGAGTTATTAAATTTACAGATCTATTTATTGTTATAAAATGTTCAAGTATACACATACTAGTTGCAGAATACGGAACTCATTAATGGGACATATTTAATGCCGCACAAAGTGGAGCTGCAGGCGGGAAAATGACCAATGGTTTAGTAAGAAACTAGCTGACGCCCGCGGCTTCGCTTATCGTGAAAAGACAGACAGACCCGGTGTACAACCGTGTTTTAATTATTATAAGTAATATTATAGTCAGCTTCAGCTTAAAACTATAAATGTTGGTTATGCCTCATTTATACTTTGATTAGTGATGATTATTAGAGCACACTTTTCAAAGTGTAAATCAGTTTTTACATACCTGAGGTACAGCTTTGGCTGTACATGGTATTCTGTTACATTTTGACTATCACAAACCCATCCTGATAAATCTACAGCAATCGTTTCTCCTCTTATCTAAAAAGAGAACAACATTTAAATTGCAATTCACTAAAGTAATTGAAAAAAGTTTGAAATGAGTATTAACTAGACAGTGAAAGATACTGGCTGGTTGACATTGTAATAAGTATTAACCAGTTAGGACCTAAACCAAAAAGGAGGTAGGTAGGTACTTACTTCATGCAATGATTTTTTCTCACTATATGGAGTCAAAACACTCCATAGTCCTTTTATACCCATGATTTGTAAATTTTTGATTGAAAGATATTCTATGCGGTTTATGCTGTTTTATCTCATGAGTGATAGGTAGGTAACAGAAAGTAACTTTTAAAATAAGTAACTCCTTATTCTTCAAAAAGGAATACAAAAAACAGTTTGTACGTTTGTGCAGTTGGATTAGAAAAATTGTAGATTTCATAATTTTTATAATTACAACTTCTTAGCAAAACATTATGTAGGTACCACAATAAGTAAACAAACTGCAACAAACAAAACAACCAAAAAACTATTCAAATCAAAACAAAACGATTATTTTTGACTTTGACAGAATATTTGACAATATTTTGACATTCAAACTAGCGTAACCGTAACCGGATTTTCAACCTCACTCACGCGAGAAGTCACCGAGAAAAGTTATTACTCCGGTAAAAACCAGTGAAAAATATGTCAAGAAAAACGAAAATAAATAAATAATAAAATAAAATAAACAATTATATGTAACTGAAATATATTTTTTCTCCAAGTAAAAAGCTTGTGCGAGCTATCTTTTGCTTGGATTCGTGTTTATTATGATTTAATTTTGATCCAGTAAAAAAGTAATTGTATAAATAGTGATAACAAAGTGATACTGATAACGATAAGAATATGATTTGTATTTGTAACTATCCTTTCTCAGCTATTTATAAGCCAGCTCATAACGGTTTACCAATTTACTGTCTACTGACAGTATTGGTATCTATTTACATAATTATTATGTTAATGAGCTGATAATGATACGATAATAATTATTTCGGCGATAAGTTATACGTTCTTGACTTCGTAATAAATACTTTACTATCAGCACCACCCGGCTTGTAATTTTACTCCCACGTCAAAACTTACTTCAATTAATTGGTCACAGGAATTGTAATGATGTCTTATTTAAGATTCCTTTATAAAAAAAGGTAAGGCTTTACTTATGATTTTAATATAATTGGGTAAATGATCTTATCTAATAAATAATACTTTGTACTTGATATTTCTCTTCATTGTATGGTTCTAACTATAGTATTTTTCAACATATTTTTAAAGTGAAATTTTAAATACCCATATAAAAAAGATCCATCTAAACATTTTCTAGTGTATCTAACTTGCAAGGCCAAGTGAGATACAGCCATGCACAACAACTTAAAGAAGAGATAGGCCGGAGGGAGATCAGCAAGGTTTTGATAGCCAACCGTGGGGAGATTGCCTGTAGAGTTATGAAAACTGCAAGAAAATTGGGTGTAAGAACAGTGGCTGTCTACTCGGACGCAGATAAAAATGCTATGCATCTTGAAATGGTAAGATTCATCACATATATATAAGTAGACACTAGAACTAGAGAAAAATATACATCTTTACTCTTATTAACTCATTAATGCTTATTGAACCTTAAATACAACTTCAGGCTGATGAAGCATACCACATTGGCCCAGCACCTTCAACACAAAGTTACTTAAATGCAGCAAAAATTCTAGAAGTTGCCAAAAAATCTAACAGTCATGCCATCCACCCAGGCTATGGATTCCTATCAGAGAATGTGGAGTTCTGTGAGAAATGTGCTCAAGACGGAGTTATATTCATTGGTCCTCCACCAAAAGCCATCAGAGATATGGGTATAAAAAGGTGAGCTGATTATCATCATTCAAAGTTGTCAAATTTAAATATTATTGTAAGTAAAACCCTATACCAACACCCATCAGACCAGCTTGGTGTATGTAGGCTGAATTCCCCACAAATATGAATGTTGCAACTAGGCCGAATGTTGTGGCGTTTGTAGAAGGGGGGCCTATGCCCAGCAGGGTGTGTGTCAGTGGGCTTAGATGATGGTGATGAAGTAAAAGTACAGGTGAAATTACAAAGAAATAAATATGACTATGATTTTATATATAGCGCCTCGTGGTACATATGGGTTAAACCAAGATCTTAAAGGTGCAAGCTATCCTTACTTGCAAGTGGTGCACCTGCTGAAGTATGGACTAGGCTCTGGCAATATTGGCTGGCATAATCTGGCTATTTTTGAGTTTGAGTTTGAAATGGGACTAGGGACTAAAAGTTACTAGTGAAAAGTGGGTTTGTTTTTTCAGCACTTCAAAAGCAATAATGTCAGCTGCAGGTGTACCTATTGTAAAAGGTTATCATGGAGAAGGGCAAAGTATTGAAAAACTAACAGCGGAAGCACAGAGTATTGGGTTTCCACTCATGATCAAGGCAGTCAGAGGAGGTGGTGGCAAGGTATATGTATTCATGTTACATTATGTATTGTTTGTATTAGTTTGTGTTATTATTTTTTCTCCTTGAGTGTTGTACAAAAATAATTAATCAATAAAAAATGGACACTTAATTATATTCAGACGTATTAAAAAAAAAACAAATTAAAACCTAATGGCCTACAAATATAGGTATGTATGTACCAACCGTCGACTTTCACTTGTTATTAAAAAAATGTGAAAATAATTTTGTTCGTAAATGTTCGCACTATTTAATTATTATAAGAATTGAATCTTAATAAAATCTTGAAACTTTGTCATCATTTTCGACCGCAAAAAGAAATCTCTCCGGCGGGGAATCGAACCCCGGTCTCCCGCGTGACAGGCGGGGATACTTACCACTATACTACCGAAGATATGTTATGTGTTGACGAAATAGAGATTCAGTTGTAACTAATGTCATGGGGTCCGACTTCAGAGTGCTCGCCGCCTTTATAGAGACATTGCTAAACGTTTAATCGATGCTTCTCAGGACCAGTAGGCTGGCTATTTTCTGGCCCAAAGAATAAGTATCGCCATCCAACGTGGCAACACAGCCAGCATTCTGGGAACCTTCCCAGTCGGCAATGACGCGTAGGATTTTTTGAACGATTTTTTGTAAAATGTAAATATTTTTAGTATATAATTATGTATATTGTAACTCTTATTGTAAATAAATATCTTCGAGTTTTTTTTTTTCAGGGTATGAGGATAGCTATGACAGAGGCTGATTTTTTGCCGCAACTGGAATCGGCTAAACGTGAATCTTTAAAATCGTTTGGTGACGATAATATGCTACTTGAGCAATACATTACAGACCCTAGACATGTGGAAGTGCAGGTAAAACATAATGTCTCGTAAAAATACACACCTATAATTAATAAATACGTTAGGATAATTCACACAACGCCATCTAGTAACGTCGTTATGGGCCTCTAAAAACCGTGCCATGAACAGCCTTTAGGCTCGCCACGTATTACGTGAGGGTTAACAAATTAGCGAATATGTGGGCGTAATAAGCATCTCAGTCTAACCCTTCGGGGATAAGGACGTGATTTCAATCCATTTAACACTATTTCTAATAAACACTTACCTTATGAAGCCTATAGTAACCTACTTAGTTCTTAAATATTGAATGGAATCAGGCGTTACACGGCGAAAGTCCATGATAAAACAATGGGGTAAGATGTTGAATTTTTATATAATTGCACTAATTTCGCTAAATAGAAGACATTACAAACGTCGACAATGTTTCACCTACTCATGAGGCATTCTCAAGACTGTCTCAAAGAGAACAGCTGTTCTCTTTGAGACAGTCTTGAGAATGTCTGACTTAGTTCTGTTTTTTTAAGTAAATAAAAGTTTGTTTGTATACCTTCAGGTATTCGCCGACATGCATGGCAATGCCGTCCATTTATTTGAAAGAGATTGTTCTGTGCAACGACGCCATCAGAAGATAATAGAAGAAGCTCCAGCAGTAAGTAATGTGGCTAACAAAAAAATAGCAATAATAAAACAGTACAGAGGCAAATATCCAACACAACACACTAAATAAATTTAAAGTACAACCAAATAAAAATAAAGGGTCCATCTATGTGAACATCCACAGACACGAACCGAGTTCTTGAAACCAAGCCATTAAATCCTGAAAAAAAAAATTACACGAACCGCGCCAGTACAGCCACCTAGTGTCAAATCGATGCAAAATTATTAATTATAAGAGGTCAGCTAGAGGACATCTAATCAGCCTCCCCCAGCGTACGGGGGTTATCCTTCTGAGGGTGTACCTACCCGGGGCGTAATATAAAATACATCTCCTTTCAGCCAGGCTTGTCAGAGGAGACTCGCCGCTCTATAGGTGAAGCGGCAGTCCGCGCCGCCAAGGCTGTGGGTTACGTGGGCGCCGGTACTGTGGAGTTCATACTACACAGACAGACACACGAGTTTCACTTCATGGAGATGAATACTCGGCTGCAGGTCGAACATCCCATCACTGAAATGATCACTGGTAAATAATACTACTTACTGGCTTTTAAAAAAAAAAGATTTAGCTTGTCTATAGTATTATAGTTAATTAAACAAGTTAAAAATGTGGCAAAAATTTGCCATATATTTTAGAGTTTTCGAAAGTTTTTTCATAAAATCTAAAAAATGTCACATGACATGAGGTTCAACATCATTTTAGAGGTCTTTGACCATGCTGAGTTGATTGCAGCTTGTCTTGAGTCTCTAACTATTACCGTTCCCGATCTGACCTCGTTTTGACCTTGACCTTGAGATCAGAGGTCAAATGTGAAGTTCATTTTAGAGGTCTTTGACCATGCTGAGTTGATTGCAGCTGGTCTCGAGTCTAACTATTACCGTTCTCGATTTGACCTCGTTTTGGCCTTGACCTTGAGATCAGAGGTCAAAGGTCAAGTTCATTTTGACTATGCTAAGTCGATTGGCGTTTACACTGAGTCTCTAGCTCTTACCGTTCTCGAGTTGAAAGTTGTTCACGGACGTTACTTGTAAGAGATTTTCGAAAACTCTAAAAGGTTAAGATTGTGAGTTTGGATGTGAGGGCCCTGAAGGGCTATCATCGGTGCTAAAGATCTAAGAATTCCTTATACTTATGTTAGAAACGTATAATCTCTTAGTTCTGTAAGCACTTTTTACCAGAAATATGTTCCCGTGGGAATTGGCAATGAACGAATGTTTTGACAGCTAGATTTTTAATTAGAAAAAAAAAATACTATTGTTTGATTTGCTAAGAATCCCACAAAGGCACTGTTTTTTTATTATGTACTAGCTGATCGCCGCAGCTACGCCCGCGTTATTTAGTTTACTCGTTCCCGGTTCCCGTGGGAACACATTACCGGGATAAAAAGTAGCCTATGTTACTCAGGGTGAATGTAGCTTTCCAATGGTGAAAGAATTTTTGAAATCGGCACAGTAGTTTTTGAGTTTATTCATTACAAACATACACACAAAAATACATATCTTTCCTCTTATCTTCGTTTACAATCTTAATAACTTAATAAAAATAAAAGATTACGTCGTAACTTTGCAGTTTATTTCAAAATTATTTTAAAATACAGGTACGGACTTGGTAGAGT
Source organism: Nudaria mundana (assembly GCA_963556515.1). Classification (NCBI taxonomy): domain Eukaryota; kingdom Metazoa; phylum Arthropoda; class Insecta; order Lepidoptera; family Erebidae; genus Nudaria; species Nudaria mundana. The sequence goes on along the minus strand of OY748289.1, from coordinate 10,416,268 downwards.
GGCAACTACGTGTTGCCGCGGGCGAGCAACTACCACTGTCTCAGGAAGAGATCGTCCGCCGCGGACACGCCGTCGAGTGTCGGATCTACGCCGAGGAACCGAGGGCGGGCTTCTTGCCGCGAGCTGGTACTTTACATAGACTCACACAGCCAGATCCAGAGGAATTCGTGCGAGTATGTCAATTATATAAATTTACTAGCTGTCCCGACGAACTTCGTTACGCCTTTAAATGAAAAAAAAAAACCTTTAAAACGTTCCTAGACTTCCATAAATATCTCAAGATCATAAAAAATACACGTCAAAACTTGATACAGCAACCGACTTCAAACTACCGAAATGGTACCAAATAGTTGTCGGAATGGCAACAAATTGAAATGGGACCACTTGGGAAGTACCTAGTAGCTTCAAATTGAAAATTATTCAAAATCAGTTCACCCAGTCGGATTGGAAACCTCCTCCTTTTTTGTAAGTTTGTTGAAAATTAACTAAATTGGTCTAGGCATTCCCGAATAAAAAAATAAATAATAGAAGTGTATTTATTTATTTGTTTACAATAAGAATTACAATATACATAGTTATACATATACTAAAAATATTTACATTACAAATTATCGTTTAAAAAATTTTCCTTTTCATGGCCGACTGGGAAAGTTCCCAGAATGCTGGCTGTGTTGCCACGTTGGATGGCGATACTTATTCTTTGGGCCAGAAAATAGCCAGCCTTCTGGTCCTGAGAAGCATCTATATTCTAAATTATTTGGTGGCCAGTGGTAGTTTTACGATTTCTCGATCTCTTGGAAGTCCGAAACTGAAACTACTACTCTACGAACGCGAAATTTGATGATATTTAGTCTCATTATGTTTCAAAAATTCAATTTATTAATGAGTTTGTACTTCCTACAGGTGGAGACAGGTGTTCGCGAAGGACAAGAAGTATCGGTTCACTACGACCCAATGATTGCCAAGTTGGTTGTGTGGGGACGAGACCGTACTGAGGCTCTCGCTAAAACCAGGGCTAAGCTGTCGGAATACCAGGTATGTGTACCTATTATTATATGCGTGTACGCACTTTTCCACTACGAAACATTATTAGGATGCACGGTATATAAATATCACATTACATACGTCATCTAATCCAAATTAAGGTAATGGAATGTCTTGTGCTATGGAATCTAGACAAATGATAAACAAACTTATATTTTTCTAATAATTTTCTTAACCATTTTTAGGATTCCGTACCCAAATGGTAAAACAGGAACCCTATCACTGAGACTTCGCTCTCCGTCCGTCGCGTCGGTCCGTCTGTCTTGGGCTGTATCTTATGAACTGTGATAGTTAGAAAGTTGAAATTTTCACAGATGATGTATTTCTGTTGCCTCTATAACAACAAATACTAAAAAACAGAATATAATAAATATTTAAGGGGGCTTCCATACAACAAACGTGATTTTTTTGCCGTTTTGGTACGGAACCCTTTGTACGCGATCCGACTCGCACTTGCCCGGTTTTTTTACACCAAAAGAACATGTTTACACTCATACATAATTGTAGGTGGCTGGTCTAGAAACAAACGTAAACTTCCTCCTGCGCCTGAGCGGAGCTAGAGCGTTCGTGGCAGGCGACGTCCACACCTCGTTCATACCGCAACACGAACACGAACTGTTCCCCAAGTCCGACACTGTGCTCACTGAGGAACGAGCCATACAGGCTACTTTGGGACATGTGAGTAAAAAAAGACATACATACTACTTATAAATGGCAACAATTTATATGCACACCAAAACACTACGTCTTGCTTATATACCAAAATGACGACCACCAAATGTCGTTTCACTGCAATACACTTCTACACTAAAACAACTTGATTACCATACTTCATGAAACCTAAAATTCGGAACTCCCACTCGCACAAAATCCTTCGAGGTTAAAGCAATTGGATGTTATGCATGCAGACCGTACTATTACACTACTACTACTGAAATTGGGAATTGAAATTGAGAACGATTTAAGACACTTTTTACATCGATATTGAAAGAGATTCCGCGTTCATTATCTAATCAAAACTTTATAAATGTTAATATTGTCTATCTGTTGCTCATTAATGGCCGAAAGACTGAACTTACTTTGACGAAATTTTTTAAAGGTTCAACATAGGGACGCTCTTGTTTTTGCTGCAGAAATCGACGACGGAAATTCATTCTACTCATTGAATCTTAAAATAATTTATATTTTTTCTTTTGCTAGTTGCTCAGCAGCCAACAGGCGAATATCACTAACGACAGTTGGAAAGGCATCGCGGTGGCGCCTGAATCTTGGAGGCCTAATTATCAGCTGAAGAGAACTGTTCCACTGAGATTCGATGAAAAAGGTCAGTTCATGATTCCTTATAATACAATTGCCCTTTTTTATAGCCCGGCCGCTCATATGTCCTTTGCCGGGCGTCTCCCGTACGCACCAGGAGGTATCTCCAGTGGCGTCCGATGGACTTTGGCCACCATGGGGTGACACTGAAAACCAGATGTACTGAGGTAGGCAATGTGCTCGTCTCAGTACAATATGCTGAGTGTCATCCCATATTGTGCGTCGCAATTTTTACAAGTTAGGTACTGTACGTGGGTATGTGTGAGTGGATTAAATAATATGTTGTATCACACTATAAGTTTTGCGTAACTTAAAAAAACAACATGTTAAAACCAGAATATTATGTTTATTGCTTTTCAAAATACTCTCCTTTACATTTTAAAATTTTTTTCATGCGATCGAACCATTTTTTAAAACAGGAGGACCACAGATCTGAAGGCATGTTTTCTACGTGCTGATTGAACGCTATCACTGCCTCTTCGGAGTTGGTAAAAGTGAAACCTCTCATCAAATCTTTGATTTTGGGGAAAATACAGAAATCACGGGGTGCTAGATCGGGGCTATGCGCAGGATGGGTGACGAGTTGTACTTTTTCGGAAGCTAAAAATGACTTTGTTTTGTTGGCCTTGTGTGAAGAAGCGTTGTCATGATGTAGGAGAACGCGGCTTTTGGGTCGTGTTTCGCGAACTTTTTCTAATTCCCTGGGTAATCAAATGGTAGAATACCACTCGGCATTAACACTCTTTTGATCTTCAAGTGGAATTGTACAGATGGGACCCGTAGCGGAGAAAAAAAACGCGATCATTTTTTTACCAACGTTTCTCGCCTGCCTCACTTTTGTTGGCTTGTTCTCATTTTCAAACACCCATTCACAAGATTGCTGTTTATTTTCGGGTTCAAAAGAATAAATCCACGTTTCGTCTCCTGTGACAATGTCATAAACAGCATTAGAATGTCCGAGGTCGTACTTCAGTAGCATCTGTGAGTACCATTCCACGCGAGCCCGCTTCTGCTCCGCTGTCAGTTCATGAGGGATCCAACGACAACAAAGTTTCCGAACTTTCAATTCTTCGTGTAAAATTTTCTGGATTTGACTCATACCAATCCCCAATAGTCCTCGAATTGTCTCATAGGTAATCCGCGGGTTTTCTTCAATTAACCGCTTAACTGTAGCCACATTATTTTCGTTGACGGCAGTTGAAGGCCGCCCTTCACGAAATTCGTCATGTAAAGAAACTCGACCTCTCTCAAATTCAGCAAACCATCGCCTCACGGTGCTCAAACAAGGTGCTTCTCTCCCAAAAGCATTTTGAAGACGAGCGGCACAGTCTTGCGGAGAGAGAACTTTTAAAATCATAAAATCGCTCTAAAATCTTTTCGACTTAATTCCATTTTCGTTGCATACGTAGAACTTTGATGTGTGATAAAAAACAATTGACAAATGATTTCCCGCCAATTGTTTTTTTTATTACTAAGAAGGTTGCAATGTTTAAAAAAAAATAACATTCGAAATTCAAATAGTTCCGATTAGCTAGAAGTGCAAAACTTTCAGTGTGCCCCATGTAAAAACGCGACACGTGCTTGCCACGTATTTCCTGCCACACATACGTCATTCATAAGTGTCAAACCCAACCACAGTCAGTTATTGTGACACGACCGTGTCACTGACGTCAAATTTACGTCTGTGGCCGTCGTGACCACAGATAAGTTATGTTTTTCTGTGTAACGTTGAGTGTAAAGTTGCGATGCATCAATAAAAAAAAATCTTTCTTTTCTTTCTTTCTTTTCACCTGTGTGACCCTGGGTTTTTTTTTGTTTTTTTTCCCTCTGCCTATTGAAGAGCCTATTCAATACAATGTTATTATCATCTAATCTAATAATTTGGCCCTCACAGGGCTCCTTCGTGTTCAACTATTCTTATATGCTATCATCTTTTATTCCATTCCCCTTGTAACATACCAGTTCTCGCAAATATTCTTCTCGCCTTTTCATACTACCTACCTTTCATTCTTTTGTCTGGGAGGGTTTTGGGTAATTTCTTATTTCTATACATTTATTGGTATTTCTATATGTATACTTATTTCTATACATTTATGGACTCTGGGGTTTGGTGGGGTTTAATCCCGCGTCGTTTAATACAAGTGCTTAACAACTAACGTAGAATATTAAGAAAGAAATTATAAATAGATCACAAAAACTGATGTCATCGGCGGGACTCGAACCCACGGCCTTTCCCTAACAGGGGGACTGCTCTGACCAACTGAGCTACGATGACCACTACCGACGACATCTAATTTTTGCTTCATATCATATTCATAATTTCTACATTGCGCTATTAAGGTTAGCGTTGGATCCACCTACCGCAGTTCTACCGAACTGACGGACCTAACGTAGAGTTAGAAGGTATCAGCAGAAAGTTTGTGAAACGGATTTTGAAGAAATTCATGTAGGTACACACATAGACTATTTTATCTCTTTAATGTGTTCTCGTGAAAATTGGGAAAAAGAAAACTATTCCGCGAGGAACCGCGGGCATCAGCTAGGTTAGCAAAACGTTTACCAACACAGTCCCATGTCTTACTCCCTGATGAAGAACCACCAAATGGCTGGGAACTAGTCGGTATACTGACTTCAACCATATAAGCTACCTAGTTTATTATGTACAGTAAAGATTCAAAACTCCATTCCTACAATAACTTAACAGGGATATTGGGAATGCATTTTTGAACTTTACTGTACAACCTGATTAAAGTCATCAAATTTTTCTTAATTCCAGATCTTTCTGTAACTGTTGAGAACAGTGGCAAGAACTCGTATCGTGTACAAGTGAACGACGGCGAATGGCGTGAAGTAGAGGCTTCTTTACAACGCACAGATAAAGGGCTGCGACTCAACACACTGATAGGTGACAAGAGGAGTAACGTGGGACTACTGACGTTTGATCAACAAGTGCATGTTTATGATGAGGTGAGGTTTCCAACTAGAACCAACTAAGCTTTTGCCCAAAATAAATAATATAATAAATATTTTTGAACATTCTCACACAACGTCATCTAGCCCAAATTAAGCTAATATAAGCTTGTGCTATGGGATCTAGACGACTGATAAACATACTTATATATTTCTAAATACATACATATTATACATAGAAGACACCCAAACTCCGAAACAAATATCGATCACACAAATATTTGATTCGACCCAGAATCGAACCTGGGACCTCAGGGGCGGCAGTTGCATACTCATACCACTGCGCCACCGAGGCAGATAAACGAAACATTGAAGTAGAACGACTCCTTGAGGAGTCAGGCGAACAGTTTTCATTGATGCTGCGCTCTTTTTGCTGATAACGTGATGTTGTATTAGCCTACCCCAATATATATATATATTCAACACTAAACTAATTATTAAATTCTATCGAAAGTACTGAATATATTTTTATAAGCCACTAGCTGACCCAGCAGACTTCGTACTGCTAACTTTATTGAATAGCAATAAAGTTCAAATTGACTATACATTTTATTTAGAAAACGTTTGTATGGGAAAAAGAAAAGGGCTGTTTTTAGGGTTTTCCCGGCAATTATTCGAATTTTTCTCACCTTTTAAACCTTCCCTAGACCTCCACGAACATTTCAAGACCAAGATAAGATAAATCCGTTCAGGCGTTTTCGAGTTTTAGCGAGACTAACGAACAGCAATTGATTTTTATATGATGAAGTATGCTAAATTTTTCTCATATAATTTTACAATATGAATCACAAAACTATAGTCTTGGGCTGAACTTGAACCAGCGACTGATCCTTTCCAGGAGGAGCGTTCTTCCAACTGACCAAGACATCTAATTTTGTGATTCATATTGTAAAATTATATGAGAAATAAGTGCTTTCAAACAAATGTTAGGATAGATTTCGCTACTGGTTCGCCACGACTTTGCACGCATAGATAATAGACCTCCCGAGCAAATTTGGACATTTTACCACCTTTCCCTCCTAAACAATAAAAAAGAAAACTCACGATGAAAAAATCGTTTGAAATAACGAATACTTATGCCAAGTTTTGTGGACATTGGATAAAAACTGTGGCCGCTAGCCCCGAACACACTAAAGTGACGGGGGCATCAGTCGCTCATGCCCAACCTAATAGGACCCAACGCCTCCTGCAGGAGACTGTACCTGGGGATCGTGCGGAGTATGGCCCTATACGGGGCTCCCGTATGGGCGGATAGATTGGCGGTCAAGGTGAACGTGACTCTTTTAAACAGACCACTGCGAACCTTGGCCGTCAAAATAATACGGGGGTACCGCACGATCTCCGGAGAGGCTGCATGTCTCTTAGCCGGGACCCCTCCATGGGACCTGGAAGCGAGAGCCCTTGCGTCATTGTTTCAATGGCATTAGGAGGCGCTAGAGAGGGACCACAGGCCTGCGACTCTAAAAATCGAGGACCAGAGACTTGTCAAGTCTCGAATTGTAGCCTCTTCGCTCGCTCGGTTAGATATAGTCGATGAAATAAAGTAGTTACTTACATAATGTTTTATTTTGATTATAGAATGGTCAGACAGTAGTGGAGTTACCCCGGCCTAAGTACCAAGCGTCGAGTGGAGGGGACGCGGCGTCTTCAGCCAACAGCGCGTCGTCGCCCACGCCTGGAATACTGGAGAGAGTACTCGTCAGTAAGGGAGATAAAGTGAGTTATTAAGAAATTACTCTCAAAGTCAGAATATATTTTTATCACTTCTATTCTTAAAGTGACGTTTTGTTCCTACATAAGTACGCCTAAAGTAACTCTCTTTTGTTCAGAAAATTTTTAGCGGGCAATAATTAGATTTGAATTTGGAACGCAAATCTTTATTTTATTTTATTTATTTATTTATTTATGTACAACACACAGAGAAATAAAACAATAAGAAGAATACAAACAGAACAAATTTCTTTTTTTTTTTATTAAAGGGGATGAAAAGTAATATTTAGGTCTCGAGAGTAAATAATATTATGCGTTCCGTTTGACGTTCGAAGTCCCTTTATGAGAGAGTACATCACTTCCTCGCTTCGCGTTGTCGTTAAATATCGCTTTCGTTTCCGCTATCTAGGCGCGCCGCCAGCGCCCTCTACCGCTCCCCCCACCTAAGTTACCTTTTAAGCACAAGCCGCCATCTTCGTCATTGTTGCGTCGTTTTTCGAGCCGAGCGCATTGTCGTTACGAAAAACTGTAATACATTTATTAGATTCAATTTATGTCGCAAGTTTTTAAAAATTTTAAATAAATTTTCAACTTTCGAGATTCAAGTAGAAAGTAAAATCAAACTGTTTAGTTTGTTTTCCGTTATCTTAATCATAAAGTGAATAAAGAGGGTATAATTCCCTAGATAAAATGTGTTCAACTTCAAGTACATATAATATTAAATGTACATATTTGTACATTTAATATACATCTTAATAATGGAATGACGATGCGAAAATACACATTTATATTTCGATAGATCGTTTAGTAACGCCCTACTTTATACAATACATCTCTTCGAAAAGGATGTTAAACATTACGTAACCTATTGTCTGTGTGAAAATTTACCAAAATGAACAGATGGGTACATCATGAGATGTAAATGAATATTTATTTAACATTGACCTTGACCAATGGAAGCTGTGGAACAATTTCCATCTCAAGGCATTCACGTGCATGAAACCGAAGCATTTGATCTGTTTCATCATTACCAAATGCCAAGTCTTCTACAACAAGTAGATTGAACGGTAAAGGTAGACTAAGATCAAGCTCAGGCTGCATATGCACACGTAGATAGTCACTTTTTGCTGCCATGTGATACGTACTTGTCACACCCACAGGGATACACTTGTCACCTGTGTGTGTGATATTATATGCGTCTGAGGCCATCATCACCAGACAATAAATATGACTGACGTAAAACCTTTTGTAAAATACCTACAAAGTGCCAGATGCAGAAAATGAATAATACTCCTTTCATCACGCACTCAGTATCAGATTTCAAAACCAACTGCTACAGATGATATGTCTGTCACAGCATCGCCGCGGATTTTCGCTTCAGTTATGAACTAGACCGCAGAGATACTTCGTACATGGTCAGTATCCCCACCTGACACGCGAGAGATCTGTGATCGTTTCCCCACCGAAGAATCAGTCGGCTCAGATACAAAATTCAATACCATTTCTGGGTTATCGGCGGATCCATGTGACGATACCAACTGGTATCATCGGTTTGGAGTGTCATGGGACACCAAATCCAATACAAGGTTCCTAATCTTAAAGAACAAAGAGTTCGTCACATGAACCATAGTCGGCTCGGATGGAAATTTCAATACAATTTCTGGGCTGGCGCATCAATTGACGACACCAACTAGGGTCATAAATTTCCTTGGGCATGGGAAACCAAAGCCAATACGAAGTCCATACCCTCGGATGAAGTAATAGTTCGTCAGATGTTTGTTGATGTTGCAGTCCGTAGTTGGGCACTACGCCTATTAGTACTCCCCCCTCAACTTGAAAACCTTCATTACCCCACCGCGCGAGGAATGTTCTATTAGCACAACGGATACATCAGATGTTGCAGTCCGGCTTGCAGTCAGCAGTTGAGACCTAAACAGGCACAACGCCTATTAGGACTCTCACCTCTACTTTAAAACCTTCATTACCCCAACGCGCGGGGAAGGTTCTATTAGTACAACGGATTCATCAGATGTTGCAGTACGGCTTGCAGTCAGCAGTTGAGACCTAAACAGGCACAACGCCTATTAGGACACCTCAACTTTAAAACCTTCATCACCCCAACGTGCGGGGAAGGCTCTATTAGTACAACGGATTCATCAGATGTACGGCTTTCAGTCAGCAGTTGGACCTAAGACGACTACGTTGTCTATTAGGAATCCCAACTTTGGAAGGTTGCAGTGCTGGTTAATGCAGCTATAGAAGTATCCTCGATGTCGCTTAGTATTCCGAACTGAAATAACCGGCAGAGTATACCAGTTGTCTACAAAGAATGCCGACGACCCACGTTATCACCGCGCGACGCGTCGAACATTCTGTTGGAGCATTTGTGGACAACAAAACAGTCGTGGCCTACATGAAGAGGGAACAAGATCGCGTCTTGGCTAGATATTTACTTTTTTAAACTGGTGGACCCCCATAGCACCGTGTTTCGCCCTCACCACATACCAGGGCTTTTGAACACCAAACCCGACCGACCTTGTAATAAATTATGGTCATTATCTTGGTGCATAAGAATTTATAATAGGAATATGAATACAAAATTTCTAAGCAATTACTTTGGAAATAGTATGCTTTTGTTAAGAAAATAGAATTTAATGTTGATTTACCCGGACGCTTCTATATTTTATTTGTTTCTTGTTCAACACATTTCCCGTTGAAAAGTCTGTTATTGCAGCTGTTTGCGAAACAATATCAGATATTACAGTTATGCCAAATCTAATGATGATGCATAACACTGAAAGCTTGTACCTTGGCAAGACTTACGCCCCCTAAATTACAAATTTGGGGTGCAATGATTTTGATAAGTTGTTTAAAAAATAAAAATAATAAAAATATTATTATTATCTTAATATCGTAGAGTACACGATATTAGACTATTGCATATAGTATACCAGCACGTTAGGCAGGGACCAAATTTGTTGCTCTATTATATTCATTGCACATTGACAACAATTTATAGATCACCAATATTCTATAAATAATCATTACAGAGGACCTCGATCTCCAATACCTTGTATATTGGTTTTGGGTAGAAAATTGCCTCATCGTACCAGCAATCTGGTGGGACGTTGTTAATCTTGCCTGATAATAAGCATCCATTATTCCTCAATAAATATTTAGATAGAAATTATAATTCGTAAAAACTAATGACATCGGCCTCTCCCTAACAAGGAGAACCCTTTTACTACTAAGCTACGATGTCTATACCAAGTTCATATAATTTTAGCTTCATTTTCAATTTTAGTTTTCTAGATCGTGTTTTACGGCAGACGTCGGAGATGTTAAATATTATAATCATATTTGTCTTAGCAACTAGAAATCCCACTGGGCCAGTTACAGCAGCGATGAGTGGGTTTTGGGACAAAGAGTTTGGGCGGATGCGCCAGCTGGATGTGGTATACTGATGGTCTCATCTTTAAAGCTGTATAAAATTTTTATATTAATGTTATTCCAGCTAAAGCAAATTGGAAACATATCTATTTTTAGAAAGTTTTATCTAAAAGAGTTTCATGAAGGTAATACGAGACGTAATTGTCTAGTGCCTCAGAAACATCACTATCTCAGTTCTTTCAGCTGGATTTATAATATCTATAAAGTAATTTGTAGGTTGATTTATTTGTTGCACCTTAGTTAAAGTGCACTTAAGTTTATATATTTAATATACCTGCATCACGTTGTTGCCTTTTTTAACTTAAACCACAAGCCACCAGAAGATAACAGTCTCTCATAAAGGGACTTCGAACGTCATAGGAAGCATAATAGAAATTTTATTCGAAGGTAAAATTTTTATATTTTTTGTCAGGCGACGTACTTTGAATCCCTCGCTACGCTTAGGATTCTACTTTAGTAACCCTCGCTACGCTCGCGATTCTACTCCAGAATCCTTCGCTTCGCTTTGGATTCAAAATAGCGTCTTCGATAACAATATATCATTTTACTCCCTTGTCATAAAATGTACTATTTCATCACTTCTATTCATAAAGTGGCGTTTTGTTCCTACAGTGCGCTTAAAGTAGCTCTTTTTTTGCTAAGCGGGCAATAATGAGATTTGAATTTGGAACATCAATCTTTCATAGTAATACAATCGAAAAAAAAAAACAAAACGCGCTAACTATTTTCATCGCTAGTACAATTTTTTTTCCATAGAAGTCGAAGATATATTTAAAACCAGATTCGTAAGCTAACAGTAGAGCCTGTGGCAAAAGAACTGGCAATAAAAACTCACGGACACTCTTTTCCAATAGTCAGTAATTACATTCATTGTACACAGAAAACGTATCCAGTAAGATGCTGCAACTTATACACTACGCATAAGTTATGTGTGAAGTAAATTACCTACTTGCAAAATGTGTGTTTGTAATGCACCTCTGCCTACCCTTTCAGGGATATATGCGTGGTGTTTGTAATCAGTGGGGCTCTGCTCTGGCATATATACAGCTATCCCATATCTCGTCGTCAAGCCGAAACCAGGTGATAGGCCAAGTTATAAGAGTTATCAGAAACAAGAATTCTAATTCGTGTATTTAAAAAAATATAGCTTTTTAAAAATATTCGATGAAATCTACACCTTGGGATTGGGATGATCTTTTCAATTCCGTGGCTACAATTCTTGGTTTTTATACATTTTTGTCGTTATGTAATCCTGAATACCCTGTCCTAAATTATGTATACACGGCTCCAGCTTAGAAGAAAATGTCACTTTTTGTCCAACCAAATATTTTTCACCAAATATTTTCTCAGCTTTAACTGTAAACTACAAATTTCATCAAAATTGGACCAATTACATACGACCGAATTACTAAATTTGGTCTCAAAATGTTCGTAGATGTTTAGGGAAGGCTTAAAATGTTTTTTTTTATTTGAGAAAAGGGCGGGAAGTGCTTTGCTCCTATGCTGCGAGGATGTGCGCTGGGGACCAATGAATATTCTTGTGGATATTTAACGCATCCATAGCAACGTATCATAGCACATCTCTGGTGGAAAGGCAGCCTTAGTCTGCTTAAAAATCTATGCTAGTAATCTTATATCTGTGTTATAGTATAGATTTCTTTACACAGGTAGTGAAAGGCCAGCCTTTATTCGTGGTAATAGCAATGAAGATGGAATACGTAGTGAGATCTCCCCGCGATGGCGTCATCGCTTCGATCGCGCCCTTCAACCTCGGGGAGGCCGTCGGGAAAGGAACTCAAGTTGTTACTCTAGAAGGTGATAGCTGAAGCCAGAATACCAAAGATTGATGCTGGATTGTCAAAGATGCTGTGATTTGGCGTTGTTATTGTCATATAGTTAGGTATAAGCCGCGCACGATGACCATGGGATGGAACCTTGTCCCAATAACCGCTTTGTGATGTCATCAATCGCTAACATGTAACAAAGTTAAAATTTTGAAAAAACCTAGCGACGTGTAAAAAGTAATAAGTAAAGATAAAAGTGAGTTGTCACAGTAACACCTATCTAAGAACATGCACCAATCAAACCCGAACCAATCCAATCAAAAATTGTACCCGGAGTTTTGGAAAAAAATGGCAACATTGAATTGCACAAACAATGTTTGCTGCAGCGCTCTCTGGTGAGTGGTCATCGTAACACCTCTCAGAACATGCACCAATCAAACCCGAACCCATAACTGAACACTGCATAAAAATCGGGCTAGTAGTTTTAGAAAAAAATGGGAACATGAGTTTGCACAAACAAACATCCTCTCACCCCAAACGCATATAAATACTGTCTCCGTTCCGTCGTGGGTAAAAAAAAAGTACGGATAACGTTTTTTTACTGAGCGGAGCGAAGCGAAGCTCTATCTTAGACGACAAGTGTAAATCGTTTGTGTGCCAACTCCTCCGAAACGGCTCGGCCATACCTAGTTAGTATTTTTTAGCGATTGACGTCAGTTGTTGACGTCAGTCACGAAGCGGTTATTGTTACAAGGTACCATCCCACTGTCATTGTGCGCGGCTTCATTTAACTTCAGTTTTTTTTAAACTAGGTACATATGTACTAGAATCTAAGGGACCAATTTTTTATACTTCTATCTTCACAATTTTAGCGCATAATTGATATATATAGGACATTATGTAGTAATTAAATACCATACCTTACCCGTAGTTTTGATTAAATTGGACCAACTATGGTCACGGTTTAACCGAAACGTCAGGGAACATACATATTGTGTCGTACCTTCGATACCTTGAGGCATCTAAGGGACCAGTTTGTTAATAACTAACATGTAATTATTTTATTAGGTATTGTTCAAAAGTTTTTGAAAGTTCCTAAATTTTATATAATTTTTAAGTACATAATAAGATTTAGTGCAATAAAATGAATTTAACTTTTAAATGCTTTTACTTTTTTATTATAAAGATAAACTAGGTATGCAATGCATGCTGCTAATTGCAAATGTTGAGCGGAGCAAATGTTTTTATTACATATCAGAATCAGAATCGAATACTCGAATGAAAAAAAAATCTATTTTCATTGTTGACGCACGTGTTTCATGGCAACCATTTAATCATCTGGTTTTTCGGTGATTATTCCTCGATGGTGCATCCGATTTCGAAAATCGTTTTTCCGAACGTACCAGCTGCATGTCTTGCACGCACGTGCCAATTTTGGAATTTCTAGCTAAATGTTAAAGAACTTTCGTCGATGTCCAGAACATTTTCGGTGATTATTCCTCCGTGGTCAGCTCTATTTTCAGGATTTCAGATATATGCACTCCCGGGTATAATGTCGACCAGCATGCCAAATTTGGTCAAAATCGGTCGAGCCGTTTCGGAGGAGTAGACGCACAAACGATTACACTTGTCGTCTAAGATTGAGCTCCGCTTCACTCCGCTCAATTAAAAAAACAATTGTTGCAAAATATACAGTAGCAACAATTAACAATAACTCAGCCGATGTTTGTAAAATTGAAATTTTCTGTACTTACGAAGTATTATTGAGGTAGAAAGTAGCAATAGATATACACATGACTAGGTATTCGCCCGCGTGATATGGTTTTCTTGTTCCTAGTTCTCGTGGGAACACATCACCAGCCTATGTTCCTCGGGGATAATGTAGCTGTATGTGTATATCTGGGAAAGAATTTTTCAAATCGGATCAGTAGTTACAGAGCCTATTTTCGCTTAAAACAAACAAACAATAAAATGTTTCCTCTTTACAATATTAGTCCCAGATACCCAGGACTTTAATTTGGGTGTGCCACAGCGGTTAGCACGTAAGATATTTTGTTGCGTTTCATCAACATTTCATCGTGTGTGTGTGTGTGTGTGTGTGTGTGTGTATGTGTGTGTGTGCGTGTGTGTGTGTACAATATTAGTGTTCCTACGATAGCGATAGATGAACGCACACTTGTACGCTATTTCACTTATTTATAATGAAAACCTACAGTGTACCTGACAGTGTAGTAGAGTAATACTAACACAATATGTAAAAAACCGATGCTTGCTACGTTTTTTGAAAAAAAAAGGACAAGTACAGCCATAGAAATCCATAGAAATACATAGAATTGAAATAGAATAATAGGGTATTCTATATCAATGCCTATAGCAGTGAAAAAAGAGTTATTGGTTATTAACAAGTCGGTAAACGACGGTGGGTAGCTACGATCCTCGACCGTCACCCTGCCGTTACCTCTTAATAGGTACCTTAATTCCGCCGGGCGCCACTAGAAATTATTTTAGTACTAACAAACCAGCAGGGCAATGGACGTGCGTGCGGCCGCGGCCGTGGCCTGCGGGATGAAAAAAAGGTACCTTACTTAGTAATGTAAGTAGGTACTTGTATTGTTGTTAAGTTGGTAGACGTATTTGTGCAATGTAATTATATTTTTTACTGTTTAAAAATACAGAGTTTTTATAACTCCTTTGTACTACTTACTACCTATAGGATTGCCCAAAGACAGGTATGGTACCAATAATTACAGTTCTACAAATTCTTGGCCTCCACTAAAAAAAAGGAAAACCACTAAATATTCTCATAACAGGCAAGTTAACTAAACGATAATTTCAAAACTTTCCGTAACGGGGGCGTAGCTCAGATGGTAGAGCGCTCGCTTAGCATGCGAGAGGTACCGGGATCGATACCCGGCGCCTCCAAATCGTCTTTTTGTATTTTTTTTTATTTTTAGCCTCTTTATTTGGTGTCGTGTTTTATCTGGAATCTACGTCGAAATACGTCGCAAGTCGCAACTCACCTCAACACCAACATTTTTTTCGCAATATTTTAATGAAAAATTAGGTACGAAAATTGCAAATAGGTAGGTAATCTATAAATGGACAATCGATACCTACAATAATAATTGATAAGAGAATCGAAGTAGAGGAAGTGACAGCCACATTAGGTACCGTCACAAAGTAGGTAATTGACCTGCTACCTATTGTTATCTGACCCCACAGATAACTGTTAAAGTATTTAGGTATACCTAATACTGTTATCAAAGGTACCTATAGTTTTATCAGACTAAATCGGTTGGTTGGTTATACCTATAATACAGAGTCGGTAAATAGTACCTATTTAAGTAGATAGGTACCCGTCTCAAATTATTTTTCTAATAGATAGATGCTACAAACCCTAGTCGACATTTTATACGGATCTATTGATTGATTTCGCTAGTTTGTATGAGTATATTTAAATATCTAATAAAGTCAAATTTCAACCCCAAGTACTGTAGATGTTTTTCTCTTTCAAACAAAAACTTCTGAGTGGATTTAAAAAAGTGGCAACTTTTTATCCCGCTAACTAATGTCGGGGTTTCTTATAGCACAAGCTACATAGACATTTGGTGGCGCTTTGCATTTAAGATCATAGAAATATATAGTAAAGAAAAGGCTCGCAACTGGAATGATTGAATGTAAAGGGCGTGAATGCCATTTTGTAACGTGCGGTTTGGAAACATTACCACAACCTATTTGTAACATCTATGTTCACTTTTTTCTATTTTTAACTGGCCGCTGTTTTGCGTTTTAAATTATTATTTACTAGTGAACACCCGCGGCTACGTCCGCTAGACAAATTATATAAACAAAAACCTTCCTCGAGAACCACTCTATCCATTGATAAAAACCGCATCAAAATCCGTTGGGTAGTTTTAAAGATCTAAGCATAGGTAGGTATATAGGGACGGTCCGACTTTGTTTTATACTATGTTTTGATTGTAGATACCGTTAGGATACGACACGACATCAACTCCGGTCTTCGGAAACTGGTAAAGCAACATTTTCCGGTCACCATGTTTAAATATACCTACTAAGCTATGATGATTTAGTACTTTCATAGTTATATAGAAGTATTTAAAGTTTTATTGATTTTCTAATGTTTCAATGGGTAGGTACAGGTCGCGAGGCCTTAGCGGATATTTGCATTTGTGTGAGTGCAGTGTACGTGAACGTATATGTGACCTGTTTTACACACACATGTGTTGTACACACAGCTACAAAAGGAGTTTTTATTCTACCTTTCGTGGTCACTCACACAAATGCAAAGCTCCGCTTAGGCCTCCCGAACTGTACGCTGTGCCCCCTATCACGTGGGACCACCAGAACTATGTCTTAGCAATATGTGGGTGTGTAATTCACCTGCCTACCACATCGGGGATATCCTGTACTGTGTGCTACATAAAGTGGCCGTCAAGTTGCTGGCCCAGTCATGAGCGTCCTCACGCTCCGCATAAAGAACCCAGGGTTGTATATCCCACATACAACACTGTGGGAGGAAATACATGCGCAAGCAGGGCGTTCCAGGCCATCGCACTATTGTTCGATCCAGTGAGTGTGGCACCTCCAAGGCGTTGTTCGGGAACGAAACAGAGTGGATGGGACTGATACCATTTTCCTGATCCATTCTGTAGAGCTCTTGGACAGAACACTCACCGTAGTATGCTCAGAGGTGGTACTTATGAATGTTTGTCCAATTATACTAAAGGTTAGGTTTCCGTGTTCATTATTTTGACGTTGGTACTCCACCGTCGTAGAGTTTCTACGAGTAGGTGAATAACTATAATACAGTTATCTTCGACAAACAAGCTTTTAATTAACAATACATTAGTCAAATCACTTCCTAGGTGTAGATAGGTACATTTACTCCCAAATTAAAGACAAGTTCTGTAATTACTATGTAATTTATGTGATTTACTTTAATAGACGTCAAAATGTGTACCTACGCGGAACGATAATAACGACCTTGCGTTATCAAACAACATTTTAAACATTATTTCAAAATAAAAATTTTGTTAATTTAATTCTTTAGAATTAGGTTACTACTAAGTATGTAGGTACTAGTATACTACCGGCTGGTGATCCATTTCTTTGTAGGCGTAGGTACTAGTAATAAAAAGTTTGTTTATCTAGGTAGTACTTTTCCTTCCGTCCAATTTTTTATTATAGTCCGAGACGCCCAGGCAGTACTTTAATTGGCTGTGCCATAGCGGCTGGCACGTTAGATTGTGTTGTCTTTCATCAACATTTCAACGCAAGGCAACGAGTTTCAAAGTGTTTTTCAAAATTACAATATTGCTGCTCCTTCTTACTAAAATCATTCGGCCATTTTGGACGTAACCCATTATATGTGTGTCCGGTGACGGCAATGTCCCCTATGACGTGGGACTAAAAATACTGGCAAATTGTGGGTGTGTAATGCACGTCTGCCTACCCCTTCTTTCTGATATGTGTCTGTTTGTCCAATTTTTACGAAACAAAGCCAGTATACTGCCGATTTAAATTATACTGCCCCATGTTGGGGGTAGGTATACCCTGTCTAAAAGCTCGTGACACGGAGCTGGAAAATGTAAGCGTTGGTGGCCATCATTTGGGTTTCGGTGTCGATCTCGTTGATTGTCAAAAGTACTATTGGGTTCCAAAAGTACTTTTGACAAACAGCAGCAAATAGGACGACTGGCGGGTTGACATTGAGACTCGAATGATACTCTTTCTAGCTGTGAAAATAGTTAGAAAATCCTTTCAGTGGGTATGAGTTAATAGGAGATTGAGTACACAGACAGGCATTTTATTTTTATTCAGTAATTTTCGTAGGCTTTGTCTTAAGATGTCGATGCGTCAATTTCTTTTCAAATTCTTACGACAGATATTATTAACAATAAATGACGGCCTAACCATACCTACTCCTTATTGACATTGATGCAGGCTGATAGATTATTTCTTAAAAGGAACTAAACGAATATTGGAAAGCAGACCAACATTATTCCAACCTAAATAATTCCTTTTAACTGCATTCATTCCCAAAATAATCTTTTGAAATAAAATTCAATGTACATACAATCAACGGAGCGACAAAATAATGCCTACCTATAAAGTTTTCTGAAAGTGTGTTTGAAACGAAGATTTGCACTACTATTAATAAACAAAAGTTAAAACACCAGCAAAAGGACTATTGTATTCGAATACACCCCAACTCAAAGTCTACTTAACTTGAGATTCCATTGACTACAGTTTATTATGTAACTGTATGAGTTTTGTACCTGTTAAGCTGCCGGTGCAAGTTTGTTGACGTTTTATAAACATTCCCCTCACAGCTGATCGGAATACAAAAAAGCACGTGTTCGTAGCCAAGCCCTATTGGTTACGAACACCGAAACCACCCTAATTTCAAACCGGTTGAATAGTCTCTTTTAAAAAAATCTTTACTTATCTTATACAATAAGAAAGATATGTAAAGGAGACATAAAGGGACGAGAACGAGAAATAAAGGGATTCCTGACCAGTACCTAGTAGTCAGGAATCCCTTTATTTCTCGTTGGAAATTATTTAAAAAAAAACATTTTAAGTATGGTGATTGTTAGCAATTTTCAATACTTCTGACAACTTTCTGAGAAAATCTTTGTACTGGCATATAAAAGCACAAATACAAACAGTAAAACTATTATTCTCTTACCGTCACTTATCTTAGCCAATTTCTTCTCTAAAAAAGTAATTTTGTGAATTGAATTATCAATTTTTGGCAATTTTACTTAGCAATAAATTCCTAAAACAACAACATCGAAAAATTATGATCTAAAAATAATTATAGTATTTACAGTACATAAGTAAGTAGGCTGGTAATACATATAATGAGCGAGTAAATAAATTTATAATTGAAGTGATTTTGATGTACCTAACTACAATGTAATATAGGTATGAACACACTGAACCATATCTATCGGTATTCTATACATGGGGCACACTAAAAGTTTTGCACTTCTAGCTAATCGGAACTATTTGAATTTCGAATGTTATATTTTTTTAAACGTTGCAGCCTTCTTAGTAATAAAAAAAAAACAATTGGCGGGAAATCATTTGTCAATTGTTTTTTTATCATACATAATAAGTTCTATTAAACTTGACTAACAGGAGAGATCATCACTATGAAACTCCCCGTAACACGAATTGCATTGGGATTTTGTAAGTGCTTGTTGTCTAAAGAGGTTATTTCAGCGAGATCATGTACGTATGCAACGAAAATGGAATTAAGTCGAAAAGATTTTAGAGCGATGATTTTTTATGATTTTAAAAGTTCTCTCTCTACGCAAGACTGTGCCGCTCGTCTTCAAAATGCTTTTGGGAGAGAGAGAAGCACCTTGTTTGAGCACCGTGAGGCGATGGTTTGCTGAATTTGAGAGACGTCGAGTTTCTTTACATGACGAATTTCGTGAAGGGCGGCCTTCAACTGCCGTCAACAAAAATAATGTGGCTACTCTTAAGCGGTTAATTGAAGAAAACCCGCAGATTACCTATGAGACAATTCGAGGACTATTGGGGATTGGTATGAGTCAAATCCAGACAAGTTTACACGAAGAATTGAAAGTTCGGAAACTTTGTTGTCGTTGGATCCCTCATTAACTGACAGCGGAGCAGAAGCGGGCTCGCGTGGAATGGTGCTCACAGATGCTACTGAAGTACGACCTCGGACATTCTAATGCTGTTTATGACATTGTCACAGAAGACGAAACGTGGATTTATTGTTTTGAACCCGAAAAAAAACAACAGTCTTGTGAATGGGTGTTTGAAAATGAGAACAAGCCAACAAAAGTGAGGCAGGCGAGAAACTTTGGTAAAAAAATTATCGCGTTTTTTTTCTGAGCTATTGGTCCCATCTGTACAATTCCACTTGAAGATCAAAAGAGTGTTAATGCCGAGTGGTATTCTACCATTTGTTTACCCAGGGTGTTAGAAAAAGTTCGCGAATGACGACCCAAAAGCCGCGTTCTCCTACATCATGACAACGCTTCTTCACACACGGCCAACTAAACAGTCATTTTTAGCTTCCGAAAAAGTATACTCGTCACCCATCCTGCGCATAGCCTCGACCTAGCACCCTGTTATTTCTGTATTTTCACCAAAATCAAAGATTTGATGAGAGGTTTCACTTTTACCAACTCCGAATAGGCAGTGATAGCGTTCAATCAGCACGTAGAAAACATGCCTTCAGATGAAAAAATGTTTAAAATGTAAAGGAGAGTATTTTGAAAAGCAATAAACATAATATTTTGGTTTTAACGTATTGTTTTTTTAAGTTACGCAAAACTTATAGTGTGACCTACGTATAAGTGTGATTCTCCTGATCATCTCTAAAAATAAGTGGTGTCCCGTCGTTGTATTTCTAAATACGTACATTACAGAGGTACTTATTATTTTTATACATAGAAAATAGCTAAACTCCGAAACAAATATATCACACAAAATGTTTGATTCGACCTGGAATCGAACCTTGGATCTCAGGGAAGGCAGTAGCATACTCATACATACCACACGGCCCGAAGTTTAAAAAATGTGTTGATAAGGTCACAAATATGTAGACGCTCCTATCAATCCTCTAATTGCCTAGTCTACATTTCTTACACTTAGTGCAAGTTGAAGTTAAAACACGTTCTGAGGGCAATTATCGAGGTCACACAAAATATAATATAACAACAAGCAGAACGTCATGTACGTATGTTTTACTTTTATAAATAAATTATACCTACTAATAATTCCTCAAGGTGTGTCTATTCGGTTGGCAACAGTCGATTTGCACAATATGCAACAATGTTTGACTTCGAAAATGGTCGAGGAGCTCTCTAATTAAGACGAAGCGCAGCGGAGTCTTCCTCATACTTAGTCTCAATCGAAAAACTTTCTGTCACGATACCGGTCGCAATTTTAAACCTATCAACTTGAAATTTGGCATGCAGATAGAACACATTAACGTGCTTTGCTGTATAGTTTTTGATATATGTAGCTTATATAGTTTTCGAGTTATCAAACATTAAAGTATTACCTTTCACAGTACTAAAAAAATCGATTGTTGGATTTTGCGCGCCAAATTTAATAATTCAAAACTTCAAATTATTTAACTATGGAACTATTCATCCGATTGGAATTTATTTATGCCGTAATGCAATTAACCTGTCTTTCACTCCGTCTTATTTATTTCGACGTTCCGGCGAACCGCCTAGTTTTTATACAGGACTCAAACTAAATTGATTTTTGTGTGCAAATACCACATTTATTTCTTACTAATAACAGTTTCACCTATTAGGCCACGAATTAGGCTGTGGCAAATTTACCCTAGCTTCCCGTTTTCCGCCTCCCAGTAACGCTTTTACGTGGGGCCTATAAAGTGACAGGCGAAATTTCAGTATAATAAATGCCTATGTTTACTCCTTGAAGACTGTATTTCTGTACACCGTCCTACCGCCATAGATGATTGAGTAGGAAACAGAGTTTCAGATTTTTAACAACGGTAAAATTGATCGATAGAAACTTGAAGCTGAAAATCTGTGTACCGTACCGTAAAGCAGTTCACTGAAGTAAAATGTTAAAAATTGGAATACATAAAGATTTAAAAAAGAAGTTTTATTGTTTGTCTATTAATAAGTCAATGAGCAACTTTGAATCATTCAACGTACCTAATGGCAATTTTGCCTTATGACAAATGTCACGCGTCCTGTCTCGGATTTTAACAATAAGTACCTACCTAGTACTTGGATGTTTTGTACTTGGATGTGAATTGTGTTTCATAAACACATTTCATACGTATCAGAATGACAAAGAATGCAAAATGAAATAGATAAGTACGTGCTTTTACTACATTGTCTTTCTTCATAAATCGTGATAATTTCTTTGTTAAAGATATTTACGTGTATTCTTCCAAATTGTCGATAGCATTGCGACTGCGACGTAGGTATAATTTTATTAAGACATTGGTTTTCATAAGTACCTATCTACTGATAAATACGAGCTTTGGTCCAGGTTACATTTACGTTAGTTAAGGTTAATGTTAGTTTGAGATGTTCTCCCAACAAAACTAACAGGATCTTGTCTGAATGGGGATTCCATATTCCAAGGGAGATTCAGACAAGTTAATCGCCACTAGCAGGACGCGCTTCGGATAGCTAGTTGAACTGTTGTTCATCATCATCCACTGAGCCTTTTCCCAACGCAGTTGGGGTCGGCTTTCCAGTCTAACTGCGATTCGGCTGAAATTAGATATTTTCTGTGAAGCTACTGCCATCTGTCCTTCACAACCGATGAGCGATGTCGAAGTACTGTACGTTCTGTGTGATTTAGGGCTCGAACTACCCGTAACGACTGCCATCGATTTTTGTATGACAACCGGGACCGACGGCTTACGTGCTCTTCGAGGCACGAGGATCTCAATGTCTTAAGATATGGTCACCCATCCTACGACCGGCCTGAGTCGATGTTACTTAACATTTGCAATGTGTTAACATTGTCGGTTACCACTAGACCAAGAGCCCCTCAGTCGAAGTCAGTTGAAAGGGATTTGAACTGTTGTTATGTATGTGTTATACAGTTTGAGAGTTCGCGTAGAGTTTCGCTAGTGGCGTTAAATATGTATTCTTACCTAGATCTTTTAGGTCAACACAGGGCTACGGTTCAGCGAATAAAAAGGACTGACCACTATACGCAACCAAATAGATTTAATATCTATGTAATGTAACTTTTATTCATTTAACATTCTTATAATTTATGCTCAGCAACATTATACCTAATTCTGAGTGTGTAGGTATGTAGTTACATATTTATCACTGTTCAAACATTGAAACAAATAATCTATATATTTAATACGACAATTTGTCTGACCGTCCGTCGCGTTTTTCAATTATAATTAATAACATATATTTGCATGAAATATTAAAATATTCTTTTTTTTTTTAATTTTAGGCGATACTAAGTTCACCGTGGGATTTCGATTTTTGCAGATGAGCGCATGGCTGGTGCCTTTTTAGGTTACATCTGGCGCTCCGCAAAAATCGGGCTCCCAGATACTCACATACCGAACAACGTTTCTTGTCCTGCACCTGGAGCTAGTTAGGAATAACTAGTTCTTCTGTGCGGGACTATCAACTAATCAAGCATTACCTTGACATTGGCGAATCATCGATCAATATCAATGGACCCACGTGTTTAAAAGAAGAAGAAGAAGAAGAAGAAGTTCACCGTGATAACTAGTTATAAATTTAATGGGTAAATGTGGTAAACAGTATCAGATCGGTATGTAAAGCATGTTTACTTTGTGATTATAAGGTGTTAGGTTTTACTGGTTCCTATTATTTTAATATATTTAATTCATTGTCCTTGCAACACCGAAGCGAGAAATAATGTGATGGGGGTAAAAATGGGAGGGTAGAAAAATATAAAAACGCACTGTCAATGTCTGCCAACTCCCACCATTGGGACTTGCATAAAAGGGAGTGTTGTAGTAAGATCGGGGGAGTTCCTGTTCAGTTTAGATTACGAATTTACAAGTGTGTTATTCACAAATTATTACCATAAGAATGTACTTGATGTTACGGATCGACTGTTGTCGATCCGTGAGGATTGCTTCTATACTAAGACATGTAAGTGTATTGTTAATATGTTTAAATACTTGTAAGATATTATAATATGACCCTACCGAGTTTCTTGCCCTTCTTCTCGGAATGTGGTAATCGAACGGGTGGATTACGAATAAATACAAAGTACAACCTTACTGAGAGAGTTTTTCTTACAGATCAGAAGTGGCAAGTACCTACATAGGTACGCCTATTTTTATAATGCTATGGCCTAGTTTATTTTTGCTTTCTTAATTTAAATTTAATATAAAGGTACCGGACATAATTACATTATAATATAATTGAAAGTACCCTGATTTTCACAAATCTTTTATTTGTTGGGGATTGAAATACTTGGTAGTTATTATTGAAACTTAATAGCATAGAATACGTGTATAAGAAATAGCTACACGTATGTATTTGAGAATAGAATAGGACTATATCGATTTTCTTTCTTAAATAGGAATATAAAATTCTAATTAAACATATTATGATCACGGATCTGATGCACAAATAAAAGATAGCATAGTGGTAGTGGTCATAGTAGTATAGTATACGCTCTTCTGGGCCTGATGTTTTTCAATTTTTGTCTTTTATTGGGGTTTGGCAAAGTTACTGCTTAGGCACCTATTGAAACTCAATTAGAACAAAATACGTGTAGGAATTGCCTACACGCATGTAGGTATATAACAATAGAATTTTATTATAGGATTTATATTTTTCTTTTTATTTTACGATAATTGGATTAGGTACCCAATATCCTCTTAGCTATAGGTATGTACTTTATAAAAGGTACAACGGACCCTAGTGATGGATATTACGTGCCTTAGACACTTCTACGTTGTTTGTTTTCACCATTTTGGTTAAGCTTCACCATTGTTAAAAGATTGACCGACCGCTTCGTAATTTCATATACTAATCATGTTTGTCTTTTCTCAACAACTGCGCCGCCCGGCGAGGGTTCGCGCCTGGGTGGAAGATGTACACAAGGGAGGAAGTCCTAGACTAAGCCGCTGCCGTCAGGGCCGCGGCTGTAACTGCCTACACAGTCGCCTTCGTAGCCGCGGCCACAGGCGCTGCAGACGGCCTTCGGAGTATAGCACCCCGGGACTCCTCGGCCCCATCGTGGAATTCGAGGTACGCAAAGCACGTAGACGTTGATTGTCGAAGTGGTGACAGTCCGAGTGCTGGTGAATATTAACTACCGCTAATGTTCCGGTGGATTCTGACACTCTCCACAGAAATAGTAATAATAATATGTACGTTAGTACATTAGTAGTTACCTCTGTTTAATAATGATCATAATGAAAAAGGCGAACAGAGATGCACAACGTCTCGTTTTAGTACAAACGATGTAGTTAAAGTATTAAGATCAATAAAAAATTAGCATCACTCTCATAGCTCACTCTCAACCATCAACATTAGCTACAATAATGAACCGTGGTAACCATTGTAAAATTATATTAGGTACCAGAATTTCATCAACTAAAAAAAAAAACAAACAACATCAATATGTTGATAGAGTTGATGAGTGCTCTGTTTATGGTCGGGACGAGGGTACGACTATTCATAACGCATTGCATAAACTACAGGGCTTGGTCAAAACATGGTAGAAATATTGAAAGTTTTACTCTATTCTCTCTTGTTGGTCAGAGTGCCAAGAAATAATTATGAACCGCTTTGCCGTTTCATAATTTATGGTCAAGCCTTGGTGGAAATGCTTGAGCGTTAAATTAGGTACCTAGGTATTATATTATGAGCCTATAGAGAATTACTTTAATGATAAGTTTGCTATTTCTAATCAGTATGTTATATGTAGAGTATATGACAAACGTGCAGTTGACTGTTATTTACTTCTGTATTTCAAAGCAATGAGTTTGCTTAACCTATACTTAAAATGATTAGATAGAAATTGATTGATATTGTTACATTGTAACTAATTGTATTATTTACGGCATTAGTGACAGAACTATAAATTCTGCAGCTCTAGCTCTATGCAGAACAGTATAATTACCATAATGTATATATCCCCTTTACATAGTGCATTCTCTAGGTGCCCTAATTCTTTGAAGATGTTAGAAAAGTGCGGTGGACTTGGTCATACGGATAATTATCTATTATAATACTCACAAAGTAATCTGGGATAATCTCAGCCTTTAAACACGCCAAATATAAATTTAACAAAATAACATTCAGCTTTATAATCAGTGTTTAAATGATTTCAGTGGTAAAGTATAACTATAGTTACAACACATAGGACTTAGCAGAATGGCGTGAAAACAGTTGTAACCGGTTTGGTTTTGGTAATGAATTAGTACGTTCACTTGGAGAAGTTTTGTCAAACTTTCAGTATGTAACGTACATGCTAATATTTATTTCTACCGCGTATCTGAGTGGAGAATCCTCTATTAGACTTTACGTAGAGTCCCAGAAAATTTAGCTTATTTTATTCATTATGTGGTAAATTTATTTGTAAGCAAGATCCTCAGTGTTTATCGCGGGTGGAAATTACACTATTAAGTATGGTAGATGTTTATCGAGTTGACACTCATCTTCTTCTTAACTCTTTGGCTCTATTAGACCACCCGTAGAACCCGTAGGGTTAGGTTATGGTTAGGGTGTTGAATAGGATCTACGAACCAGACACTTAAAACATGAACAATGAAGATTCTTTTGATGTAAGTAATAGTGTAGTAGCGTGTAATAATGTACTAATAGTAATAGTGTAGGCGAGTTTAAATGATGTAAATTCTATAATAATATGCTGACGTTAATAAGACGTGTTATTTGATAATCAGTATTAATAAATATTTTGATTTGAGTTTGAGGTGGCAAGTGAGCTAGATAAATCACATACAGAAATATCGTCATTGTGTTGCTTCCTCTCTTTAGGAACTGGGGTACACTGACGTTATAGAAATGACCATCGAGTGGGATAATAAGACACCTGACTGGTGACGTGGTCGGTAGTGCATTGGCTTTCGACTCCGGAGTCTCGGGTTCGATTCCCGGACCGAATGAAATATGTATGTATTTAGAAATATACATATTAGTATGTTTATCAGTTGTCTAGATCCCATTGCACAAGCTTATTGACTGCCTCGGTGGCTCAGTGGTATGAGGATGCGACTGCCGCCCCTGAGGTCCCAAGTTCGGTTCCGGGTCGATTCAAATTATTTGTGTGATCCACAAATGTTTGTTTCGGAGTTTGGGTATTTTCTATGTCTAATATGTATGTATTTAGAAATATATAAGTATGTTTATCAGTCGTCTAGATCCCGTGACACAAGCGTATATTAGCTTAATTTGGGTTAGATGACGTTGTGTGAGAATGTCCATATTATTATTATGGTTTATTCATTTCAATTCTTATTTTATACAATTTAAATACATTTATAAAAAACACAAATACATATAAAAATATTAAAAAAATAGTGACCCACCAGTAGCGGAGTAGGACCCAAACAACCGGCGGTGGAGGCTACAGACTAAGAAACCTCCTAACAATACGGCACGAGGATAACAGCCTTCTGAATCTGACTCTTGATCCAACAATCTAACGAGAGTCTCTTGAGATGTTGATCGAGACTCTTCGCTATTAATCCGTTTGCCGAAACGACCACCGGGACAATGATCGTCGAATCTACGTCCCACATGGCGGTTATCTCGAAGGACAGATCGAGGTACTTACTAAGTTTGTCCTTCTCTGCCTTCACGAGATTTTATATTATTATTTCCTTTATTTAACTTAATTACATATTTAATACATTTTTAAATAAATCTATAAAAAATACAAATATATTTAAAAATATAAAAAATAGTGACCCACCGGCATCGGGTACAAGGACCAAGCTACCGGTGGTTAGGGCTCCAGAGAGAGGAATTTCCTCACGATGCGTGCCGTATCGAGCAACACTGCCTTCTGCATCAGGCCCTTAATCCAACCGTCTAACGAGAGCCTCTGTAGGTGTTGGTCGAGGCTCTTGGCGATCAGTCCATGCACGGAAACGACTATCGGTACAATAACAGCTGAGCTTACATGCCACATGTCGACAATCTCGTGGGCCAAATCCAAGTACTTTACTTGTTTGTCTTTTTCGGCTTTCACGAGATTGCCGTCATGCGGAATAGTAATATCAACTATTATTGCACGGCGCTCTAACCGATCTATCATCACTATGTCAGGCCTATTTGCAACAATAGTCCTGTCAGTGATAATAGATCGGTCCCAGTACAATGTGATATGATCATTTTCGAGAACTGGGTCGGGCACATACTTGTAATACGGTACTTCTGAATCCACGAGTTTGTATTTCAGAGCAAGTTGTTGATGGACAATCCTAGCTACTTGGTTATGCCTATGCAAATACTCGCCGTTAGCCAAACTAGAACAACCAGAGATAATATGCCTAAGGGACTCTCCAGGACGGTGGCACGCCCGACATATGTCAACCGTACCATCCTTCAGAATATACCTCCGGTAATTTTTAGTCATGACAACTTCGTCCATAATTGCAAAGACAAACCCTTCGGTTTCTCCAAATAGATTACCGAATCGTAGCCAGGATACCGATGATTTTAAATCAATATCAGGTCCATGTAGGGCCTGATAGAAACGTCCATGTAACTCTTTACCCTTCCATACATCCATGCGGTCATTGGTACTTAGTATTATAGGTTTGCGCCAGTTCTCTTTAGCCAAACCGAGCGGGGTAAATCCGTTGTCTACTGCAGCAACATCACGATGCAAATCCTCGTCCACCCGCAGGAAGTATTCCCTAAGATTGCACACCTCACGGTTGTGAAGGGTCTTAGCATTAAGAAAGCCTCGGCCCCCACACTTCCGTGGTATGTACAACCTCATTACAGATGAACGCGGATGATGCATTCGGTATGTAGTGAGTAGCGTACGGACTTTTCTATCCAAGGCGTCAAGTTCTGTCTGAGTCCATTTGAGTATGCCAACCGAGTACACTAAAACTGGCATGACCCAACTATTGTAGGCTCGCACCTTGTTACCGCCCGATAAAAGACTCTTAAGAACTTTTTTCAGGCGACCAAGGAAGCGTTCCCTCAATAATTGTTTCATGTCAGTCTCTGATATGCCTAACGCTTGTGACATACCCAGATATTTATAAGTATCGGTTGCCGAAAGGGACCGAAGTTGAGTGGAATCCGAAAGTTGTATTCTTTCAGAATCCACTATCCCACCCTTCTTCACATGCATGCTTGCACATTTGTCTACGCCAAATTCCATTCTGATAGAATTACTAAAGATTTCCGTTACCTTTAGTAATTCCATCAGTTGGTGACTGTTTGGGGCAAGTAATTTTAAATCATCCATGTAAAGAAGGTGAGACAAAACCTGGCCATCTTTCCGCAACCGGTACCCTAGACCTGAATTCTCCAGCAAAGCGCTGAGAGGATTCAGGGCCAGACAAAACCATAAAGGACTCAGACTATCGCCCTGAAATATACCACGCTCGATCTTTATCGGTCCACCATTACCACAAGTCTGTCGGCATCCTGAATAGCACAAGACGGTCTTCCATTGCCCCATGCATGTCCCTAAGAAGGTACATAGAGTTGCATCAATCTTATACAACTCCAACACCCTCCTAAGCCATGAATGAGGCACAGAGTCATAGGCCTTCTTGTAATCTATCCAGCACGTCGCCAGATCCTTGCGATTACGGCGTACCTGTTGGCTAATAACCATATCCATAATTAGGAGCTCTTTAGTGCCACGAGCCCCACTTCTACATCCATTTTGAGAGATTGACATGATGTTGTTGTCAGTTATGTGGCGCGTTATTTTTTGTCTCAAAATAGATGTGAGAAGCTTATAGACCGTTGGTAGGCATGTAATTGGTCTATAATTTTTAGGCTCTATGGCACTACCAGATTTGTATAAGAGATGGGTCATACCAGTAGTTAGAAAATCGGGAAGCGATCCTGATTCCAAACATGATTGGAATTGAGCTGCCAACCGTCCGTGTGAACTACGGAACCATTTTATCCAAAAATTGTGCAGTCCGTCTGGTCCTGCTGATTTCCAGTTTGGTAACAGACGGACTGCGTTGGTGACATCACTATCTATGAATTTTAATGGTTCCATAGTTTGTATCGGTTCACACAGACGATTAACATCCCGCATCCAACCATCCTCTGTGTGGCTAACAGGAGCCGACCAGATGCCACTCCAGAATGCAATGGTGGCATCATCATCTGGCCGACGCTCGTCAATCACACTTGAATCAGATCGCTCCCAATCTCTGTAGACCCATCTCTCATCTTTTTGGAACATGCAGTTTTGGGAATACCGGTCCACTCTTTTTTTATATCTTTTTATACGATTTGCCCACGCATAGACTTTTTGCTTCAGGTAGTCAATGCGCTCTGTGACCCGAAAAGCAAATTCTTGGGATCTAATATTAGTCCCCAAGAATGCCCGTTTCACAAAGCGCATCACTCTAGGGCGAGTATTGCCCGACCTGAAGCAAATAAGTTTCCCAATGAGTGCCCTGGTCTCGGCAATACGACGTTCAATCCTATACTGCCAGGCTGGTGTAACAAATTTCGGTCGAGTAGCTTTATCATTTGATAAAAGCTTAATATTTGCTACTCGACATGCCGCAACAGCCCCACAGTAGAGAATCGAATGTGTATCACCGAGATTTTCACTACTGTTAAAATAGTCTGACAGTAGTGAATCCAGAGCACACATTAGGGCTATATTTTTCTTATGCGTAGGCAAACGCGGTAGACGAGGTCTTTCGGTAGGTGTTACGTTTCGATATTCCCTCAGTGCACATTCCAAAGCGCTCCCTAATTGTACATTGCAATGAGTACTTACATCTGTAACCCCGGTATCCAATAAATCATCATCAGTGGGACGTTGTGTGGAAACAGTAGGAACATGTGTACCTGATGATGTAGGTATTGTGATACCAGGATTACCCTGTAAATCTGAGCGAAGCCTCTCAAGCACGGCATCATCCAACATATGACCACGTTGTATAACCCGCACTTGATCCGACAGACGTTGCGTTGATACGTTAACAGTTGGTTCGAGCTCCTGAAACAGAGACAGCATTCGTACACGATACGCAGTGAGATTAATTCCTCCCTCTGTAGCCGCATAATATGCCCGCATGACGTTCTCGTTCATGGAAGAAGTCCATCGCATGCGGTGCACATTACCACCGGCAGCGGGGTCCCTAATCGAAGCCGGAGGGCGTCGGGGTCCCAAGCAGGTCGGTGGCCGGCCTCTCCCCTGCCGACGTACAGGTGGAGGTGACGTCGGTGGAGAGAAATACTCGTCGCTGCTAGAACTCGACGCCTCACCAGTAGCCAAAGTTTCCGGCAAATGGGAGGCGGAGCTATGCGACGAGTCCGGGGTTGGTAATTGTGCAGTTTGTCTCTCTCTGGCTCTAGCTCTTGTGAGCATATTTATCCTTTATCATCATCCATCCATTTCTTGATATTGTTTGTATTTGATTAATATTTTCTTAAAGTGACATATGCCAAACATCTGCAATTTGGTAATTTTTCTTTATCTTGATAATATATAGTTTGTATATGTAATTTATAAATTTATTGCAAATCTTTCTATGCAATATATAATTATAGTATAAATTTAGACTGTAAAATTAAATAAAAATATTAAAATAATTTTAAGATGAAAAATGACGTTCGATGATATTAAGGGTTGCCAGGTTGTATATTATATTATTATTGTTATTATTTCCTTTATTTAACTTGATACATATTTAGTACATTTTTAAATAAATCTATAAATAAAAATACAAATATATTTAAAAATATAAAAAATAGCGCCCCACCGGTATCGAGTACAACGACCAAGCTACCGGTGGTTAGGGCTCCAGAGACAAGAATTTCCTCACGATGCGTGCCGTGTCGAGTAACACTGCCTTCTGCATCCGCCCCTTGACCCAACTGTCTAACGAGAGCCTCTGTAGGTGTTGGTCGAGGCTCTTGGCGATCAGTCCATGCACGGAAACGACTATCGGTACAATAACAGCTGAGCTTACATGCCACATGTCGACAATCTCGTGGGCCAAATCCAAGTACTTTACTTGTTTGTCTTTTTCCGCTTTCACGAGATTGCAATCATGCGGAATAGTAATATCAACTATTATTGCACGGCGCTCTAACCGATCTACTATCACTATATCAGGCCTATTTGCAACAATAGTCCTGTCCGTGATAATAGATCGGTCCCAGTACAATGTGATATGATCATTTTCGAGAACTGGGTCAGGCACATACTTGTAATATGGCACTTCGGAATCCACGAGTTTGTACTTCAGAGCAAGCTGTTGATGGACGATCCTAGCTACTTGGTTATGTCTATGCAAATACTCTCCGTTGGCCAGACTGGAACAACCAGATATAATGTGTCTAAGGGATTCACCGGGACGGTGGCATGCCCGACATATGTCAACCGTACCATCCTTCAGAATATACCTCCGGTAGTTCTTCGTCATAACAACTTCGTCCATAATTGCAAAGACAAAACCTTCGGTTTCACCAAATAGGTCTCCGAATCGTAGCCAGGATATAGATGATTTAAAATCAATATCAGGTCCGTGTAGGGCCTGATAAAAGCGTCCATGTAGCTCTTTACTCTTCCATACATCCATGCCGTCATTAGTACTCAGTATCACAGGTTTGCGCCAGTTCTCTTTAGCCAAACCGAGCGGGGTCAGTCCATTGTCTACAGCAACAACATCACGATGCAAATCCTCGTCCACCTGCAGGAAGTATTCCCTGAGATTGCACACCTCACGGTTGTGAAGGGTCTTAGCATTAAGAAAGCCACGGCCCCCACACTTCCGCGGTATGTACAATCTCATTACAGATGAACGCGGATGATGCATTCGGTATGTAGTGAGTAGTGTACGGACTTTTCTATCCAGAGCGCCAAGTTCTGTCTGAGTCCATCTGAGTATGCCAAACGAGTACATCAAGACTGGCATGACCCAACCATTGTAGGCTCGCACCTTGTTACCGCCCGATAAAAGACTATTAAGTACTTTTCTCAGGCGGCCAAAGAAGCGTTCCCTCAATGATTGTTTCATAGCAGTATCTAAAATGCCCAACGCTTGTGACATACCCAGGTATTTATAAGTATCGGTTGCGGAAAGAGACCTAAGTTGAGTCGAATCCGAAAGGTGTGTTCTTTCGGACTCCACTACCTCACCCTTCTTTACATGCATGATCGCACACTTGTCCACGCCAAACTCCATTCTGATAGAGCTACTAAAGGTTTCTGTTACCTTTAGTAGTGCCATCAGTTGGTGATTGTTTGGGGCAAGTAATTTCAAATCATCCATGTAGAGAAGGTGAGATAAAACCTGACCATCCCTCCGCAACCGATACCCTAGGCCTGAATTCTCCAGCAAAGTGCTAAGAGGGTTCAGGGCCAGACAAAACCATAATGGACTCAGACTATTATTATTATTTCGTT
The DNA here is from genome assembly GCA_963556515.1 of Nudaria mundana. NCBI lineage: Eukaryota > Metazoa > Arthropoda > Insecta > Lepidoptera > Erebidae > Nudaria > Nudaria mundana. The sequence goes on along the minus strand of OY748289.1, from coordinate 10,382,867 downwards.
TATTCCTTTACATTCTTATTTTATACATTTTTAAATACATTTATAAAAAAAAACAAATACATTTAAAAATATAAAAAATAGTGACCCACCAGTAGCGGAGTAGGACCCAAACTACCGGCGGTGGAGGCTACAGACTAAGAAACCTCCTAACAATACGGCACGTGTCGAGGATAACAGCCTTCTGAATCTGACTCTTGATCCAACAATCTAACGAGAGTCTCTTGAGATGTTGATCGAGACTCTTCGCTATTAATCCGTTTGCCGAAACGACCACCGGGACAATGATCGTCGAGTCTACGTCCCACATGGCGGTTATCTCGAAGGACAGATCAAGGTATTTACTAAGTTTGTCCTTCTCTGCCTTCACGAGATTTTCGTCATGCGGGACGGCGATATCGACGAGCACTGCCCGACGCTGGGTCCGATCAACCAACACGATATCGGGCCTATTTGCAACAATAGTCCTGTCTGTGATGATTGATCGGTCCCAGTAGAGCAATGCACGACCATTCTCAAGAACTGGCACTGGTGTATACTTATAGTACGGTACTTCAAACTCAATAAGGCCATATTGAAGAGCAAGTTGCTGGTGGATGATCCTGGCTACTTGATTGTGCCTATGCAAGTACTCGGTGTTAGCAAGATACGAACAACCGGAAATAATATGGCGAAGTGATTCACCAGGACGGTGGCATGCTCGACAAATGTCGACCGTACCGTCCTTCATGATGTATTTCCGATAGTTGTTCGTCTTGATAACCTCATCTGCAACTGTTGCACAGGCAAAACCTTCAGTTTCCCCAAAGAGGTCCCCAAAACGCAGCCAGTTCACCGAAGCGAGCAGGTCTACGTCGGGTCCTGTTAAGACCCGGTAGAACCACCCGTGTAGCTCCTTACTCTTCCATACGTCCCTACGGTCTTCAGTACCTAGCACCTTTGGTTTACGCCAGTTCTCGTTAGCCAAGGAAAGAGGTGTCAGGCCCTTGTCAACCATCACGACATCGCAATGAATGTCACACCCGTTCTGTAGAAAGTAATCTCTCAGACTGCACACTTCACGGTTGTGGAGGTTCTTGGCATTCAAAAAGCCTCGACCCCCCCACTTCCGCGGAATGTACAGTCTCATGACAGAAGATCGTGGGTGTAACATTCGATGCAATGTCAGTTGTTGACGGACTCGCCTATCCAGGGCGTCTAGTTCCGTTTGAGTCCACCTAAGTATGCCAAAGGAGTATAACAATAAAGGTATCACCCAACCGTTGAAAGCCCGCATTTTGTTACCACCGGACAAAGAACTGTTAAGAACTTTTGTCAGGCGGCCAAAAAAACGTTCTTTCATCGATTTCTTAATATCCTCTACCGCTATACCCAATGACTCTGACATACCTAGTATTTGTATGTTTCGGTCTCGGAGAGAGATCTGAGAGTTATTATCTCAGAAAGTTGTAAATTCGGTGAATTTACAACCTTCCCCCGTTGTACATGCATAACCGCACACTTATCAACACCGAACTCCATCTTAATGGCATTACTAAAAACTTCCGTAGTTTTTAATAATGTCACTAAATCTTGGTGCTTCAATGTGAACAGTTTGAGGTCATCCATGTACATCAGGTGAGATATAACCTCACCCCCTCTACGAAACCGATAGCCTAGCCCTGAATCCTTCAGCAATGTGCTAAGTGGATTCAGTGCTAAACAAAACCACAATGGACTCAAACTGTCGCCCTGGAATATACCACGCTCGATCCTTATCAAGCCTTGCGGGTCAGAGGCGTGCCCACCACTACCTGGTTGACGAAGGACTGTGGTCCACTGCCCCATACACGAGACTAAGAAGGATTTAAGAGTCGGATTAATTTTATACAACTCTAAAATCCTCCTCAGCCATGAATGAGGCACCGAATCATAGGCCTTCTTGTAGTCAATCCAGGCAGTAGAGAGGGCGCCCCTACTCCGCTTGACTTGTTGGCTAATGGCCATATCAATGAGGAGTAGCTCCTTAGTACCACGAGACCCAGCCCTACATCCATTCTGAGCGTTATCTAAGATATTATTAGATACTATGTGCGAGTTTATTTTACTTCTCAGAATAGATGTAAGGAGCTTGTAGATGGTAGGTAAGCAAGTGATGGGTCTATAGTTTTTAGGATCCGTGGTACTACCTGATTTGTGGAGCAGGAAGGTGATGCCAGTGGTCATGAAAGCGGGTAAGGAACCAGACTCAAGGGCTTCTTGATACTGTGTTGCCAAGCGTTCATGCGAGCTCTGAACCCACTTTATCCAAAAGTTGTGCAATCCATCCGGCCCAGGACTTTTCCAGTTCGGGGCCGTACGCATTGCACAACTAACGTCTTCGGAGTCTATGGTAATAGATTCCATGGGTTCGATGATACTGCATTTACGCTCGACGACACGGATCCAGTCGCCCTCAGAATGTTCGACGGGCACCGACCATAAGTCACGCCAAAATTGATTCATGGCGTGAGCATCTGGCAGTTGTCCGTCGTTCAAACGTTGTCCAGTTCCCTCCCACTCTCGGTACACCTTCCTTTGGTCACTTTGGAAGATGCGATTCTGCCAGTATCTATTTACACGCTCTCTATAACGACGGATACGGCTTGCCCATGCATACACTTTCTGTTTCAGAAAGTCAATACGTTCCGTGACATTCGCTAAGTATTGCTGGGGACGAATACCGGTCTCAGCAAATGCCTGAGTCACGAAACGCTTGACCCGGGGACGACTATTTCCCCGGCTGAAAGAGATAAGCTTTGCAATGAGAGTCCTAAATGTGCCGATACGTCGCTCGATTCTTGCCTGCCATACGGGAACACCATCCGGTCGTGGTGCACGGTAAGCTTCGGGGAATTTAACGCGTGCAACACGACAAGCGGCAATGGCTCCACAGTAAAGAATCGAGTGAGTATCAAGCAAATCACTGCTAGTCCGTAAGTACGGCTCTAGCAATGCATTCAGGGCTCCCATCAACGCCAGATTTCGCTTATGCATTGGCAAGCGTGGTAGCCGCAGTCTAGAATTAGGTATAAACCTATACTGCGAGATCACATCTTCCAAAGTACTCCTCAATTGCTCGCTTACCTGGATAGATGTATCACTCGTATCATTTCCCGCGTCGGGTGCGGGCGTCGCTAACGTCACACTTGTAGCAACCGTCTGTGTCACAGGTGACGGTGCTCTCGTTGACACTGGAGCTGTACGAGTAGATAATACTTCCAGGCGTAGTCGATCAAGCACAGATTGATCCAACAACTTACATCGTTGGATAGCCCGCACTTGATCCGATAGCCGTTGGACGGCAACGGTCATTGTTGGTTCAAGAGCCTGAAACAAAGGAAGCATCCTTGAACGGTACGCAGTCAGGTTGGTTTCCTCATCTGTGGCCTCATAATATGCCCGCATGACGTTTTCATTGATGGATGAAGTCCATCGCATGCGGTGCACAATACCACCGGTAGTGGGGACCCTACTCGAAGCTGGTAGGCTTCGGGGCCCCAAACTGCTCGGCGGCCGGCCTCTCCCTCGCCGGCGTACAGGTGTTGGCGACGTCGGCGGAGAGAAATACTCGTCACTTGAAGAGCTCGACGCCTCAGCGAGCACCTGTGTCGGCGATGTGCGGTCCGGTGCCTGCGAGGCGGAGTTTAGTGACGAGTCCGGGGGTGTTAGTTGCACATTTCTACTTCTGGCTCTTGTTTGCATCTCAATCACTTCATTTTGAATTTAGCCATAATATTGTTGATATTTTCGTAGGTATTCATATGACATGTGTCAAATCTTCTATGTTAATTTTGTAGACTTTGTTTATTGTTATAAAATAGTATAAAATCCTTTATTTATTGACTTTTTGCTTATATTAATTTTGTATCTGAAGTAATTGTATAAATTTAGGCAATAATATGTAAATAAAAATATTAAAATATTTTAAGAATGAAAATGATGTATGAGATGTTCAGAGTTGCCAGGTTGGTTTTATTATTATTTCGTTTATTCCTTTACATTCTTATTTCATACATTTTTAAATAGATTTATAAAAAACACAAATACATTTAAAAATATAAAAAATAGTGACCCACCAGTAGCGGAGTAGGACCCAAACTACCGGCGGTGGAGGCTACAGACTGAGAAACCTCCTAATAATACGGCACGTGTCGAGGATAACAGCCTTCTGAATCTGACTCTTGATCCAACAATCTAACGAGAGTCTCTTGAGGTGTTGATCGAAACTCTTAGCTATTAGTCCGTTTGCCGAAACGACCATCGGGACAATGATTGCGGTTATCTCGAAGGACAGATCCAGGTACTTACTAAGTTTGTCCTTCTCTGCCTTAACAAGATTCTCGTCATGCGGGACGGCGACATCGACGAGCACTGCCCGACGCTGGGTCCGATCAACCAACACGATATCGGGCCTATTGGCAACAATAGTCCTGTCCGTGATGATTGATCGGTCCCAGTAGAGCAATGCACGACCATTCTCAAGAACTGGCATTGGTGTGTACTTATAGTACGGTACTTCAGACTCAATAAGGTCATATTGAAGAGCAAGTTGCTGGTGGATGATCCTGGCTACTTGATTGTGCCTATGCAAGTACTCGGTGTTAGCAAGATACGAACAACCGGAAATAATATGGCGAAGTGATTCACCAGGACGGTGGCATGCTCGACAAATGTCGACCGTACCGTCCTTCATGATGTATTTCCGATAGTTGTTCGTCTTGATAACCTCATCTGCAATTGCACAGGCAAAACCTTCAGTTTCCCCAAAGAGGTCCCCAAAACGCAGCCAGTTCACCGATGCGAGCAGGTCTTCATCGAGTCCTGTTAAGACTCGGTAGAACCGCCCGTGTAGCTCCTTGCTCTTCCATACGTCCTTACGGTCTTCAGTACTTAACACCTTTGGTTTACGCCAGTTCTCGTTAGCCAAGGAAAGAGGTGTAAGGCCCTTGTCAACTTTCACAACATCGCAATGAATGTCACATCCATTCTGTAGGAAGTAATCCCTGAGACTGCACACTTCACGGTTGTGGAGGTTCTTGGCATTCAAAAAGCCTCGACCCCCCCACTTCCGTGGAATGTACAGTCTCAGAATGAATGTAAAGTCACAGAATGTACATTCGCTAAGTATTGCTGGGGACGAATACCGGTCCCAGCGAATGCCTGACTCACGAAACGCATGACCCGGGGACGACTATTTCCCCGGCTAAAACAGATAAGCTTCGCAATGAGAGTCCTAAATGTGCCGATACGTCGCTCGATTCTTGCCTGCCATACGGGCACACCACCCGATCGTGGTGCACGGTTAAATTCAGGGAATTTAACGCGTGCAACACGACAAGCGGTAATAGCTCCACAGTAAAGAATCGAGTGGGTATCGAGCAAATCATTGCTAGTCCGTAAGTACGGAGCTAGCAACGCATTCAGGGCTCCCATCAACGCCAGATTTCGTCTATGCATGGGTAAGCGTGGTAGCCGTGGTCTAGAATTAGGTGCAAACCTATATTGAGAGATCACATCTTCTAAAGTACTCCTTAATTGCTCGCTTACCTGGACAGATATATCACTCGTATCATCTCCCACGTCGAGCACGGTATCAACTAAAGTGGCACTAGTTGCAACCGTGTGTGTAGCAGGCGACGGTGCTCTCGTTGACGCTGGAGCTGGTCGAGTAGATAACACTTCCAGGCGTAGTCGATCAAGCACAGGTTGATCCAACAACTTGCATCGTTGGATAGCCCGCACTTGATCCGATAGTCGCTGGACGGCAACGGTCATTGTTGGTTCAAGAGCCTGAAACAAAGGAAGCATCCTTGAACGGTACGCAGTCAGGTTGGTTTCCCCTTCTGTAGCCTCATAATATGCCCGCATGACGTTTTCATTGATGGATGAAGTCCATCGCATGCGGTGCACAATACCACCGGTAGTGGGGACCTTACTCGAAGCTGGTAGGCTTCGGGGCCCCAAACTGCTCGGTGGCCGGCCTCTCCCTCGCCGGCGTACAGGTGTTGGCGACGTCGGCGGAGAGAAATACTCGTCACTTGATGAGCTCGACGCCTCAGCGAGCACCTGTGTCAGCGATGTGCGGTCCGGTGCCTGCGAGGCGGAGTTTAGTTTAGAGTCCGGGGGTGTTATTTGCGCATTTCTGCTTCTGGCTCTTGTTTGCATCTCACAATCACTTCATATTGTTTGGCCATAATATTGAATGTGATGTTGATATTTTTGAATTCATTGAATGACATGTGTCAAATCTTCGTTGCATATTTTGTAGACTATGTTTATTGTTCTAAAGTTCTAAAATATTATAAAATCCTTTATGTATTGACTTTTTGCTGATATTATTATGAAATCTGAAGTAATTGTATAAATTTAGGTAATAATATATAAATAAAAATATTAAAATATTTTAAGAATGAAAATGATGTATGAGACGTTCAGAGTTGCCAGTTATAGTTATAGTTCAGTTATTATTATTTCGTTTATTCAATAACATTCTTATTTTATACATTTTTAAATAGATTTATAAAAAACACAAATACATTTAAAAATATAAAAAATAGTGTCCCACCAGTAGCGGAGTAGGACCCAAACTACCGGCGGTGGAGGCTACAGACTAAGAAACCTCCTAACAATACGGCACGTGTCGAGGATAACAACCTTCTGAATCTGACTCTTGATCCAACAATCTAACGAGAGTCTCTTGAGATGTTGATCGCGACTCTTCGCTATTAATCCGTTTGCCGAAACGACCACCGGGACAATGATCGTCGAGTCTACGTCCCACATGGCGGTTATCTCGAAGGACAGATCGAGGTACTTACTAAGTTTGTCCTTCTCTGCCTTCACGAGATTCTCGTCATGCGGGACGGCGATATCGACGAGCACTGCCCGACGCTGGGTCCGATCAACC